>CAMAPF010000976.1:3812500-4142500 GCA_945859915.1 Cuscuta epithymum
TCAGGGTGCAACATTTTTGTTAGATATTAATTAACCATATTAAAGTTGTGAGATTAAACTCATTAAAGTAGTTGCATTTTAATAATAAAGTCACATTTTAGTTACATTTAAAAACCTAAGGCATTCTAATATTAAATTCATAATTCAATATAAAACTTACATTTTAGTTACATTTTAAAATTAGTTAGAATTTAACGTTTGTTACGTTTTAAGATCGAATGTGGTAGACATTCTGCAGAGATGAGCAACCTCCAACGCAACAGAAAGAAGAAGATTGTGAAAGGACATCCTCAGTCGCAAGGCAAAGGAAAAAGACATCCTCAGTTTATGATGATGCGAAACATTTAACTGTTATGTCTAAATTAATTTGTGAAGAAAATTTGTCTTTTGTTTTCTTTTTTTTTCTGAAAGACTAGCTATACTCAAGGTTCGTTAAATCATCAATTTAGAAATTATAGTCGCAAAATCATTAAAAATAAGTTATAATGCAATATGTGTTAGAAAGGGATAGATTAAAAATGTGGGGCACCTCCTCCGTGTTAACTTGTAATATAGCACACTAACTCATTTTGGACATCGATTCGGACATTAGGACTAAATTGCACACTGGATTTGTTATAATTGACCTTCTGCCCAGAACATCCTTTATAGGTGGCCAAAATATTTTTTATCACCTCACACTCTCCCTGTTTTGCTTTAAAGAAGAGAAAGCAATCGTCAGCAAAAAGAAGGTGAGACACCCTCGGAGCTTTCTTTGCCACTGCTATCCCATTTACATTTCCCAGTCTCTCTTGTCGTCTAAGCAGAGCACTCAAACCCTCCGTCACTAAAATGAATAAATACGGGCTCAAAGGATTCCCATGTCTAAGTCCTCGTTGTGGAATAATCGGACCAATTACCGAATCATCAAAAGGGATATTATAAGACACTGATGAGACACAAGCCATTGTTAACACACCCACCTAGCATCAAAACCAATCTTCTCCATCACCACCTTCAAGAAGGGTCATTCTACTCTATCATATGCTTTACTCATCGAGTTTTAAAGCAACAAAACCTTCCTTACCTTTCCTCTTTCGGTGAACAAAGTGTTGGGTCTCAAAAGTTATCATAACATTATCAATTATGGACCTTCCCGGTACAAACGCACTTTGATTTTCCGCCACAATATTCTTTAATAAACCCTTCATCCTATTAGCTAAGACCTTTGAGAAGATCTTATACGCCACATTACAAAGTGCCTAGTTTATTAAATCTAAAAGGATCTCAATAAATTTAGTATCTCAGAGCTTGAAAAAGTAAATTAACATTGAATTAAGGCTTCTTAGATTATCTATTATTATCATTAATTATAAGTGTGTTACTCTTCACTGGGAATGCTGATGAAATAACACAAAGAGGGGTGTTATGTGATTTGACCCTTTTCATTTTGTGAGAAAATAATCCTGCGAAAAAGATAAGTTTGTAAGTGTGGTTGTATGTGAATCTTGTGGCGCAGATGCTCCCATCCCAGTAGAGTTTCTACATATTCTTGTTATTTTTTGTCCAAAAACAACTAGTCTTGTTGGGATATATTATCCCGGCCTATTACTGTTCAGGAGCCCAAGACTTATGTAGTACGGAGCCCAATCAGTGAGGCCCATTATTAGCCTATCAGGCCTGTTTCGGCCTTTGAGCCCATTTCGGCCTATTTCGGCCTTTGAGCCCATTTCGGCCCATTCGACCCGTTAGGGTGGAGAGCCCCCTTTCCCCCTATTCCCTATAAATAGGAGGTTTCCCTCCATGTAAAAGGATCTCTTTCCTTCTTCCCCAACTCATTTACTCTCTCTAGAATAGCTTGCAAGACTCCATTAATGGGAGCTCAAATTGTACTATGTAATGGTGAGGAGAGTCCTAGTGAGAAAGAGAGGGCTTGGACATTAGCCTAAAAAGTCCTGTGGTTTTCTCCCTTTCGGGTTTCCACGTAAAAACTGAGCTTGTTCATACACATTTATACATATATTTACTATATCGTGTTGGATTAAACTCAACAAGTCTTATTCGGTAGACCAACATAAAGTTTTGAACTGATCGAGGTAGCTGTGGAAATTAATCAAGTTATTATCAAACTTAGGGGCAAAGGATCATCTAATCAAGTATGATGAAGTGATACTTATTTACTCCCATCAAAATTGAAGTGTAATTATTACTTGTTTTAATCTAGTTTAACTATTAAAAATTAGCAATTTACAAAATTTAATTTAGTTATCATTGAATGCCGGTGGTGCACAACTTTATACTCCTCCGTCCCATTAAAAGGTTTCTACTTTCCTTTTTGGACGTCTCATATAAAGGTTTTTATTTCCATTTTAGGAAACAATTAACAATCTTATAAGTGACAAATTAATCATTAAATACTAAAAATAATACATTTATAACATCACAGTTATCAATACTAACTACATTATAATGTATACCTATTAAAATTATTTCTCAAAATATACTCGAAGAACTTTATTTAATTATTGCCTAAATAATCATGTCATTTTGAGAATCTTCCAACGAGACGGAAGTAGTAATATTTATCGTTTTATTTGCAAAGAATGTTTTCGGTTCATTTATTACTTTTATATGCGCAGTTCAAATTTTTACTCTACTTAACAAATAATTTGTCAATTTCAGCAGCCACAGGCCCACAAGTCCCACAACACCATACCTCAGCAGCCCTCAGCTACATTGAAATAGGTTGGTCTTGAAACTTAACCAAATGGTGCATTGGAATCCTTGTGTAGTTGTGTTTAATTCTTGGTGGGATCTTGACTCTTGAACATAAATATTGTATTACCCAGATTCTCGCCAACATTGATTCGCTACATCACTCATCAAAAATGATATGAAATTTTGAAAAATATTTGTCAATATAAAAAGAGATATTACCCAAAATGGGACTAAAAAGGTTTGAAAATTCCAAAATAGAACTTCCATGTTTTTATTCCCAAAATAGGACTAATTATGCCATGTTTTGGCAGTACCAGACTTCAAACATGACAGTATTTTCCAAATTTGGCAGTAATTAGTCCTATTTTGGGAATAAAAACATGACAGTCTTATTTTGGAATTTTCGAACTTTTTTAGTCCCATTTCAGGAACTTTCCCAAATCAGAATATTCTATTTGATGTCAATAGTAACTAGTAACTACACCTTGATCTCAATCAGAATTGATGCTTTTTTCTATAGATCAACCGAGTGGTGACATCTTACAAAGCTCGTTGGACAGGTATTTTGGACTATCACTGAAGCACCTGACTAGTTACTTCAGAGGTAAATGAGTAAATGTGCCTTAAGTATGACTAAAACTCAATAAATTTCCCAATCTATGACCTAACTAATTTCTTTCCCAAAATAATTACAAAATTCATAATATTTTAATAAAATTCGTAATTAATAAAAAAAATTGAGGGACACATATACCATTTAGCTTATACCTGTAAAACCCTAACCATCTACTCTTTTTTTACCACCCTAGCTACCATCTACCCTTTTTATGCAGCCCGGTTTCAGTCCAAGGCTACTTTAAAGGTGAACCATTTTATGATTAGTTAATTTTGGTGGACCGTCTTAGCAACAATCTTAGATGCTCAGTCCACTGAAACCATCTTTTCTTAATTTTCTGTATTTTCTCAATTTTGGTGGAACATCAATTTTGTTCTGTATTTTCTTAGATGCTCAGTCTCTCAGCCTCTCAGGTCCCTACATGTTTTCCCAGATCCACCCCCAACAGTTAGTAATTAAAGCAAAAGAATAAATACAGATGCGCCCTTTTAATCATCACTATAACATTGTGAAATATACATCCCTTTTCTGTATTTTCTTAATTTTGGTGGAACGACACTTGTGCTTTGATGCTAAGTCGACTGAAACCGGTACATAGGAGGCCAGTCTCGACTCTCGGCCTCTCAGGTCCCTAAATGTTTTCCCAGATCCACCCCCAACGGTTAGTAATTAAAACAAAAGAATAAATACAGATGCACCCTTTTAATCATTACTATAACATTGTGAAATATACATCCCTTTTCAACTTGTTGATCGGCATCAGACGACATTTTAAGAAACAATCAATTAAATATAGTGATATCCCTTTCCTGGCTTGTGTAACACCAGCACATTGTCCTCCTTTTTAGTATGACAACCTCAACCAAGTGTTCAATCTCTACCCGAGCCAATCACTTGTTGCTTGATCTCTTCAACCTTCAAAGCCAACTCGTCTCTGTTATCCTGCCGAACCAATTGACACATTCATATCATTTCCAAAAAAGGTATTATAGGACCCCACTTCATAGTAAAAAAATCGTTTTTTTTAAATACTAGCCAAACAAAGAAGAGGCCTAATGAGGATTATACATATTGGGATGAGACCTAGGGCTGAGGCTGAGCACAAGACTTAAAACAAAACCAATGAATTACATTACACAAATTCTGTCCCCATGTATAAGTTTTTCATCCACATTCCACGCAATACAGTTGTTATCCTTTTAGCCCCAAGTAAATGTATTCTTATTATTCACAAATGTAATTTAGGCTTATTTTTCTCTCTCATGCACAACTCTCAACCACATAATTTTTGCTTTTTGTTATTTCACACCTAATACAAACTTCGCAAGGTCCAATGAGACAGAAGTAATATATGTTGGCTCGCAAGCCACGAGCTAAAAGTATTTCAACTTGAGCTCAGCTTGATTGCTTAACGAGTCGGCTCAAGTTTAAGTTTGACCAGACTCTAACCATGTTTTGATGGAGCGGCTCACGAGCGATTTGACTTGTTTGCACCCTAGTCCCGCACTGCCAACCACTACTCGAGAAAATGAATGGTTCACAACAGAGTTCATGTGAACTCTCTTTCGCAAAAAGCAAGGCCAAGCAGAATTCATCCCTCCCCTTTCAACCCAAGAGCCATTATCCCTCCGTTCGGTTTTTTAGGTTGAGGCTAAAAAAGATAATATAAATGAAGTATATATTAAGCTATATATTAAGCATGAATAACATCAACAGTAATTTTGACATGGCAGAAACAAAAAAAACATATTATTGGCATGGGCGATAAAACATGTTTTAGGCTTTTTTACCTTAAGAAGCAGGTAGCGGGTACTGAACCACAGTGTATAGCCGAGACCAACAACTTCCATCAATTTTGGGAACTACTAATCATAAAAACAAGTATCAGCTACATTCAGAATGTGTACATGTACAAACAGACACATCTAAAAGAAAAGAGTAGAGTGGCAGACCAGAGGAATTGAATCTATAGCACCAACAACAGCACTCATCAACCAAAGAGCAACTGCAGCTCCTCCACCAAGTGCAACAAGAGTGGACAAATTTTCAGGATCATACTATATGCATATAAAAAATGGTAACAGTAATCAACATTTGAAAAATATAAACATATGTCACAGCAAAGCTGTTTATCACTTAGTTGATCAGATACTACCCAGGACCAAAAATTCAGATTTACATAGCAAAAATTCAGATTTACCTAGCAAAATTATTCAGATTAGATTCACCCGCGTAAAAAGATTGCTTTTCTCACACAATGATGGAAAGAAAGAAATAACCATGGAAGTAATGACATAAAAATATGGAGACGTAATTGGAAAGGATTGGAAAATAAGCATGATTTTGAATTTTGTGTTTGTTATGAAGATTAAAACCATACCATTAGAGTTTCACTGCCACCAAGAAAAATAATTCAAGCGCTAAAAATCTTTAGTTAGCTCTTCTTTCTTATTTCACCTCTTTAGAAAACAAGATATGAGAACACAGGAAAAACTGTTTAAGATGATGGAATTACCGATATGCTCAAAATAATAAACTGTAACTACTGATAATTAACTGTCTTACGAAAAGAAAGCAGTATTTCCACATAAAAGTATTGCAAACAAAATACACTTTTTCTAAAATTGAAGTATTCAACCACAATCTATGACACAAAATTTAATGCTTGATATAAAAGGTTGCTCAGTTAACCGCTCAGAATTGACAAATTTGCCAATGTCTCATCCGATCATGATTGACCTTCAAAATGTAAGAAACACATCATTGCAACCTCAGAACAATCAATTACTTTTACCACAGCTTGGTGGGAAAGCTGAAGCTACACCAACTGAACTACTGAGGATCCTATTTTAAACATTAGATGTTTCCGATAACCCAGAAAAAATTTCTATAAAAAGTTCACTTATCCAAGAAAAGGTCGAGTGGATTTAGAATACCAGTTTATCAAAAAATTACTATTAACCATTTATGTGAAATTACAATTAACAGTTTATATATCAATTTATCACAAACTGACTATTAATTCTTTTATGTGTAAGCAATAGCAAAAATACTATAGGTACTCCAAATCGTACCACAATTTGTACACACACACAGACACCAGTTGCCTCGGTTGCCTGTGTATATGGCAATTCATTTGAAAAAGGACAAAATTTTCTATCAAAATGCCTGTGTACATAGGCAGTGTACACTTTATGTACAAATTTGGGGTACACCAAGCATTCCTCAAGCAATAGTTAGGCAGTGGCCCTCCAATAGTCCAATCCAAGCATATTGTTTAATAATTTGAAGTATTATGTTTCTCTTATGATGTACATTAACATTGTTTAATGGGAGAACTACCAAATAAGCCCTCGAACTTACACAAAAAGTGCAAATCACCCCTTATATAGGAGGCTCTGACCGGCCGTCGCCATTTGAGGCGGTTCCCGATGGAATTTTTTGATGAAATTATTTGAGCATATTATTCATTAAGTCTAGTCTACTCGTACCAAATTTCAGCTAAAAAAATCAACCGGAAAGGCAATCAAATGAATTTTTGAAAATAACTGCGCAGTTAACAGAGTATATTTCATAAAATCATTTGACTGCCTTACCGGTTGAATTTTTAGCTGAAATTTGGTATGAGTAAGCAAGAATTATTGAATAAGGTGCTCAAAAAAATTCATCAACAATTCCACCGAGAACTGACCCAAATGATGACAGCCGGACAGAGCCTCCTATATCAAGGTGATTTGAACTTTTTATGTAAGTTCGAGGGCTTATTTGGTAGTTCTCCCTTGTTTCGTACTTCCTCCGTTCTTTTTAAGTTGCAACGGTCAACATTTCACATTTGCCAACGCACGTCTTTGACCGTGATTATATCGTAATTTCTATTAGTAAAAAAAAATAAAAATCAGTTTTTGAAAATTTGTAATGAGATGAATTGAAATATATTTTTAAAAAAAAATCATAACATAATACCATAAAATGCAGTCAAAGTAGAACATGTGAATAGTGTAAAATTCAACATGTTGCGATTAAAAAAACGGAGGATAGTAGTTTGAAGTGCTTTTGAGAAGAGTGCTTCATGTAGAAGTAGTATAAATATATTTTACCAAATATATGTCATTAAGCTATGTGAGGCACGCGCCTCACCGCCTTGCGCCTCACCGCCTTGCGCCTCAAATAAATCAATGAGAGCGCCTCATACAGCCTCGCGCCTTTTGAAACTAAGACTTGGGCTAACATAAATCCTATCCAAAGTACAAATAAATATGTACTAAACTCCTATTTTGGGGTATATTCCTACATGAAGGAATATAATTCTTCCTTTTCAATTCAGTAGATAGGAGATACTATGAAATAGATAAGAATGCAAAAAATGGATGAGAAAGGGGTCCTAATCACTACAGATAAATACACCACAAGATCAAACTGATCAACGAGAAAGAGGTCTTACTCATTAGTTCAATGGAATGAAAATGTGCAAATAAGTGAGAGGGTACAATTGGATTTTGAATAATAGATTTTTGGAAGTGGCTCTTGTGCAAATTAATGAGGGATTGAGGACAGGAATAAATCATTACAGTGTTTTGAGCCCAGAAAGACACAAGAAGAAAATGTGTGAATAAGAAGCTACATTTTGTGGTTGCTGTGCTTTAGATATTTGGGATCATTTAAAGCAATGACAAAGACTCTTTGCCAAGCCCTTTTCATATTGAGATATTATTCAAACGAGTTTCCATGATTGCCCATGTCATTGCCTGTGTCATTACTCATGTAATGCAGAGGATTGCGTGAGTGTTTTATAGAATCTATAAAGATAAAATGAGGCTTATGCGCAATTCACATAAGATAATGTGAGGCTTATGCACAATTCACATTGAGTCATAATTCAACTGCATGATACGTGAATTGTGCACAACTTTAAAATAGCATTTTAGGGAGTGTTTGGAAAAACATCCACTATATGGATAAAAGGGAATTAAATGGAAATCGGCCATATTGTGAAAAAATTTACTGCTTAACAGCATAAATGATTAAAAGCAGTGAGGCAAACCTCTATATCAAGCTCTTTAAGAAGGTTGGACAGTTGTGCTTGGATTTCAGAAAGAGGATTGTCTTCTGTGTTCTCATCCTTCGTTATATTTTCATAGTTAACCTCTAGTTGAAGTGCTTTGTTCTGCACAGAATCAAGAGCATTAATCTGATCCACTGATAGAGAATCTTCAGTACTTAGAATGTCATCCCGTTCAGCCTTCACAAACTGATATTGACTAGTAAGGCCAGATGTTTCTTCCGATTGAACAAATCTGATAGATGAAATGCTGTGTTGGAGCACTCCTGCCATTAACACATAAAGCAGAAAACCGTCATGTAATAAATCGATGTCTTATTTGCAGGAATTCACTTCTCTGAAAATAAAAGAGATAAAAAGACCATTAAACAGCAAAAAAATACAAGATGGATCGAGACATCAAAGAAAAAATTAAATACACATGAGCAGATGTCAAACAGAAGCAGGAAAACTGTGCAGCGTATGAGCATCATAAGAACAACGAAGATCGAGAAACCTGGATTAAAGCCGAATTTCGAAGAGTTCTTTGTCCAAGAAAGGCGACTGTAATACGGAGTGAACAGACGGCCAGACTTAGGAAGATTGGATATAGCTCGTGTGCAGATCTCCATTTCTAGAGGTACGACAATGTTAGGCGATGAATTCCGATAAAGATCGCCAGGGAGGTATCTTCCCGGTGTGGATTGGCGGGTTTATAACGAAGGATACGGAGAAGTCGAAGAGCTGGAAAGCGAGCTAGGGTTTTGGTTTGTGAAGCGCGTGGGAGACACGGAGAACTGGAGCCGCTCAGGTGATGTCCTTTGACTCTTGGAGGCCCGGACACCATAGTTAATGTGAATTTGAATTATGATCATTCTCGGTATAAAAAATTAAAGAAATTATACTAAATGGGACTAAAACATGGTTAAAACTCCAAAATAGGACTTCAAGTTTTAAATTACTTAAATGGGAGTCCATATTACACTTTTACTCTTCTTTAATTAAAACCCAATCTATCGCCCCGCCCCCTGCTTCACTTCGTCGCTGGCCATCGCTACCCCCTTCCCCAATCTAATAGAGATAAAATAAAAATTCCCAGGTTATTCTCTCTGCTCTCCCCTCACTTCACCTGTGTTTCTTTTTTTTTATTCGGAAATTTCACGCTCTTCTTTCCCCTTTTCTGATTTAATTGGAAACATCCCTGCCACTCCTTCATCTTCTCACTTCCTCTTCAATACGATCGGAAATCCATCTTTCAAATTGTAAAAATGGAGCACCAACACTAATTTCAGAATTTCAGGTGTTCTTCACATTGCTCTCCCTACTTCTACACTTTCTTCTTCTTCTTGTGCCTGCTCTGCTTCTATTTTTTCTACTTTACAAAACAATGTCATTTTGGTTCTCAAAATGACATGAAATGTCATGAAGATGGCATTTGCTGCATAAAAAATCTGGCAGTCGCTCCTGCTTCTTAACCCTATTAAGAATGACAGAAACGTCATGAAGATGGCATTTACAGAAAATGACATATACAAACCTAAAAACATGACAATCGTTCCTTCTCCTTTTTCACCTTTTTAAAAATGTCATGTTTGTTCTGAAAATGTCATCGATTTTGTCATTATTACTCTTTTAAACTGTCAACTTTACTTTGAAACTGTAATTAACCTGTAAAGTAAAACTGTCATGTTGATAAAAATTGTAATGCCACAACAGTGACATTATTTTCAAGTTAGTGTTCAATAACACAACTATTATGGCATTTTCAAATTCAAATCATGAGAAAAATAATAAGAATGGTTTAAAATAAAATAATCAAAATTAATAACAAATGGAAATTCAAAGAAGAAGAAAAAGGATGAAAGGTGAAAGAAGAGAAAAACCAGAGCATGAGAAGAAGAAGAAGAAGGAGGAGGAGGAGGAGGAGGAGGAGGAGGAGGAGGAGGAGGAGGAGGAGGAGGAGGAGGAGGAGGAGGAGGAGGAGGAGGAGGAGGAGGAGGAGGAGGAGGAGAAGAAGAAGAAGAAACTCACCTGGACATGTAGCAGGGTCACCATTCATCGTCGCCGACACTCATTCCACCGAACTAACATTGATTTGTCGTAGCCGGTATTCATCGTAGAGTTAGCAGCTTGCGAACTCATGCCTAAAGGCTTTGCGGGGCATTTTTGGCATTCCAACCTAGTTTTGGTCCTACAATAACACACGGGAAAGTAGTAGTCCTATTGTGGCGTTTTCCCTATGTTTTGGTCCCATTTTGGAAATTTACTCAAAAAATTATACCGAGTACAAGAATACTCTCTCAATTGGTGATGTTTCAAGAGTATACAATGCGCCACATAGCTCTGTCATATCATCATATATGACAATTATTTAATTATTTATTATACTTTTTATTTATTATTTGATTGTGTTTTTATTACATGTTGATATAGATTTCACCGTATTGGTAAATTTGGCAACCTCAAAATCACGGCAACCAAGTTTAATACGGAGTAATGGATCTTCAATATTATATCATCGTATTATGTAAGGGGTATTAAATTCACAACTTTACATATTGTGAATTTATTTTATGTTACTATTCGCATGTTTCTATAATTGGAATCCAAGTTTAATAATGGATCTTCAATATTATACCATCGTATTACGTAGGGAGTATTAAATTCACAACTTTACATATTGTGAATTTATTTTATGTTATGTTACTATTCGTATGATTCTATAATTGGAATTTAGAAACATAAAATTTAAGTAAAGTTGAACACTTAATATTATAAAAAGGAAGAGAATGTAATCTAATACATGCTTTAATAGTTTCACTATTCTTTCAGTTCTGATCGAGTTTCTCCTTCATTTGAAAAGTCCTATTGTTTAGAGATCATCTATCAAGAATGTCATCACAGTAAGTTTATACAGTATTTTAATTATATATTATTTAAAACTATGGTAGTATGACACTTTACAATTAATATGTTTATGATACATGATATTATGCATTATACCCGATTGATTAAAATTACATAAAATACAGAAATTATTCTCTAATATGTCAACTTGATACAAATCCGACTGGACAATCAAAGTTCGTGTTACGTGCCTCTGTGATGTCATCAATCACAAAAGGCAAGGAAGTTTAATTTGTCTAGACATGGTTTTGATTGATGAAGAGGTGTACTTTTTTTTTAAATTTCAAAATTTTAATGCATTTATTTTAAACAAAAATCAGATGATATTTTTCATGATTGCAGGGTGATTATATTCATGCATCTATAAATTTATTAATTAATACTTCCTCCATTCTTAAATAAATACAACGGTTAACATTTCACACTTGCCGAGACACAACGTTGACCATTAATATATATAATTTTGTATTAGTAAAAAAATTTAAAAAATTAGATTTTGAAAATTTACAATGAGACAAATTTAACAATTTTTTTTTCATAAAATAATATCAATACATTAATAAATAAAACGTAGTCAAAGTAAAACATGTGAATAGTGTAAAATTTTATATGTTGCATTTATTTAAGAACGGAGGTAGTATAAATTTATTACACAACCAATTTTTTTAAAAAAAATCACATTTAAAATTAGCTAAATTGCGTACTGCCCGTGCATCGCACGGGCTTGAAACTAGTTATCAATTATCTCAAAATAATTCTGATTATTGAAAAATTTTCTCAAAATACTCCATTTACCCATAAATATTACAAGTTATTTATGGATAATTATAAGTCACCAGAGCATTTTGAGAAGATTTTTCAATGGTTGAGATTTTTTTGAGATAATTGATACTTTGTATTATTTCAAGCAGGTCACTAATAGTTGGGATTACTCTTGTACATTTTTACTAAAAAAAATATAAAATTATAAAATAGACCCTCATAGTAATCAAAAAAGTCGCTGACTTACTTTCCCTTATGGGAGGTCCCGGGTTCAATTCTCAATTGAGTGAGATTGATCCCGGTTTACTTCAGAGCCCCTCAAACCCCCTTCCCCTGACGCCCCCTAAGGTAAAAAAAAAATCGATTAAGCCTCCAAATCTATCTAAAAAACTCCAATTAAGCCCTTGAACTTTATAAAAACATCCAATCTTATAATTGAGCAAGTGACTTCTCGGTTAACCGGTTACTTGAGCTTATTTGACTATCCACATGTATAATTTTTATTCTTTTCAATTTCTTTTTATTTGTTTTGTTCTTTCTTTGTACCTTTTTTCTCCCGCCCACCTCTCGTGTTTTCTTTCTTCTTTCTTTACTAAATCCAAACGGAGACTTTCAGTGAAGTGGAACTGTGGAATTCAACCCATCTTTAATAAAGTTGAAAAATTGTTCCCATTCTCTATTTCCGACCAAAGAGGTTAATGATTTTGTTCTCATGGCATGGGTTCCTATTACAAGCTTCGCATAGGAGGTGGAGTCTGAATCTGGGTTAACCCAGTTCACCTTCACGACCCATACGTATAGAAACATCATCTTATCCACTAGATTGGAGGCGCTCTTTCTAGGTCACTGACGGAGAGTCTCAAAATAACTTTCAATTAGCTGCATATTTCCTACACCGGTTTGTCAATGTGGGATTTTTGCTGCATTTCAAGTGGTTGAGTAGCAGGTGGTTGGGCAAGAGGAGCTCTTTCCTCTCCCTTTTCTGGGTTACCGCGGCTTGTCTCCTTCCTTCTTCTCTGGCTCATGATTTCCCCGCTTCTTTTCCATTTCACTTGGCTGGTTTTCTGGCTCTTTCTGTCCCTCATTTGCAGCAGGGAAAAAATTGGGCGAAGAAGAAAGAAGTGGAGGAGAGAAAAGAAAGAGGAGGAAGGACAAAGAAGCAGACATAGAAAAGAAAGGGGCGGAAAAAAAGACAAAAGCACAGGAGACAAAAGAAAATGGCGGAAGAAGATGAAGAAAATGCCACGTAGACTACCTCGCCTGGAGAGTAACTAGTTTTTGGAGAGTAACTAGTTAGCCGAGAAGGAACTGGCTAAATTATAAAATTAAATGTGTTACTATAGCTGGTGGACTTAATTGGGTGTTTTTTAGTTTGAGGGTTTAATTGACTTTTTTTATATACTACGAGGGTCTATTTGACAGTTTTCCCAAAAAAATATGAATTTGATTATATATATTTAAAAAAGAATGAATAAACTATTAGATTAGGACTTTGAATATACAAAAATATGATCATTTTATATCCGAACAAAAATGTGATGATCAGGAAAGGCCTCTCCCAATTCGCCGATCTTCCTCTTTGTGCCTTCTCTCTTTTCATCGCCATCATCCGCATTGATATGAAGATGAGCACTAATGTGGAGAGCACCGGTACGGAGAGCACAACGATGTCCATTGTTCTTCATCGACGACGATGGCGTTGTATCTTTCTTCTTATACACAAAATCTCATTGCCGGTTTCAATGGAGTTCCGCCGTCGTTTGAAGAGCTGATGTTGTTGTTGGATGATCTCGTCAATGGGGATCTTTGTTCATTGTCAAATCAAGGGACGATGTTCAAAGTTTTTATCACAATTTTGTTGTGGTTAATGTTACTGATGATGAAATATTATAAGCATTTATGGAGACTAATTTAAACCAATTAGTAAAATTGATAAAGTTCCATGCATTGCCCTCTAACACATTATCGTTTTTAAATTTCACAAGATCATAACGAGGCAGAAGGGATGGACGCCCATTTGGAAAGGATCATATGCACAAGGTTTTAAATTTATATTTTAAAGAATATATACCCTCATTATGTGTGTGCGACACACACACACACACACACACACAGAGAGAGATAGAGAGAGAGAGAGAGAGAGTAACGATCCTGTCATGCGGGCCTAACAGGACTCGCCGTCCGGCTGGGGGCATTTGAGGTCTTTTCCGGTGGATTTTTTTTTAAGAAAATGTTTGACCATGTTCATCAGCAAGTCTAGTTTATGCCCATCAAATTCCAGCTTAAAATTCAATTATGAAGTCAGTCCACTAGATTTTGAAAACAACGGCGCTATGTGTGTGTGTGTGTAAAGCACAATTTTTGTAAAGGATTTATTTAACTGCCTTTTCGATTGATTTTTAGATGAAATTTGGTATGCATGAACCAGACTTGATGAAGAACATGTGTTAGAGATATTTTATTGCGATCGATGTGTTTATTATTAGATGTCTCTTGTAATATTTATTTCAGTATTAAAATATACTAGCATAGAATAAATAAATGTGCTAGAAATATATTGGGTCATTTTAATAATAGCATGACCTATTAATTACCAAGTCTATAAATATGCCTTAAAGGAAATGGGATGGAACAGTTTTTTCACACGCCTCTCTGTTTATTCCTCTGCACCAAATATCATTTTGAGAGACAGAGAGCCTAAAGAAGTTGTACGCTAAAATTCTTCTGTCATTCTGTAAACTTCATCATTGAGAGTTTCCATTAACAGTTTCATACATAGAAAACAAGTACCTAACATCTTGTATCAGAGTCGCAGCTGAACAATCGATTCACACTGAAGATATCAGTTCGTGCGCGAACTTCTCTGTCGTGCGCGAACTTGTGTCATTTCTGTTTTATCATTTTTGCAGGTTAAAACGCTATTATCAGTCCGCACATATTTTGGTTGCCTACATGTTTTCAGACTTTCGGACACGAAATTCTACTTAGCGCATCGAGTTCCTTACAGAAGCAAAAGTGTCTATGCGCGAAACCAACTTGGTGCATCACTCTTCATGCGCAGACCGAGTTGAAGCATCATTCTGTGCGCGAAACAGATACTTCACACATCCGGACTCCGTGCGCGAACTTCTCTTCACGCATCACCACTTTCGTGCATGAGTGATCTATGCGTGAACCCACTTTCGTGCATAAGTAGTCCATGCGCTATCTGAGTTTTGTGCATCATCGGTCTGTGCGCCAACATGTTTCGCTCATCAGCTAGTTGTGCGCTAACCGGCTTCACGCATCAGTAGCTTGTGCGCAAACATGTACTTTGCAAAAAACGATTCTTCTGTCAATCAACTGCTCAGCTCGATCAACAACATGGACATTCTATCAATCGAAAATGAGACTAGACCACCCATTATCCGGAGAGGTGAGTACATTGTATGGAAGAACATATTTCTGAATTTTCTGGAAAGCAAATATCACTTGTCTGGCTTGTTGGACTCGTTCACCAATGGTCCAGCACGACTGCACGACTATGGATCGCTATTGAAGAAAATCCAGGGGAGAACAACCCCCCCACAGTCGGAGACTGAAGACTGAAGACAAATATGATGAACTGGATCGCATCAGAATCCGTGTTATCCGTAATTCAGGAATAATTCCACGTTTGCACCACATCTTCTCTCATCGGTCTCAGACCTGTTGATGACCTGTTATTCATGATTACTTCATTTTCTATGCAAAACATCAAACTATAAATCTCACCTTTCACAAATCTTCTCCAAACGGTTCCACATATCATTTTTCTTTTTTCTTCCTAAAAATTTTCTTTTTTTATTTTTATCGTCTTTTTTCTCCCTAAATGCACAAATGGGAATATGTTATTTATCTTCCCAAAATAGGATAAAAGTATCCTACCTCTTCCTATTCTACTCTTACGATAATTTAATAGAATCATCATACTACGTATTTTACATTGAAATAAAAATGTAAAATAATAAAGAATATTTTCATTTATAAAAAAACAAAAAAATATCAAAAACATTTCTAAAAAAATAATAAAAGAAAATTAAAAAATAAAAACTTAAAAAAAACAAAAAAAGAAAAATAGATAAATACACATTGAAAAATATGGAGGCCTTTATCGCTACCGTGGCCACCTCCCAACAATGTCAACTCCAATTGGCGAAAAAAATGTAATTTTGTGTATAAACTATCACTTTTTCTCTGAAAATGCCATGAAGATGACGTTTTTAATATTTGAAAATAAAAAAAAAAACTTGAAAATTGTCATTAAGCTGACACTACTTGCACATGTTGACATTATTTTCCGGTGGTCGGAGCTTAGGGTCATGGGATGTTGTTCAGGCAGCAGCAGAGGCCTGCATATTTTGTTTTTCTTTTTCTATTTAATTTTTTAGGTTTTTAATTTTCTAACTTTTATTTTTCAATTTTTTTTATTTTTTAATAATTATATTTAATATTTATTTCCATTTTTTTGTTTTTCTACATTCTTTATTATAAATAAGCTTATGTTATTACTTTCATGTTTTAATTATTAATGAAATATGAATTGTATTAAAACAAAGCACTGATAGAATTGCAAAAATATCCCTGTTTAGAGAATTTAAAGTTATACTTCTATTCTTGCAATTAAAGTTTCATTTAATCCTCTTTGGGGAATTACCCCTATATTTTTCTCTTTTCTGAAAAATTCAAAGATAAAATATAAATAAGCAGCCGGGAAAAAATTATTAAAAAAGACTACAACGGATGGGAACACATAAAAAGGAAAAATAAAATAAAAATGGAAGAGAAGAAGCAAAAAATGAAAAATCTGTCGAAACAAAATTCATAAAAACAAACTCTCATGATAAATGGATAAAGGAATACATAAACAAGGTATATAGATGAATACAAAAAAGAAGAAAAAGTAAAAGCATTGTGATGGTAAAGAAAAATGAGATAATTTTGTTAGGAAGAAAAAAGAAAAATTGTACGTGGGAGGCTTGGAGAATATTTTCGAAAGGTGGGATTTATGGTTTAAGTTTTTGCAAAAAAGAAGAAGAAATAATCTGAAATAGCATGTCATCAACCAATCAGAGACCTTTGAAAGAAGATGAGGTACAAAGGTGGAATTATTCCTGAATTACGGATAGATCAGATTATTATAAGAAAACACTAAAAGGTGGGATTATTAGTTTCTATTTTCCCTTAATAATATCATCAAACTTGAAAACTCAAATTTGCATAAATTAACATACGGATCATATTATATATAAGTTTATAATAGAGAAAGCAAGTTTACATGTATAACTTTGCCAGTAACATATCAATCATATAGGCAATCTTCAAACTCGATTATCTTAATTAGAAATATAGAATATAATGTCATATTTTAATCCATAGATACATGCATCCTTCATATCAAGTATCTAAAAAATTGAAACAAATATACTCACATCCAAACCTGGAATGCTCATACGTGTATTGTAACAAAAATATTTGATGTTTTCTTAATATGAATCCAGACATCTACTTTCTCAAAAGGTAACGTGAACACGTTATAAAATTATTGGAAAATATTGCATGCTAATTGATCTTAGTCTCTTTAAGACAGAGTTGATGTATGATAAAACCAAAATAGTATAACCCGAATTGATGTATTAGAGTCAATTCTTTCATTTACGTATTGTTGACTTGAAAATTAGAAACCTAAAAATCTCATACGAGACAAAGTTAAAAATCCACAACACCAAGAGTCTATTGCAATCACCTCAAAGATATCCATTTTGTGTGCAATGGCAAACTCTCAAAAGTTGATATAATCCCTTTAAATAAAGTTGTGAATATTCTTTTCTGGTTTTCATATAAGAATGCCAAAATGAAATGACAAATTCGAAACTAAAGTGGAAAGTGGACCCAAAAAATACTCAATAAGATGGAAGGTTGTAGTAAGTAGAGTGAAAGAAAAATATTAGTACTGTATAATGATGTAGAAGAGGATCCAGGGTCTCTGTCTTACTTCGGAGCAAGGCACTCTGCCCGCCTTTGAGAGTCGTCCGATCAATATTTCAACGGTTGGAGATTTCAACACCCGAATCTCGAGGCATGACCTTTCCCATCCCCCTGCGACAAGGTACTCTGGTGGACGACAGAGGATCCCCATCCGGTGAAATGGTAGGATGTCATAATCGTATGACTAGAAAAAAACATTTTAAATACTACCTATGTCCCACTAAGATCTTCCTGCTTTTCTTTTTTAGCAGTCCCAAAATGAAGTTCTCATTTCTATAAATGAAAAGTTATTCTACATCAAAACAGTGTCAAATAGTGCAAAACAGTGATAAACAATGTCGAAACAATGTCAAAACAGTAAATTTCACCCCTTGGTAAGTTTATTTCCTAAATACGTATGTAGGTCAAACTAAGAAGATCTTAGCGGGACAGAGGTAATATTATTTAATTCAATTTAATACTACAAGCACTAAATGGAAATGAAAGTCAAATACAAGAGAATAAAAAATTTTAAGCACCCCAAAATCATTTCAACAAAATTGTTAAAAAATTCTAATATCTTTCAAATCATTCCTAAAATGAAAAAAAGAGTGAAACATCATAAAATGAAAGTGGGAAAAATTAAAATAGCAAGATTGCATGTGTTAAAATTTGCTAAATATAAATTTGTCTTAATGTTATCTCAGATTTATGTTCATCTTTCTAATTAGTGATATCTTCTGAATTGAGATCAGTTTTTTTTATCTCATTTATGAAATTAAAAGTTATTTTTAGTTTTCTGTATATATTAATATAATCTTGATATATTTTTTGGCAAGAGTTCCAACTCTCGAATTTTTTTATTAATTACACAAATATATAACAATCATATTGTGAAACTAAAAGTGGTGTTTAAGAGTTGTATATAAAAGGTACAGAGTAATTATCTTACTCATGGATGTAACTTCACTATGGTACTGCTTGGTCATGAAATTTGAGATCATTCGTTGTTTCTGAATATGTTGTGTTTGTCTTTTTATTTTTCATTGCATAATTTGACATGGTTGTGTTTCGATTATAGCTACCTTTTGATGTGATGTGAATCTTTTTATAGGTTTTAATTATCTAACCCTTTAAGTAAAAATTGTCTATTAAAGTTTAAAGCATGCAATTTTTCTTCATTCATTAACACTTATTTTACTTATAATAAGATCACATATGCCTTCAATAACTCAATCTAACGAGTAATAAATCAATCACCGCCAATCACAATATGCAGTCTATTCTCGCTGTCATCACCTTCTTCAAAATCAAAATGCCACAAAACTATACTATCATATATTCTACTCTTTTCTTTAAAAAAAAGGATCAAAAGACTAACCTAAAAATTTCTAAAGCATAGAAGGGGCATAGAAGGGCTAATATCTTCAAAAAATTGAGTACACCAATTTTTAGATAAATAAGTTACAAAAATGTGTAGTTAGTTTTGAAAAAACAATAGTAATTGATGAATAGATAAAAATAGTGATAGAGTATTAATTCTTAGAGAGAAGGGAGAGCTAGAGAGATAAAGTGATATATATAATGAATTCCAATCAATTATCCCCCAACCATCCTTTACATGGCTCCCATAGGGAGTATTTATAGGAGAAAAGAGGGTTGGGCTTCCAGGCTTGGGCCTGGCTGGCCCAGTTACAATAAAAGGCCAATAAATGGCTAATAAATGGTATCTAATCTATTCTAATGGATATACATGAATAAAATAGAGTGTACAATGAGATAAATGCTATCTACTGAGCGTATGTGGGCCGCTGTCCGGGCCCAATAGTCGTGAGACCCGGGGGTCCGAGTCTATATACTCTATCAGGAGTCCCCCACTCTCTGAGTCGAGAGTACTCGAGGCGAAAGAGAGTAGAACTGTGTGCTGATCTGTCGTCGTCCGGTGAGTAAACTGCTGTCATCGTCGAAGCGCCTCGCCCGGATTCCCAAGCCGATGATCTCATCTCACTGGTGAGCCCTGGCTGAGGCAACCCTGTGGGAAAATCCTCAGCCGAAGGTCGCAGGCCAGAGACCATCACCACCGGTCCTGAGGCCGGGGAGCTATGTATATGTACTGGCCGATGTGGCAGCTGAATATGTATGTGATATGATGATGTCGTCGGTGCGAGTGGCAATCCTTGCAAAAATTTTGAATTTCTGCTTCTTTGGTAGTGAAGGCGCTAAGTCCCCCGCTCTCCCAGTCCCCCACTCCTTGAGGCGAGTGTAACGAGGTGAAGAGGAGTAGAGTAATGCATGTCTGATGATGTGTGCAACAGGGGGCCGAGGGTTGACACCTTTTGATCCACAATGGGGCGATGCCTCGTTAAAAACCTCATTAGGAAAAACCCTGTGGGAAAAAATCCTAATGAGGGAAAAAGAGTACACCGGATGCCCCCAAAACGAAGCAAAAGGTGTGAGCCCTTCGGCCTAGAGATGGAGCTGCAGCGGTGTCCGTCTGCTGAGGGGATGGCAGAGGCCGATCCCTAGATGCGGGTAGCTCGTCATGATCAGTAGTCCTAGTCATCAAATAAAGATGACTAAGGGATGGGTCGAGCGACCGTCCATAATATGATGTCTGGTTCATCAAATAAAGATGACCAGAATGTGAGGCCGATGGGCCGATATGAGCTCCACGTCATCAAATAAAGATGACTGGGAGTAGTGGCCGAGAGGCATATATGAGAGCTCCACGTCGTCAAATAAAGACGACGGGGCGATGTGTGGCCGAGGGGCCTGCATAAGAGCTCCACATCGTCAAATAAAGACGACGGGGCGATGTATGGCCGAGGGGCCTGTATAAGAGCTCCACGTCGTCAAATAAAGACGACGAGGCGATGTATGGCCGAGGGGCCTGTATAAGAGCTCCACGTCGTCAAATAAAGACGACGGGGCGAGATATGGCTCAGAGGCCTATAGATGAGTTCCTCGTCATCAAATAAAGATGACAGAACGATATATGGCCGATGGGCCTGTAGATGAGCTCTTCATCATCAAATAAAGATGACAGAGCGATATATGGCCGAGGGGCCTGTAGATGAGCTTCTCGTCATCAAATAAAGATGACGGAGCAAGATATGGCCGAGGGGCCTATAGATGAGATCTGGGATCCTTTAGTCTTTCAGCTGGAGACCGCAAGATGTTTGCTAGATCCGAACATGAGGACGAAGCGTGGAACGCCTGTCTGAATATGAGGACGAGGCGTTGGACGCCTGTCTGAATATGAGGACGAGGCGTTGGACGCCTGTCTGAATATGAGGACGAGGCGTTGGACGCCTGTCTGAATATGAGGACGAGGCGTGGGATGCCTGTCTGAATATGAGGACGAGGCGCTGGGCGCCTGTCTGAATATGAGGACGAGGCGCTGGACGCCTGCCTGAATATGAGGACGAGGCGTTGGACGCCTGTCTGAATATGAGGACGAGGCGTGGGATGCCTGTCTGAATGTGAGGACGAGGCAATGCTGAGCCGGTCGTCGTCATATAGAGGTGACGGTCGCCATCCAGGAGGGGATGGTGAGCCCGATTGCTAACCCAAGACACTCGGCAAAGAGAGGCCGGTCTCGGAGATAGGACATCACATCGTGGCCTAGGGGCCGATCGTGATGTGAGGACGGCCGTGATAAGGTGCCGATCCAAAATAATGATGACGAGGCGATGATAAGTCGGTCGCCATGTAGGGGCGATAGTCACCATCCAGGAAGGGATGGTGAGCCTGATCGCTAGCTCAACACACTCGGCGCTAATGAAGCCGGTGTTGAGATAGATCATCACGCCGAGGCTGGGGCGGCGGTCGTGATATGAGGATGGCGATAATGGGTAGCCGATCCGAATAATGATGACGAGGCAAAGATGAGCCGGTCGTCATGTAGAGGCGACGGTCGCCATCCAGGAAGGGATGGGGAGCCCGATCGCTAGCTTAACACACTTGGCGCTGATGAAGCCGGTGTTGAGAGAGGGCATCACGTCGAGGCCGGGGGGGCCGATCGTGATGCGAGGTCGTCAGCTCTATGAGGCTGAGCCAAACGTCCAAGCAACGGTCGCCATCCGATGAAGGAATGACTGAGACCGGTCTTGGGGAATATGATCACGTCGAGGCCGAGGGCCTGCCATGATGTGAGGGTATCAGCACTGAGGGGCCGACCCAAAAATCCATGCAATGGTCGCCACCCAGTAAAGGAATGGCTAAGACCAGTCTTGATATAAGGTACCGCGCCTTGGCCGAGAGGCCGGCCGCGATGCGAGGACGACGACTATGATAAGCCGCTCCAATGTATGATGACGAGGCAATGATAGGCCAATCGTCATGTAGAGGCGACGGTTGCTATCCCGGAAGGGAATAGCAAGCCCAATCGCTAGATCAAGACACTCGGCGCTGAGGGAGCCGGTCTTGAGATAAAGCATTACGTCGTGGCCGAAGGGCCCGATCGTGATGTGAGGACGAAGATGCTGAGGAGCATGTCCGAGATATGATGACGAGGCAATGATAAGGCCGATCGTCATGTAGAGGCAACGGTCACCATCCAGGAAGGGACGGCGAGCCCGATTGCCAACTCAAGACACTTGGCGATGAGAAGCCGGTCTTGAGAAGGAATAATCACACCAAGGCTGGGAGGCCGATCGTGATGTGCGGATGGTGATGATGATGAGCCGATCCGAATAATGATGATGACGAGGCGGAGATGAACCGATCGTCATGTAGAGGCGACGGTTGCTATCCCGGAAGGGAATAGCAAGCCCAGTCGCTAGCTCAAGACACTTGGCGATGAGAGAGCCGGTCTTGAGCTAGATCATCACGTCGAGGCTGGGAGGCCGGTCGTGATGTGTGGATGGCGATGATGATGAGCCGATCCAAATAATGATGACGAGGCGATGATGAGCCGATCGTCATATGGAAGCGACGGTCGCCATCCAGGAGGGGAATGGCGAGCCCGGTCGCTAGCTCAAGACACTTGGCGCTAAGGAGGCCGGTCTTGAGATAAAGCATCACGTCGTGGCCGAAGGGCCCGATGGTGATGTATGGGCGTCGGCACTGAAGGGCCGATCCAAGGATCCAAGCAACGGTCGCCATCTGGGAAGGGATGACTAAGACCGGTCTTGAGATGAATAATCATGCCAAGGCTGGGAGGCCGGTCATGATGTGCGGATGGCGATGATGATGAGCCGATCCGAATAATGATGACGAGGCGATGATGAGCCGATCGTCATATGGAAGCGACGGTCGCCATCCAGGAGGGGAATGGCGAGCCCGGTCGCTAGCTCAAGACACTTGGCGCTAAGGAGGCCGGTCTTGAGATAAAGCATCACGTCGTGGCCGAAGGGCCCGATTGTGATGTATGGGCGTCGGCACTAAAGGGCCGATCCAAGGATCCAAGCAACGGTCGCCATCCGGGAAGGGATGACTAAGACCGGTCTTGAGATGAATAATCACGCCAAGGCTGGGAGGCCGGTCGTGATGTGCGGATGGCGATGATGATGAGCCGATCCGAATAATGATGACGAGGCGGAGATGAGCCGATCGTCATGTAGAGGCAACGGTCACCATCCAGGAAGGGACGGCGAGCCCGATTGCCAACTCAAGACACTTGGCGATGAGAAGCCGGTCTTGAGAAGAAATAATCACGCCAAGGCTGGGAGGCCGGTCGTGATGTGCGGATGGCGATGATGATGAGCCGATCCGAATAATGATGACGAGGCGGAGATGAGCCGATCGTCATGTAGAGGCAACGGTCACCATCCAGGAAGGGACGGCGAGCCCGATTGCCAACTCAAGACACTTGGCGATGAGAAGCCGGTCTTGAGATATAGCATCACATCGTGGCCGAGGGGCCGATCGTAAAGAACGGATGGCGATGATGATGAGCCGATCCGGATAATGATGACGAGGCGGAGATGAGCCGATCGTCATGTAGAGGCAACGGTCACCATCCAGGAAGGGACGGCGAGCCCGGTTGCCAACTCAAGACACTTGGCGATGAGAAGCCGGTCTTGAGATATAGCATCACGTCGTGGCCGAGGGGCCGATCGTGAAGAAAGGATGGCGATGATGATGAGCCGATCCGAAAAATGATGACGAGGCGATGATGAGCCGATCGTCATATAAAAGTATGACGGCGTTGGGGAGGCCGTTCATGAGATGATGGAGCAAGAGCTTCGGCATTGGGAGCCGGTCTTGAGATGAATAATAAGTTTGGGGAATTTATTTATTATTATTTTTGCTCGAGGCCGGCAAGTGCGCGGTCCGTCGGCTTCCCTCTTTTTTTTTTTTTTTTTTTTTGGGTGGCCGAAGGGTTACTGTCCCTTCGTCCATGTGCGGTAGTTTGTCCGCTACGCTTTTCGCGTGGATTAGTGCGAGGGAGTAAATACGCCCTCGGCTTGGTATGTCAGTGGCATCTTTTTTGGCCTTTCCACGTCTATCGTCGACGAGGGACCGGACTATGCATCGTCTTTTGACGGCCGCCCTTTGTGGTCCTGAGCGAAATTTTACTGACGGGTGGAGTTTTCGTAACCTCGGCCTTAATTCAGGCTTGTCGTCCTGCGGTTTCCGCGCGGACGACGCGGTATGCTTCTCCGTTTGAAGACGTCGGACCATACACACAGGTCCTTTGTCCTGCATATCGCCGGCCGATTTGGGTGTTTCACCGCTTGTGCCGATACGATATTTAGGTGCGTTGTCTATGCAACGGCTTTGTAGGCGCGTTGTGGATCGCAACGGCCTTAGGTGCGTTGTGTATTGCAACGGCTTTGGGTGCGTTGTTTATTGCAATGGCTTTGGGTGCGTCGTTTATTTCGACGACTTTAGGTGCGTTGTTTATTGCAACGGCTTTGGGTGCGTCGTTTATTGCGACGGCTTTGGGTGCGTTGTTTATTGCAACGGCTTTGGATTGCGTTGTCTATTGCAACGGCTTTCGGATGACGCAATTAGCGTGTAGGGGAATGAGGTGTACCGCTTCTAGGCATAATGTCGTGTGCGGCCGATGATGACTCCCATTCTAGATGTCCGGGTCATCAAATAAAGATGACCGGGAAAGGTCAAGGGACCCAAATATAATCCGAATCATCAAATAAAGATGTTCGGAAGGTTAAGGCTTTGGCCCGCACCAATTGGGGATTTTAATCCGCTAGCAATGGTGGTGATGATAATAATGGTAAAACTATTTTTTCTTTTTCTCTTTGGAATAGTAGTAAAACTATTTTTTCGGAATAGTAGTAAAACTATATATATATATATATATATATATATATATATATATATATATATATATATATACACAAATGATCCTGTCCAGACGTCCGGACAGGAACCGCCGTCCGGCCGGCGGCGTTTGGCCGCCTTCCCGGTGGAATTTTTTGATGAAATTTTTATGGCACGTTCTCCATCAAGTCTAGTTTATCCACAAAAAAATTCAGCCAAAAACTCAATCGGGAAGGTCGTCGAATGATTTTTGCAAGTTAACTGGTCCGGAATATGTATTTTCCGGACCAGTTAACTTGCAAAAATCATTCGACGACCTTCCCGATTGAGTTTTTGGCTGAATTTTTTTGTGGATAAACTAGACTTGATGGAGAACATGCCATAAAAATTTCATCAAAAAATTCCACCGGGAAGGCGGCCAAACGCCGCCGGCCGGACGGCGGTTCCTGTCCGGACGTCTGGACAGGATCAGGACTCTATATATATATATATATATATATATATTTTGAATAGTGGTAAAACTATTTTGCTCCATATTTAATGCATAAAATAGGAGGAAAAAGTTTGTGAGACTTACTTGTATTTGGGCCGAAGCCTGCCCTGCTTGGAATTCAAGCAGGGAAATATAAGATTGGGCCTTTTCTTTGAGAATCAGTTTGAGTCCTTGAGATTAAAATCCGGCCCAAAAGCTACTAGCCCACTGCTGTCCAGTTCCTAGTTCCATCTGCAGCGTATAAGCCGGTTCAGAGTGGAGCCCCGTTCTCTCATTTAACGAGGAGCGTGCATCAACCAGGGCCGCTGGAGCCCGGACGAGGAGATCCCAGCCGTGCCGGCCGTCGCGAGGACCAGGGGTGATGCGCTGTTACTCTTCACGGCCGATGCGAAGTCCAGAGGTGAGGCGTCGTTACTCTTCATCGGCCGGGCTGAGAGACCATAAATCGGCCGAGGGGTCCGCGATTCGGCGACGACGAGAATCTGGGGCGAAGGTGGTCCTTTCGGACGACGCCCCCACTCCGGTCGAGGTGGAAGGTCGTTGCTTCGGCCGAGATGATCCCGATTTTCGGGCTGGACGAAGATGGTACCTGTACGAGATGACCCTGGACGAAGGAGATGCAGCTCTCTCCGCACTGTTTTTCTTTTGGTTTGAATTTTAGCCGATGTGCGGGCTGTTAGCCGATGATGCACTTCTGACTGATGAGGCGCTGTTGGCCGACGGTGGTGCGGCCGAAGCGTTGCCGGCCGATGGGTGCCGGCCGATGGGTGCCGGCCGATGGGCACCGTTAGCCGATGGGTGCCGGCCGATGGGTGTCGCAGACTAGTTGGTGGTATTGTCGGCCGATATGTGACGGCCGATGCGCGCTGGACGAAGGGGGTGCTTTTTGTTTTGCTTGGCCGAAGAACCACCAGGTGTTTGAGGATGAGGGTCCCACTTGTCCGAGCTGGGAGTCGTTGGACGATGCACTCGCACTACCGATGGTGTGTCGTTCTCACCTCTGTTTTCACCGATGGTGTGGCCGGCCGATGCGTTGTGGCCGAAGCGTGCTGGCCGATGCATGTTCGTTTATCTTGGCCGGGGTGCGCAGGTATACTGAGTAGTATTTGGCGGAGGTGTTGTAACCCTTTCTTGTTTGGCCGAAGGGAACACTCTGGCCGAAGGTGTGTCAGGCTAGCAGAGGTGTGCTGGCCGACACGGTCTGGCCGATGTTGTTTGGTCGATGCGTGCCGATGAATGTGTTAAGGGGCCGGTGCGATTGCCGGTGAATGTGTTGATGGGGCGGTGCGGTTGCCGGCTGATGAGCTTATCTTGGCCGAAGGGGCACAGATTCTCCTTCGGATCCTTACTATTCCCTGGCCGTTGAAGGACAGGGGCGCGATTGGCCGAGGAGATAGCTTCAATTATCATCACACAGCTTCTGGACAGTTGGTGAGGGGATTGGCCGTAGTGTGCCATGTTCCTTTTCCTTATGCCGTTTGTTTGACCAACCCAAGCCCTTGTGTCATTTTGCTCATTGGATATATGGGGTGTGTTGCCGCAGCAAGAGCCGAAGTGGCACCACGTTTTTTGGTTTCGTGACTTTATTTGGTTGGGAGGATCTCACTTGATTTGTTCTAGCTCTCAATGAAAGCACCAAATGATAGAGTATTAATTCTTAGAGAGAAGGGAGAGCTAGAGAGATAAAGTGATATATATATAATGAATTCCAATCAATTATCCCCCAACCATCCTTTACATGGCTCCCATAGGGAGTATTTATAGGAGAAAAGAGGGCTGGGCTTCCAGGCTTGGGCCTGGCTGGCCCAGTTACAATAAAAGGCCAATAAATGGCTAATAAATGGTATCTAATCTATTCTAATGGATATACATGAATAAAATAGAGTGTACAATGAGATAAATGCTATCTACTGAGCGTATGTGGGCCGCTGTCCGGGCCCAATAGTCGTGAGACCCGGGGGTCCGAGTCTATATACTCTATCAAATAGGCATAGAGCATTTTGTTTTGTTTAGGTAAAAATAGATTAATTTCAATTGGATGTAGTTGAGCGTGATAAAACAATATGTCCTTTTCATTGGAAAATATAGTGATGGAGTATTAATTCTAGAGAGAAGTGAGAGCTAGAGAGAGAAAGTGGGTAATTATATTTCTCAACCCCCTATAACTAGCCCCAAGGGGTCTATTTATAGGAAAAAATGTGGATTTGGGCTCCTAGCCATGGGCTTAGGAGGCCCATTACAATAATCATGCCTTCTTTGGGCGAAATAGGGCCACTAATGGGCTGTGTACAATACTTAGTAAACAAAGTAGAGAGATGCATTCTGCCCCGCCGAAGTCTGGCCGACGCGGTGTCTTTGGCCGATGCGGCCCCATGGCCGATGCGGTCCATGGGCCGATGCGGTCCCGGGAGTCCATGCGTGCTTCCTGGGCCGGTTTGGTTTCTGGCCGATGCGGGCCCACTGGCCGAAGGGGGCCACGTGGGTGTTCTTCTGGTCGTCATTGACTTGAGTGTGTGGGCCATGGGGTCCAGGCCCATATACTCTATCATATAGACCTTAAACATGTTTAGATAATTAGTTTAAAAATAAGACATGCTCAATAAATTAGAATATGTATTTTAGACCAATTTTATAATCTACTAAATAAGAGATTTTAGTATATTAGAATATGTATTTTAGACCTTTGTATGTATATACAGAGGTCGGTACAGAAAGGCACACAATGAAGAATATAACTCTATCATTTTACACAGAATATTCGTTTCATAATAACCAAATCATCTCTCTTCTTTGCACAACCCTTTTATGTTTCATTAGTCTGGAACACGTTTTCCAACTTTTCTTATTTGGCCTTAGGATGTTTTTACTTGGACTGTAATCCGTCCCAAACCAGACCATACCAGACTAGACTTGGATAGTTAAAATACAAAGAGATCAGACATTATCAGAGCAGACCAGACCAGACCAACAAATTACAGGCCAAGTAAAAACATACTTAAAAAGCGTTGTCAATTCCTTTTAAAGTACTCCCTTTGTCCCATTTTTATAAAATATCTTTACTATTCACTTGGTCAACACAAATCACTCTTAATCTCTTACTTTATATATAAAAATTTTATGAAATTTGAATTGTTTTTTGCAGGTTTTGTAGCGGGTTTAATGTAGTTTCTGGATATGTAATTTTTTTTCTAAAAATAAATTTGAGTGCAGACAGGGATCCGTTTGCTTTATCGTCGATCAAACATCTTAAATCGAAAAGTATCTTATAATTCGGGACAGAGGGAGTAATAAAATTGTGATTCATAGTATTTCTGAGGATTCTACCCGAATTTTAAATCATGTTAATACTTGCTTTATCATTTAGGGATAGATTTTCATGAGGATGACATATGAAGGTGATGGACGAATTGGGAAAATACATAAATAATACGGAATAATCATAATACGTTCATGAAGTGGACATTTATTATGTTGGGAAATTGCTGGAGTAAAACATTTTGCAATTCCAAAACAAGAGTGTTATATATTTTTCCCTAATTTCCCTAAAATGGAGTCTTAATAACTACCATGATTGAAATGGAGTACCATTAATTATTTTGAAAACAGTACCATTAATAACCATCCTATTTTGAAATTTCATTAATGTACCTTTGCCTTGTTTTGTTTTGTTTTGTTTTGTTTTGTTTTGTTTTGTTTTGTTTTGTTTTGTTTTGAGTAAAATGTCAGTTTGGTACTCGAAGTTGGATAAAAAGGATTAAACAAGTCCTTATATAGGAGGTTATGTCTGACTGTCACCATTTGAGGCAGTTTGCGGTGGATTTTTTTGACGAATTTTTGTGTGCATCTCATTCATTAAGTCTAGTTTACTCATACTAAATTTTAGCTAAAACTTCAATCCGGAAGACATTCAAATGAATTCTTGAAGATAACTGCGCAGTTAAAAATACAGGTATCTTCAAGAATTCATTTGAATGCCTCCCCCGATTGAAGTTTTATCTGAAATTTTATATGAGTAAACTAGACTTAATGAATAAGATTCTAAAAAATTTTCATCAAAAGTTCATCCAGGAACCGTCCCAAATAGTAAAAACTTTATTTGACATTTTTTATGAAACTTCCAAACCAAACTTTTTTTTGTTTTGGTTTGTATGTTTTGTACGGAGGGAGGGGAGTATGAAGTAATTAAACCAAGGACGCCAAGAACTCTAATGATTGAGGGAGACCATAAAATCGCAACCGTCCGCTTGAATTACGAGAGCACCGTACGTGGGATCCAACAATTGGTCTGGTTTCTCGATCATCATGAATTCTGTCCCGGACGGAAGTGAAGCAGCGATGACGGCGGTGGAAAACTTAAGCCGAGAGCAGTGCGTGTATATGGCTAAGCTTGCCGAGCAAGCCGAGCGATATGAAGAGATGGTCAAGTTCATGGACAAGCTTGCTATCGACTCGGCTACCTCCGGGTCCGAGCTGACGGTCGAGGAGCGCAACCTGCTCTCCGTAGCCTACAAGAACGTGATCGGCTCGCTTCGTGCGGCGTGGCGCATCGTCTCCTCCATAGAACAGAAGGAGGAGGGCCGCAAGAACGAAGACCACGTCATCCTCGTCAAAGACTACAGATCCAGGGTAATAGAGTCTGAGCTCTCCGCAATTTGCGCCCAAATTCTCGCCCTACTCGACCGCTACTTGATTCCCGCGGCTTCCGCCTCACCCGAGCCCACAATATTCTACTTGAAGATGAAGGGCGACTACCACCGTTACTTGGCGGAGTTTAAGGTTGGGAATGAGAGGAAAGAAGCTGCTGAGGAAACTATGGTTGCTTATAAAGCTGCACAGGTTTGTGATTTTTTTCGCCAATTGCTTAAAGAAAGTTGAATGTTGTGGACTTTATTTTTAGACTGGAATCTTCTAAAGTTTGATCCTTTTTTTGACTGGAATGGTCAAACTAAGAATTGTTTGTGCATGCTGGTATATGACCTAGGCGTCCAGTAGATGATGACCTAGCCCCAAGGCATGTTTCTGCAAACAATATTGGTGGTTCACCCTAATAGCATATTTCTGCAAACAATATTGGTGGTTGACCCTAATAGCATGCCCTTTCTAAAATATGTTGGAAAAAGTGTTTGAAAGATACAACTTTGTCCTTGATGTTTTCAGTTTAGCCTGAAAAACATAGTCAATTTGTTACTTCATATTTTTTGGGGGGGTTCAAGGAAACGTCAACAACATAATGATTTTGTAAGCGTAATGAAGTTTCCTAATATTTATAAAAGAATCCAATTTCATGTTATTAGTATAATTAGAATGCCTATACCTAGTTTAGGTCAATGATGTATTGATAGGAGTAAAGAAACCCAAAGGTGACAGGCAGCAGCGGAGCTAGGGCACTATGCCGGTACAAAGAATAATTTTGGAAAAAATTTACACGGAACTTTTTACCTTAAAAATCAAACCATTTTTTTAAATTTGGGGTGGACAAGTGCTTAGAGCATCCACAATGCTCTAATGTCTAGTCTAATTTTAAAATGCCAAATGTCAAATAAATAAATGGTTGTCTAATACACATCATATAAAGTGTCGTAATTAGATATTGCACTACGAAATTAGTCTCCAATCCTCAAAGTCTTACTTCCCCATTAGTCTCGCTGCATCATCATCCTCAAAGAAAATTTAGTCTACCTCAATTCAATCCGAATCCTTATATATTTATATACGGAGTATATTTATAAAAATTTATTGTCAATATGTAATATGTAATGTCTGGAGAATCTGATGGAGGACACTCCGAGGGCAAACGGTCGGCGCCGCCGCCGGCGTGGTAGCTATGTTCCATACGAACAATTCATATATCCGATTCAACTCTCTTTCTTATCCTTCAGAGGGATGCCGACATCTTTCGCCGTCCAGGTGCGAGTTGATATCGCGAAAGTTTACGAAGGGGATGTCGGCCAGTTTCTGTGGCTGAAGGTGGATGCTCCACCAACAATGGCTGCAACCGGTTGAGATCCACCTAACCTGCGGGCTGCGACAAAAGGGATACAACACCCATACGTGAACCCAGACGGCGAGACCTTGGTGCCAATGGTGTGGGGGGGTGGCGTTTGGCGACATCAAAAGACAAGATGTGTTTCTCCCCGTTGGAAAATGACTTGCCGATGCATAGTTGGGTTACCGCAGGACATGCAGTTTTTACTATTAATTATCATCGATCAGGCATTTTTTTAATTATTTTGTCTAGTCAGCAAGTTTAAGAGGATTTCTACACACGGAAAGCTCCCTTCACAGTGTTCATCAGTGTTTTTGCCACGTCAGCTAAACTAAATGGGAGACTACATGCGTTGGACGAGGAAATACATAGAGGATGTCCAATGCGGTGATGTGGCGTATTTTTTTTAAGACTAGACATCCCCCATTGCGGATGCTCTTAGATTGCCCCCTAGACCCGCCCATGGTGGAAGGTGACCAAGTAGGGTGTAAGGTTGGAACTTGTTAGGGAGGGCGAAATGTGATTCAATTCCCATTGCGGGATATTGAAGTGTCTCTCTCATGCTAGAGATAACTTCAGTATAGCATAGACCACAAAGAGGGTTTGATACTATTTTAATTAATTTTAAGTGCTTACATTTGAATAAGCCGAACAACATAAGAGATACAGAGTATAAGAGATGGAGCATAAGTTTCTCTCTTGAAAGTTGAAACATAGACGATAAGGTTATAAAGTCGATCTCTTATGGTTGTGCGTATATGAGTAAATGCGGGATGTTTAACCGTTTCTGTCTTATTGCTAAGAGAATATTGAACTGTTTGTTTTACGAGATTCTAGGAAAGTAATTAACTGAGGGTCTAACCGTCTAAGGCTCCTTACTTTACTCCAAAAGTACCTTTAACACTATCATTTATTTGATCATCAGGATATCGCAGGTGCCAATCTTGCTCCCACGCATCCTATAAGGCTGGGCTTGGCACTCAACTTTTCAGTGTTCTACTATGAGATTTTAAATGCACCCGAAAAGGCATGTGGCATGGCAAAGCAGGTTGGTTATCCTCTTTTTATTATCTTGTGTTTTACTCCGTATTATTCATCTATCTATACCATCTTATTAATTGACTTTAGTCTTATTTATCATATCTGAATTACCTTGTGTTTTACACCGCATTATTTATTGTGTGAAAATATATTTTTTGGTTTGAACAATTTCAAGCGAATTTTCCATTTTGTCCGACTAAATGATTCAAATACTCTAATTTGGATTACACTTTAGACATGGGTTACAATAGATCACAAATGATTTCCAACCAATTCATTGTGACAAGGGCAACTTTTGCATCTTATAGTTATAATTATATTAATTTATTTTATTCTATTTTGTTATCTCACCTTTTTAGGAAAACAGATCAATATGAGATTTAAAGAAGTTGGAATCAATAAGGATAAGTTAATGCATGAATGCAATAAGGAGACATAAGAAACAAGCTAATGAAGTTGAGAAGAAATACAATATATGCAATAGAAAGTTGTCTATATATAATTTGTCAATAAATTGTATCATAATCTCATTTTTAGAAAGATTGGTTTTATTGTGTTATGTCTCCATTTGGTTAAAATAGCATTGTAATTGTAAACTTTATTGATACATGTATAGGCATTTGAGGAAGCTATTGCTGAATTGGACACCTTGGGTGAGGAATCTTACAAGGACAGCACTCTTATCATGCAACTTTTGAGGGATAATCTCACTCTTTGGACTTCTGATATACAAGTAAGTATTCATATATACAATTATAATAACTCTATGGCTTTTGGTATAGTGATTGGAAAAAATACTTTACACTCATGTTTTGCTTGCATTTGACGATATGAACTTCTCCCCGTGCTAGACTCTTGATTAGGGGTCCGCATTAAGTTTTTTTTGTTTGTTTTCAGAAATGATTGCAAAATTAAAAAAAATCAAACCTTGCTTGGATAAGTTGCAAAATTATATGGGTCATCCGGAAACGGTCTCTCTTTCCTTTAGTACAGGGGTAAGACTCTGTACATCCGACCCCCCTTACCCCACCGAAGGTGTGGGAGCCTTTGCAGCACTGGGGTAATAATGAAATGATGATGATTATGAAATTTATTTATGAATTCGTTTCAGTTTTGACCAGTTTCGGATATGTTGAGACTAATGCAGTATGAGAAAAAAGTTACCAAACAAAACCAATTGCATATGTTTTGGTCTTAACTCTTAAGGCATGTTCACAATTGTTTTCTTCTTCCTGGTTTTGAAAAACTAAAAGCGAGATGGTTAAAAACTCGGATAAATGGTTCTTTATTTTCATGTAGACACTTTACGAGATTAACGATAGTGAGTATAGTCATAAATAATTTGATGTTCGCTCTACAACTTATATCATATAATGTTTGATGCATGCAGGATCAGACAGGTGACGCTTGATATGAACCACTTGTTGCAGGAGGTGTTGTCAAACGGCGTCCATCATCTAAAATGCAACTATATATATTTATGGGTTGTGATGACTTGTGAAGTGTACTTTACCTATGACGGTTTTCCTTGTTTTAAACTTTGGCTTATCTTGGGACCTCATTTGAGTGTTTGTTGAACGTTAAGTTTTTGTGTTTCCATTTTCCCTTTTCTTCTTTGTTTTGGTATTCCCCTCCCCCACTTCCTGGGTATTTAAGCCCCCTCCCCCCCAAATGGATTGCTTTTTAGGTACTAGTGATGAAACTCATGCTCATTGTCTGGTTTCCCAGCCTTGTGTACCGACTACAATCATTTCATGGCTAATTTCGGGAAAATCAGCTCATAAACTTCCTAATATTCCATCAGTTTCATACATAGTACTTTATTTTGCTGATAAAATGTAAATCTATAAATTATCCAGAAAAAGTTAACAAAGCATAATGTATCAAAAATTATTATATAGCTAGTCTGTACTCTGTACTACCAAAATCTGGCGCGGGACATTTCCCTGGCTCGGAATCGAAAACCTCTCAGAGTCTCAGGGAACCTTGCTGGGCCGCAAGCCAATTAACTCTAAGGCCCCAGACCCAATGAAAAGAATTGAAATCCAATCCAAGCTTCTAGGGTGCAGGGCTAATGAAAGCCCCCCCCCCCCCCCCTTCAGCATAGGGGTGGACTCGGGCCGGGCCAACCGGACCGGAACCGGACCGGCCCGCTACTGTGCGGGCCCGGACCGGCCCGGTCAACCGGTTGGTGCACTGGTTCGGGCCACCCGGCCCGGTGGGATGGCGGTCCGGGCTCGGGCCCTGATTTTGGTGAACCGGCCCGGCCGGTTCGGGCCCGGTCCAGGCCGGATTTTATTTTTTTTTTTTTTTTTTTTTGAAATTTTTTTAAGTTTTGGGTTGGATTAAGTATTTTGGTCCATTTGAGGTGGTTTGGGGTGGTTTGGGGTTGAGGGGGAGGGGTAGGGGGTTAAAAAGGAGAACCAAAAAAAAAAAAAAAAAAAAAAAATAGACCGGTTGGCCCGGCCCGGTTTGGCCCGGAACCGGAACCGCCCACCGGCGGTTTGGGCCCGGGCCCTAGTTTTCTGGCCCGAGGCCCGGCCGGGCCTAGGCCCGAACCGGGCCCGAACCGGCCCGAGTCCACCCATACTTCAGCATCAACACATTCTTCCGCCCGACTCTACTTTGGCCCGCTAGGTTTTCCGCGTGCTCCCGGGTCAAGCCAACAATCTGGCCCAACGAAAACGATCATCTTAGCGCTGCATCCCTTGTGGGAATTCTGATGCATCAGGTCCACCACCCTACCCCCATCCATGTCTGCTCCGACATTTTCGCGATGACACTAGTGAAGAGAAAGCACTAGTCAAAGAAAAAAAGTAATGGTGAGCGGTTCTAACTTTTGGTGCTCCGGTTGCCTTCTTGGGCGAATTGAAACACTCAATGTTGTCCAAATTCAAACATCACATAAATCCCAATACCGGTATTTTCACGTCGGGTAGTCCCCAATTCGCAGGTGACCAGTGTTATGAGCGCCAGAGGCTTGCGCCCTGGTTTTGTTGTTATCAACCATCATGGGTTGAGAAAATGGAAACATTTAAAATGAAAAACTTATATATATTTTTAAATAGAATAACATATATAAAAATTCAATATTAATGAAGAGAAAGATTTATTTTATGTTAAAATATTAAGGCTTTAGTTTTAAATTGAAAATTAGTATTTTTCCTGGTAAAGAATGACTTCAAATTCATAGATACTAATTTTAAACCAGTTGCAAAACTTTGAACACATCTTTACATTTTTGAAATAACATTCTTTAGTGTTTATATTTTAAAAAATTAAATTTACTATTTTGTTATCTTGGACTATTTATCATCGTATAAAATGTTTTAAGTAAATTTTATAGTGCAAACAATACTAAAAATTAATGATTTCTTTTTTATTGCAACACATATGTTTACACTTTCTGAAAGAACTATAAATGTATAGCAAAGTTTTGAAACGTTTAAATGCTAATGATATTAATTTTTAATATAAGAATAATAAGAGTGAACATTAGACAAAAATTCAATATATAATTATTTTTTGGTGTTTTTAAAATCTATTTTGTTTATTAAAATTCAATTAGAGCTAATTTGCCTCTTTATAGGAACATTAGAGGTATCATCACACCTTTTAGAACTTCAGGGACATATCTGCATATGCACATATATTTTAAGGGTATATTTGCACATTTCCCTTACTATGAAGTATAAACTGTATGATTAATGTTTGTGCAAATGAGAGAAAAGTAATAGACATCACAAGTTCAACAATTTTTTTATTGAATGGATGGAGTATTTACAAAATAGGGAAAATTCCCAAAATAAGACTAGAATTGTTTGAGAATTCCAAAATAAGACTGCTATATTTTATTTTCTAATAGGAGTAATTATTGTCAAATTTGAAAAATACTGTTATGTTTGAAGTCTAGTACTGCCAAAACATGACAATAATTACTCTTATATAGGGATAAAAACATAATAATCTTATATAGGGATAAAAACATGACAAATGTATTTACTCCTATTTAAGACATTTTTCATTATAAAATACTATTCATGACATATTTAAGTCGAATAACTTTAAACACTTCCATATCATGTTGAGTAATAATACGGAGTAATAAATTGATCTGTTTTAATTATTTTTCTACCATAATAATCACGATTTAGACACAAATAAGGTAGCAGACGAACTCAAGTGGATATCCAATAATGATTTTGTTTCTTAAGTTATTTTCGTCGAGTTTCCCTTTCCTTAGAAAATCAAGGAGTGAACAGGCCTTCTTCCTCGAGAGTCAAGAACTCCCTTTACCCTAAAACCATAAATGTTCATTTCCTACATTGGAACAGACTCCAGCCCCACTTCTCTTCGCATCCCCCTTTCCCCACCCTCCTTCCCTAAGCACCCGAAAAGAATGTAAAAATAGAGAAAATAACAAAAACTATAAAGCAATTTGAGAGCAGTACTCATTCTACCATTGAACATAATTTTAAAATTTTCGTCATGTTGGGAAAATTTTGATAGCAGAACAAAGAAAAAGAGGCCTTTTCCCCTCTCTCTTTTTTTGCATCTTTTTTTTTATTGTTTTGCTTTCGCTTTAATGGCTGATAACAACCATGATTATGTTGCCTCAAACCTTCTCTGCGCAGAGACTAGTGCCTTTTGCTTTGATGATCTTGACTCTGTTGCCGTAGATAATCAAACTCGTCTATCCGATGGTGATAAAAGTTTGATCTTTGGCAGTAGTGATTCAGACCCATTAATTGATTTTCCAGTTTTGAGTGAAGAGAGCTTTGTTTTGATGGTGGAGAGGGAGGGCCAGCACTTGCCAGCACATGATTATCTCAACAGATTGAGAACTGGGGACTTGGATTTGTCCCGTAGAAGAGAGGCTCTTGATTGGATTTGGAAGGTAGATTCAATAAACTTTCTGAATACAATTTCTTTTCTTTTTACAACCTCTTTATTATTACTATTGGGAGACAGGAGTCTTCCCCACAAAAGATCAGCGGATTTCCTGCTATCTTGTTCTTTCTAATTATTTTAGAAAGATTTACTTAAAAGGGAAGTAATTTACAAATTGATTACTCTTTGCTGGTTTAACATTGAGATTTTCCTTCTCTCTTTGCTGGTAATCATTTTCTATATTTCAATTTTAGAAGTGGTTAAATGGTGAATCCAGCTTCAAGGGCACTTATATTTTTATTTTTTTATTGTTTTTTTAGTCTTAGTCCTTCTCCTAAAAGGAGATTCAATATATCTTTGTATTTTTAATCTTGAATAAATACCTAACAACTCTCAAACATGTACATAGGCTCATTCTCATTTTGGATTTGGAGAGTTCAGCCTTTGTTTGGCAATAAATTTCTTGGATCGTTTCCTCTCAATGTATGAGCTGCCAGTAAGTATGTCAGTAATATATTTATTGAAACAGATTTTTCAGTATTTTCGATTGTGTGTTTAGACTCTGAAATTCTGTTTTCGTGAGCAAGTGTTGAAGTTCATTCATTTTCTGGAATTCACAGAGAAGTAAAACTTGGATAGTGCAATTGTTAGCTGTGGCCTGTTTGTCACTAGCTGCTAAAGTGGAGGAGATTAGTGTGCCTTTGACTGTGGGCTTACAGGTGAAGTTTGGTGTGGACATGTAATTAATGCATTTGCTCTCTTTAATGTATGCTTCATTAAATCGATTGAACCTGTTGTTCTTTGTAAGTAATGATTTATAAGCGGCAATGAAACACAATGCGCTACAATCAAATATTTATTATGTTTTTCTAGTGCAATTTTACCATACACATACATTTGCTTACTCTAGATTAAGAGCCCGAATGGTAAGTTCAAAAATAGAAGAAGTGTCTGTATCGGCCTATCGGCTAAATGTGCATTTTCTAAAATATTTATTCAAAATATATTTTGAACCGATTAAAGAAAACTATATCTTGAAAGTGAATCCAGGTAAGGACTTCGTCAAATAATTGCCTACTTGGAACAGGTAGGTGACCCCAAGTTTGTGTTTGAAGGCAAAACAATTCAGAGAATGGAACTTCTTGTGCTGAGCACCTTGAAGTGGAGAATGCATGCTTACACGCCTTGTACATTCATAGATTATTTCCTAAGAAAGATTAATGATGATCAATTACCATCACTACACATAATGTCAAGCTCAATGCAGCTTATTTTGAGCACAATGAAAGGTAGATTTCTTTCTTTCTTTTTCAAATATTGCATTGTTTTGCATTTTACCACTCTTTGAAACATATCCCAAATTATTTGAAATGTTTGATTGTGAGAAACATGGATGCAGGGATAGACTTCTTGGAGTTTAGGCCTTCAGAGGTTGCTGCAGCAGTGGCAGTATTCGCTTCAAGAAGAACAGAGGCAATAGAGTTTATTATGGAAATGCCTTCATTCACTCAACAAGTACATAAGGTAATGCTACAGCTTCACTCCACTCAGATTGTGTTCTCCATACAAATGATGAATATTCTTGGTTGGACAATTTTTTGGGAATTCTTGTTGAATAAGTTTGTACATCATTTTCTTAAAAGAAAAATTTCCACATTTGATCCCTGACTTTAATTTCATCCATGTTTTGGTGAATGGTTATAGATTTATTGCCATCCACTCTGGACTAAAGAAACTACAACTTAAAAAAGAATAAATCTTTGTTAGCATTTTGAAAAACAACAGTTTGTAGTTCTGAGCCGTAATTTAGCGAAGTGGTCTTGAATTGATTGCCACACACTGACACACAAGTATTGCATTAACAACATTAATGCCTTATTCCCAAAAGAGTTTGGGGTCAGCTAACGTGAATCGGCATATGATATATTGATATTGGAGATAAAAACAATGAATAGAGAAAAGGGATACACAAAAATCAGATCAATCCTATACTCCCCTCTCCGTCTACTTCACAATTGCATAAAAACTGAAAGTATGCCTGTTTGGTATTTTGCTAATCACTGAAAGAAAAAAAGCATTAGGTAACATCACTCAATCAAATAAGCAGGTCAAAAGGTACTTACTTTTGGTGCCAACAAGCAAAATACTCCGTAACAAACAGAGCCTGAATTTGATGATTGATAGATTCAACAAGTTTTCAACCAAAATGGGGCTGTCCATGTCCTATATAGTAGAATGTTAAATCAATTTTACAAGAAAACACAATTTTGTTTCCTGTCCAAAACTTGCTACACCATTTGCGCAAAAGTGAGGGGCTATTTGATTGATTAATTGATTGGTTGCAGGAGAGATTAGTGAAATGCATTGAATTGATTCAGAATGTGAAGGGGGGAAGTATGGGCAGCGGGCGATCAGTGCCCCGAAGTCCGAATGGTGTGTTGGAAGCTTCATGCTTCAGCTACAAAAGTGGGGCTGATGAGCAGCAGGCAGTGAGCTCATCAACTACTACTGCTACTCCACAAGCTAAGAGGAGGAGGGTGGAAAGACTATCTTTCCCATAAACTAAAAGGAGTAACGTCAAATCCAAACCATCATCAAGCATTTCTATCTAGTAATTTACCCCCCCCCCCCCCCCCCCCCCCCGAGTTTCATGGTCGGGCCTAGACTCTTTTAGGGTAGGGTCTGTTTGGATGGAGGGTATTGATGGGTTTTAGAAGATCAAGTCTATATATCAATACATTTGATATAATTTACAAAAGTTAAAAGAAAACCAAAACAGGTTATCATTTTAATCAGTCTATTCTTATTGAACTTTTAATCATTGTATAGACTGAGCCTGTTGAGAACCTTCTATTTAACCTGACCCTTAAAGGCGTGAGGAGTCGAGGACGGCCCTTGCTGCATATACAGACATATTGGGGTTGGTTGAAGTACAAATAGTGCTTACTGTGTGAAATGCTCACGGAACATTTTCCCTGCTCATGACGGACTTTCAAGTTTATAATGATGCATTTTTCATGGTGGAATAAGAAATTGATTTTCGAACCAAGCTGATGCATTGTACATTTAACACCCTTATATCTTAATTTTGAAGCTCCAAGTTAGTTTGCATTTTGCATGAGAAGATGCACTTTATATTTTATCCTAAACCTGTGTGTATATTTGAACGCCCACATGGGTTGTTCCACTGTCCACATTGTATATATGAAATTACATGTATACCCTTACAATAAGTACTCCTCAGTATGCAACATTTTGGCGTGAGGATGTAATGAACTATCGTTCTTCCTGAGCTAAAAAAATCTCATCCTCATGCGGCACTCCATGACATGGATACCATTTCTTTTTATATTTGTTCTTATTTTTGTTTGTTTGTTTGTTGGCAGCGGTGTCACCTAAGGCGGGCGAATCTTGAAATGGAATTGCTTTGTAGCAGTGGAAATGTACCCCGAGTTTATTTATGCAGAAGACAGGAAAGCTTGTCACGGAATGAGAGTTTGGGGAGGTAGAGGGAGGGTGGCATGTCTGCAAGCATGAAAAGAATCATCACTAGCTAGCTGTTAAATAATAATTTCTATACTGTTCAAAAAAATTATGAGTTGTCAACGACCATCTCTATATATGGGCGGAGAAGCTGAATTTTATGCTGCGGTAGAAGAGAGCAGTTAGCTTTTTTATTTTTTTTTTTAAATTTTTTCTCACATAATTAAAATAGACAGAAATGGGAAATTCTTGAAGAATAATGCATATGTTTTGTTTTGAGATTTGTCTTTTATTTTAATGCCACGGGAGGGAAATAGACAATCAACTTCAGATCGTAAAGGAGTTTAAAAGATGGCGCGAAACTGCTTCTAACTGCCTATAACCCCATACGATGTCGTTTATATTTTCACAATAATTGCCTATAACCCCATTTCGACCACAGTCCAGGCCCACAATCCGTCTCTGATTCGCCGATTGACCAGAGTCCACATTGCTTTTTGCTACCAAAGTACGGATATTCATTTCTGAGATATACTCCTTTCGTCCTACGGAGTATTTTATTTGTATTATTTTGTGTTTTGAGTAATCCCAAAATTAGTGTAACATTTTTTTAGAAAGAAAAATATGTGATTCATAATATTTTATTTTATTAAAGAGTTTTACTCAAATTTTAATCACAATTTTTACTTTTTCAATCATTTTATTAATTACTGTGATGAAGTTTAAATCCAACTAAGAGAGCTAATCAACGAGAATAAATGAAATTTAGGCAGCATAAGATAGTACTATTATTCCGGAATTCGGATCCTTTGTAGGATGTGTATAAGAAGTATTTATAGACCTTCGGTTTTAGTATTCTAGGAGGAAAATGATACATTTAATGCGTTTAATTATTGTTTCTCTAGATCCATGTTTCTTCCGTTATTTTCTGCCGCTGCCAGATAGCTATGCTCAAACGATAGCCTGCCATGTAAGTCCTAGGATGAGTCACACATCACTAGAACTCCGCCCAGACTCAAGGTCTGCTGTCCAGTCTGGTCTAATTGTGAGTTCTTTTCGCGGGTTGGATCCCTAATTAGGCCCAATTGTTATTATTAATTATTAATCCCGGTTAATGAGCTGATCCCGTTGATGGGCTTTACTTAAAATGATTCTTGGGCCATGGCTGTGATCCATTGTACCGTCACGAGCCCCATACTCTTTAAAATAAGTCGAGTTTGATTTTAGAAGAGTAACGAGCCGTCTTCTTTTGAATTTCAAATCTTTCCTTCGTGATCCGTAGCGCCACTTAGCATTTAATGCAACCTTAATGTGACATGTGCTCGCAGCCCGACACAACTTCCAACCCGCCCCACCAACTTCAGCACTCGAGTACTTGAGTAGCGGTTTCCAAGCGGTTTTTTGGAAGGTGCCACCGTATCCAGCTACTTAAGCACACATCTTCCTTTGATAAAAACTTCTGCAAAAATCTCACTCGCACAAGCCTTTCAGTTTCTTGGTTGGGAACCCTAGGCGACAAGAACTTCCTTCATCGTCTCGACTTTCCCTTGTCAGGTCAGTTCCATGTCTTCCTCTAGTTCTATTCCCCTTCATAACGTCTTCCCTAAGGACAGGGCCAGTTCGAATCAACCCCAAATTCCAATAGATTCCCATGGGGTCGAGACCCATTTCTACCTCTCTGCAGACTTTGCCCGGGGGTTCTAGCCGCCACCCTCTCTGATTCTGAATTTAACGAGGCCGTGACCCTCGTCAGACCTAGCGTTATCTGTTCCCGTCCCACCCCTGGCCAGAACATAGAGGAGCCTCCTTTGCCATCCCATTTTAGGGTCCATTTGGCGAGCCTGCAAGTCGGGCTGTGATTCCCCCTCCACCCTGCTCTTCTAGATATCTTGTGCCACTATGGTGTCATTCTGGGCCAGCTTTCTCCCACCACCCACTTGTTTATCACCGGGTTTATTGTCCAGTGTATTTCCCTGAAAATCAAACCCTACCTTGACATATTCCTCAATTTCTTTCATTCCGTAAGGTCCGACGCCTCTGACACCCAGGGTTATTTCTCTATCTCCCAACAGGCGGGTCATCATCTGTTCGCGGCCAAATCCTATCCGGATTCCTTCAAGAGTTGGAGGTACAAGTGGGTTTGGGTCACCCCGGTAAACGACAAGCTCCAGTTTGAGAATAAGTGGGAGGAGCTGATTCGGAGATGGGCGACGCCAACTTTGCCGGAAGGGAACGCGTTGGCCGCCAAACTAATTGCTGAAGGCTCGCCAATCCTTATGGGCCACTACGTAGGTGAGGATGAGGTGGTTATGCTTGAGTTCAGATCAGGTCAGTGATGCCTGGTCGTGTAGTTGTTCTCTTTGTTTTTTCAATTGATGTAGCAACCAATTCTGATTATTCTTTCTGTTTTGATTCAGAGGGGAGAAGAATGGTGTCTCAACTGGAATGGTTGGCGGCAAAGGCGGGGTCCACTCCCAACCCAATGGTCCTGATTAGAAAGATCCAAACCCAAGGTGCCATTGAGGCCGCCTTGGAGAAGTCAAGGGCCCACCCCCGGAGATGGTGCTGCGACTCTTGCAACGCTGGCTGCCGACCTCAGGCCTCCCACTAGGGGGTTTGGAAGAGGTTGGCATCCCGAACCATCTACAGGCCTAAGGGGAAGAAGACCAGAGCTGAAGTGAAACCTTCGGACGGTATTGTGGATATTGACTCTGATTCCGATGCACGGTCCCTGGAGGGTGGTAATCAAGGGGATGCCCTGACACCTCTTCATACCATCAAGCTAACTATGCGGTTAATTGGGCTCGGCTTACTTGTTTAGTGGAACGGTGAACCCTGTCTCTCTGGCCTTGGCTCTCACACCTCCTGCTGATGAAGAGGAGATCAAAGACTTGACTCCTCGATCTGCTATCCGACGCGCCGTCCCCACCATGTCTGAGATAGAATTCCTTTCTATCATATTATTATTGCTGCTTCTATGACTCTTATAAATTTATTCTTTATATGGAATGGCTATCCTGCTTCAGGCCATCGTGCTTGCTGCCTCCGGCTCCCACCGCTTGGATGAGGAGCACGACAAGGTCCAGGGCCTGCTTTCCGACCGCAAGAAGACCGTGGCAGACATAGAATGGAGGCTGGCGACGGCATAAATGGCCAGGGTGACAGTTGTGAAGGAGGCCAAGACCCTGCAGAAGAGACTGGATGATGTTGAGGTCGCCCGATGGATCATGGAGTAGGAGCTGAAGAGGAAAATGGAGGAGGCCAGCCCTGTTGCGGTTCAGGACTTCTGGGAGAGCGAGGATTTCCAGGCGGCGGTGGACCAGACCCTGCTCGGCCGCCGAGCTCAGATCGCTCAGGAATGGATCCTGACTTCAGAGGGGGAGCCCAAGCTGGATGAATAAGGGACACTGTGCTTCAGGCTCGATCAGTATGACATGCCGTATTTAGACACGCATTTGATGCGTGTGGGGATCGGATTTTGATGGGTTTCCTAGCTTTAAGGTGTTACAAATCTCAATTTTAGCTCAAGTTATGTTTACCGGGCGTTGGCTCGAGTTTTGTGTTGCTTGTAGTCAAAATCAGGGAATTGGACCCCGGCACCGGCGCTTGAGAAGCAATCGGGACGAGTTGAGAAGCATTGGAGATTGATTTGAGAGTTTGGAGGTCACCGGGAGGTTCACGATGAAGATTTGAAGGAAAAAAGAGCTCTAGGATTGGCTATGGGATCAAAAGAAGATGAATAGAGCTTGAAAACGACGATCAGGATGACCTTCTGTCATTTATTCAAGCATATCTTCTTGTAGAAATATCCATAGAACACGATTCAAAATCCAAATGAAAGCTAACTTCGAGATCTAGAAATCATATGAATACACCATTTCGAGAATATGAAAGGAGAAAGGTGAAAACAGACGATGAAATCAGATGATCTCTGTTGCGAATTCAGAATGACACCTTCCACCATTTTATTCATATCTCTTGATTGGACGATTCAAATCCAATTCCGCAAGTTGTGGTCGATAGAGGACTTCAATATCTACAACTTTCATGAAGAAAGTATCTCCAAATTTGGAAGGGAAGACACGGCCGTGCCTGGCCCTTAGGCACGCCGTGCCTGTAGTGTATTCATGTACCGGGTTGCTGGAATGGCCAGGCACGCCGTGCCTGCACCCGAAACGCGAATTTCGGCCTTTCTCCGCAGGAACGGTCGTGCCTGACCCCGTTTTTAGTCCTAATTCAACCTAAACTCATCTTGTTCTATAAATAAGGCCTCCCTTCTCCTATTTTGGAGTTACGAACATTTGTGAGAGGCCTAGGGACGAAATTAACAACGTTTTTACGCTATTTTCTTCCAAGACCCTGAGATTATTTGTAAGTTCATCTTTTTTATTAATGACAATTATTTCTATTCATCCCAATTCTGTTGATTCTTCAATTATGAATTGTGAGTAGTTTAATTAGGGGTTTGGGATTGATGAAGGGGTTAATCATGATTGATGGCTAGATTCTTGTCGGTTTAATTGCATGAATGCCGTTTAATTTGTGTTTGAATAATTTAACTGATATCTTTTGTAACCTAGAATCGCGACTAGAATTACAATTGCATGTAGAATGAATTAAGAGAGATCTAATTTGTTCTAGGACACATTCACACACATAATCGTTCGCTAAGAGATTAGTAGCGATTAAGGGGTCGTAAGCTCGCTCGTCTTGGCAATAATTTAGGATCTTGTCGCATGAGAGATCAGCCTGGTCCCCTAAATTATTGTACTCTACGCCGCGAGAGCGGTAAGAACTTAGTAATGATTAGATAGGCTCAATTAAATTAAATTCATGTAATTAGGCTTGTTTTGCCACAAATCTGGTTACCCCGGAATCAATCCATTTTCCCTTCGTCGTTAATTGAGAAGAAACCAATCTTTTATTTTATTGCTCATTAGCATTAGTTTAATTTTCCCAATCAATCAATCTCGCACAATTGCATTTTATTTTATTTATTTTTAATCGCTGAATTTAGTTAATCTTTAATTCCTTTTTGTCCGTCCCTGTGGAGACGATACTCATACTTTCACCACTTTATTACAATCTTTTTAAGTGCGAGAAAACACAAATCAGTTTTTGGCGCCGTTGTCGGGGACGGTGTCGGTTTTGAGGGTTAATTAATATCAGCGACTTGTTTTAGTTTTTCGTAGGATTCTTGTCCGATGACCTTGCAGGTCAGTCTGTTTATGCATACACGCTCAAAGAGGGGAGAACCACTTGTCCCTCTTAATCCTGAAATCGAGAGGCTCGCTAGACAGAACCGCAAGGCTTTAAGAGAACAGAAAGCCACCATAGAACAACCATCAGCATCTGGAACAGCTGGGACGTCTGAGGTCCAAACCAATTCTGGTAACCTTGATTTCTACGTCAATACCTCTCCCCAGTCTACACCGCCTATTTCACCTAGAAATCCCCCTGGATTTCAAAACTTCCGCACCCAATTCTTTCCACAAAATCAGGCCACATCCCAAATAAACATGACTCCGCTCTATCAGCCTTTTCAAAATACCTTGACCCCCCCCCCCCCCCCCCCCGAAACCACTTTTCAAAATCAAACATACGGGATGCAAGGTATTGGGCAAAACATTCCAGTCTTTCAGCCCAGACAAAACCCACCAGTCACTCAAAATCCACCCCTCACTCAGCAACAAAATCAGCCCTTCCAGAACCAGTATCAGCAGTACAATCAGCCCCAAGTGCAGCCCCAGCCGCAACCAAACATAGTCCGTCCACATCCTATTAGACCACAACCAGTTTATCAGTCCAGACTGTAAGGAATAAATGTAATTAGATTTTGATGATGCTATGATAATTAGATTAGAATTTTAGAGTACCCCCATTTAGATCTCGTGTAATAGAATTTTCAATTGTAAGTATTAGTGTAGTCGTCGATCAGAGCTGCTCTACTGGGATTAGATCAGAACTGCCATGAGAACTGCTGTCAGAATTGCTTTCGGGAAACTATGAGAGTTGCCCATCAGAGAAGCATCAGAGCTGCTCATCAGAGAACCATCAGAGTTCGATGAAAATGTTCATCAGAATTCAACTCTAGAGAAGTATCAGGGCTCCTCATCTAAGTTCATCAGAACCCACGATCAGAATGCCATCAGAGAAGCTCATCAGACTCCGACTTACACTTGGAAGATTTCGAAGCTGTCTTCAACGGCCGGGAAATCCATTAACGGCTAGAAGATATTTCATCCAAGGAAAGCATTCAATGCTCATTTAATGAGCCTGATACGCTGTGGAGTAATTGCAGATGATTGACCGAGAATCCTGTAGAATATTATACAAAAATAGAAACCTGCCAAAACTGCGGGTCCAACCGGTCAAATCCACAGTACGCGCATTTAATGCAGTTGTCTCCTCCTCCAACGGGCAGACAACCCCAGTATAAAAGATACTCGATGAAGAACAACCGGATAACTTTGCGACAATCATAATACTACAAGCATTCTTGAGATTCAAACTCCATAATCATCAACAAGACAAGCTTACGTTGGGAAGATTCAAATCTCCATATCCTCCAATCCCAACACACAGCAAAGTTCGTCCTGTTCTTCAACCTTCAAGGACTTCAACTACATATCCTTTGTAACGAAGCAAGTTGGAGAAAACTCTGTTTTCAAAACAACTTCTGCAAAGAAGGGCGTCCAAGTAACTGCAGTAGTGAAGTGGTGATACTTCCGGGAAGCTGAGTGAAAGGACCAGTCATCAGGAAGCAGGACTGCATCCCGGGTGACAACTAGACTTGAAGAAGGCGTGGAGAACTTCTTAAGTGCTAGGGACTACGCTTTGTAATCGTTTACCTCAAAGCTAGTGGAACAGTGGACTAGAGGAACGCGTTGTTCCTTGAACCACTATAAAAACCCCGGTGTCATTTACTTTACTGCACTTTAATTTCTGCACTTAGGACTAAACTGATTAACTCTAAGATTTGGAATCTGTGTTCAGCAGATCTTGTTTTCAGAGTTATCAGAAAGGCATTTGCCTTAGTATTTTTGAGGCTACCCGGAACTCTTATCCGCTGCAAGACCAGTTCTGATCTTCAGAACTCGACCCTCTCTGATAAGTCAACTCTGACTTAGAGAAAAGTTGAAAAACTTGAATCAGTCTATTCACCCCCCCTCTAGACTGATTACCAACTCAAACGGGACCAACAAGTGGTATCAGAGCCGCCTTGTTCTTGTAATCTTTTAGGTTACTCTTTGAACAAAGATCCACTTGCTTGTAGCCTCTTTACTTGTTATTATGGATAACTCTCTTGCAAAGCACCTCATGTTTTCAGATCAGAAGTATGATGACTGGAAGATCCGGATGAAAGCACACCTCTGTGCACTTCATGATGAAATGTGGGAAGTTCTTGAAGAAGGACCCTTCACCAAATTCATGAAGGTGAATACTGAGCATACTACTGACAAATCTCAACCCGAGATGATTGAGAAAGCCAGATCAGAATGGACAAAGGAAGAAAGGAGACAATACAATCTTGACAATATTGCCAAAGATATCCTCTACAAAGCCATTGATAACAGATACTTCAACAGAATCAAGAAGTGTCGAACTGCCAAAGAAATATGGGACAAACTTGATCTCATAGGAGCTGGTGATGAACAAGAGAGAGACAACAAACTGACAATAGCTATGAAGAAGTTTGATGACTTCAAACTTCTACCTGAGGAATGCATAGCTGAGATGCATGCCAGACTGCTGATCCTTACCAGTGAGATATCTGAGCTTGGGAAAGAGCTCACAGTTAAAGAAGTCAACCTGAAGATTCTCAGAGGACTGCCCCCAGTCTGGAAGATGAAGGTTATTGCTGTCCAGGAGAGCAAGGACATCAAAACATATCCTATAGAGAAGCTGATCTCTGATCTCAAAGCTTATGAGTTTGACATGAATGATGAGAAGGAAGAAATTCCTGATGAGAGGACCACCACTGCTCTCACAGCCAGCACTTCCAAGGTAAACAACTTTGATCCTTCTACTCTTTTATCTGACGAGTATATGGCTGCCTTTTCCAGGAAGTTCAGAAAATTTATGAAGAAAGATGGAAGGAGTCCATCTTCCATCAGAAGACCTCATCAGAAGACCAAATCTTCTGAAAGCAATGGAGAGTACCTCTGCTACAACTGCATACAGCCTGGTCACTTCAAGGCTAACTGCCCCTTCCCTAGAGTGTCCAAAAAGCAAGGACATGAAGAAGAAAAGAAACCTGAAGATCAACACAGAAGACGAAGGGCATTCGTCTCAGAGCAAGCTGAGAGAGATCCACTCTCTGAATCAGAGTCCAGCTCAGACTCTGACTCTGATGAAGCTTTCTACTGCCTGGACACAGAGACCGAAGACCTCTGCCTCATGGCTCAATCTGATGATGAGGTATATTCAACTGCTAATTCTACTTCTTCTTCGGTAGGCACAACCTTAAATGATGATCCAATGTCATCATTTTGGGAAGAGTTCAAAACTATCCAAGACACTTATTCCTTGATTAAAGAGGAGAACAGTAAACTAAAGTTAGAAACCTCTGACTTAAGACAAGAGACTGAGTGCAAACTTAATCTCTTAATTAAGGAAAGAGACAAACTGAAAGTTGAAAATGAGTCTCTTCTAAAAAGAATAAGGGAAATTGAGAATCTTGAGATTAGATATAATAGTCTTTTGAAGATGCAATCTTCAATAAAGAGTATTGATGATACCCATAATCTCACCTCTGGTCTTGGATATGTTGAACCCAAGTCTGGTGAATCTTCTGTGAGGCCTAGCACCCCAGTTGCTAAAGCCAAAAAGGTCATAGTTTCACAGACCTGTAGCCCCATCTGCCATGCTAGTACCTCTGGTACTAAGGTTACTCATGAGAAAGTCCCACCAGAGAACCAAAGACTAAAGGCCAAACCCAAACAAATTTTGAAAACTAATGAATCTGGCAGAAAAACTAACCACAATAAAAGTTTTCAGAACAATAAAATTCCAAGGCCAAAATCCATCAGACATCCTCATGATAATCGTATCAGAGATCACTATCAGAGAGGCAAATATCAAGAGAAAATTAACTATAGACAAAAGAGGTTGTCTGGTCAACCTTAGAAGCCTAAAGTTAAGCGCTCCTCTGATCTTGATAGTATATGGGACTTCTTTCCAACAAAGAAGGCTATGCAGAAGTATGCAAACAGAAAGCATGATCCTCACAAGCATCTGCCCAAAGTGAATTATACATCTGTTTACTACGACTACCAGGTGGACAATGGGTACCATCCACCAAGGTTTCAGTTGATGAGACCAAAATGGTACCAACTACCAAGACTGCATTACCCCCCAGGACCCAACATTGCTTGGGTACCTAAATCTTCCTTTTAATTTTGCAGGAACTGTGTGCTGGAGCTATCTCAGAGCAAGAATGGTTTATTGATAGTGGATGCTCCAGGCACATGACAGGTGACAAGAGTTGCCTATCAGAGTTCCAGAAAATCGATGGACCCCGAGTCACTTTTGGAGGAAATGACAAGGATGGTCAAACAAAGGGAAGAGGGAAGCTGATTAAGAACCAGATAAGCATTGATGATGTCTCTTATGTCAAAGGTCTGAAGTTCAACTTGCTGAGTGCTAGCCAGTTCTGTGACAAAGGCTACACAGTTAAATTCACCAAGACCCTATGCTATGTAAAGCATGAGACAACCAAGGAAGTGGTTCTTACAGCAAAAAGGAGAAAGAACATCTATGTTGTTGACTGGCAAACAGCAAAAGATGATACATGCTTGATAGTCAAAGATAATTCAAAGCTAAGCTGGGACTGGCACAAGAAGCTTAGCCATCTGAATTTCAAAACTATCAACAAACTGGCAAGAGAACATATTGTAGAAGGTCTGCCAGACATTGTCTACAAGAAGGAGACCCTCTGCAGTGCTTGTCAGAAGGGCAAACAAGTGAAGACTTCATTCAAACCCATAGCTGGAGATCTTTCCACTTGTCCTCTAAATCTGATTCACATGGATTTATTTGGACCAGTTGAAACCCCCAGTGTTGGTGGAAAAAGATACACTCTTGTCATGGTTGATGATTATTCAAGATATACATGGACAGTGTTTCTGACAAAGAAGAATGAAACACTTCAGAAGCTGCCATCCATCTTAAAGCAACTTCAGACTGAGCAAAATATGAAAGTCAGAACTATCAGATCTGACAGAGGAACTGAATTTGTCAACAAAGTAATCAAGGATTTCTGTGATCAGAATGGCACTTTTCATCAACTATCTGCTGCCAGAACACCTCAACAAAATGGTGTTGCAGAAAGAAGGAATAGAACACTGAAGGAAGCTGCAAGAACTATGATTGCAGATTCAGGGTTACCCATCAGATACTGGGCTGAAGCAATCAACACTGCATGCTATACTCAAAATAGAAGCATGATCCACAAGAATCATCAGAAGACCCCTTATGAGCTGTGGAAAGGAAGAAAGCCAAACATCAGCTACTTCCATATGTTTGGATGCAAGTGCTACATTCTAAACAATGGAAAGGAGAATCTGAAAGTATTTCAAGAAAAAGCTGATGAAGGTATATTCTTAGGCTACTCAAACTCAAGCAAAGCCTATAGAGTACTCAACAGAAGAACTCTACAAGTTGAAGAATCAATTCATGTCAAGTTTGATGATAGCACCTCTGCTGAAGAAATATCAGAAACCCTTCAGAAGATCAATCTTGAAGACAAAAGCTCAGAACCATCAGAAGAGGTCACTATCAATCCTGTATTCTCAACTCCTCCTACTAATCCAATTCTAAAAGACAAAGATGAAGATGAAGATTCAGAAGATGATCAATCAGAGTTGCCTAGACAGCAACTATCAGAACCTGATCTAACTTGGTTAAGAGATCATCCTCCTAATCAAGTGATTGGTCAAGTTACCAGTGGAGTAAGGACCAGATCTGCATCCAGAAGAGAAGCCATGTTCACCTGCTGCATTTCTCAAATGGAGCCAATGAATGTAGATGAAGCTCTAGAAGATTCAGATTGGATCAATGCAATGCAAGAAGAGCTCACACAGTTTGAAAGGAATCAAGTATGGGAACTTGTTCCTAGACCAAAGCATCAGAATGTCATTGGTACCAAATGGGTATTCAAGAACAAAGCAGATGAAGAAGGCAACATTGTAAGGAATAAAGCAAGGCTTGTAGCAAAGGGATACTGCCAAGAAGAAGGCATAGATTTTGATGAGACATTTGCACCTGTTGCAAGACTGGAAGCAATCAGGATATTTCTAGCCTATGCTGCATACAACAACATCAAAGTCTACCAGATGGATGTCAAGAGTGCATTCCTGAATGGAGAACTTGAAGAGGAAGTATATGTTGAACAACCTCCAGGTTTTGTCAATCCAACTCAATCCTCTTTTGTCTACAAGCTGAGAAAGGCCCTTTATGGTCTTAAGCAAGCTCCCAGAGCTTGGTATGACACATTGTCCCTATTCTTAGTAAATCATGGGTTTACTAAAGGAAAGGTTGACAAGACTCTATTTCAAATTTCTGTTGCTAATCATATTCTGTTAGTGCAAATCTATGTTGATGATATTATATTTGGAAGCACTAATCCAGAATTATGCAAGAAGTTTTCTCAAGTCATGCAGAGCAAGTTTGAAATGAGCATGATGGGAGAACTAAGCTATTTTCTAGGACTGCAAGTCAAACAAGTTCCTGAAGGAATCTTTATCAATCAAGGGAAGTACACCAGAGATCTAATCAAGAAGTTTGGAATAGATGGGAAATCATCAGTCAAAATTCCTATGAATGCATCTCAAGGAATTGGACCAGATGATGAAGGAAAGGATGTTGATGCTACAACATATAGAGGAATCATTGGATCTCTCCTCTATCTGACTGCAAGCAGGCCAGGCATAGCTTTTGCTGTGGGAATCTGTGCCAGATACCAATCAAAGCCCAAGGAGAGCCATTTGGTTGCTGCTAAGAAGATCATCAGATATATCAAAGGAAATCCAAATGCAGGCCTATGGTATCCCAAGGGAGGTAACTTTGAACTAATTGGTTACTCTGACTCAGATTTTGCAGGTTGCAGATTAGACAGAAAGAGCACCTCTGGTCATTGCCAATTGCTAGGTGGGAGACTTGTCTCCTGGTTTAGCAAGAAGCAGAATTCAATCTCAACAAGCACTGCTGAAGCTGAGTATATTGCTGCTGGAAGCTGCTGTGCTCAATTACTCTGGATGAAGCAACAACTCAAGGATTATGGAGTTCAAGCTAAGGAGATCAAGCTGCTGTGTGACAATACAAGTGCTATTGCCATCACTCAGAATCCGGTGTTGCATTCCAGGACCAAGCACATTGAGATCAGACATCATTTCATCAGAGATCATGTGGAGAAGAAGCACATTTCAATTGAGCATATTCCAACTGAAGACCAGCTTGCAGATATCCTGACCAAACCTCTCTCTGAGGCAAGGTTTAACAAGCTAAGGGAAGAACTGGGAATGATGGATGATCTTCCCAGAGATGTATGAATCAGAATTACAGACGAATCAAATGTGGGTTTTTATCAGAACACCCCACCTCTGGTACCTGAGCTCTTATCCATCAGAGAAACTCGAATCAGAGTTGCACAAGATCAGAGATCCACCCATCAGAGTACCACCTTCTCTGACACTGGAATTCATATGAGAAGACCTAGTATCAGAATACCCCTCATCTGATACTTGGACGGTTATTCATCAGAGTGGCTGTGGACTTAGAAAAATTATCTAAATTTCGGGCGAGACTATTCAATAAACTGGGTTTTACTATTTTACCCCCGGTAGTTATTACCATATTTGGAAAACGGCTTTCCGCCCACAATCCATTAAATGCGACCTCGAAACCCCAAATTATATCAAACGTCCACTAACCCGAACCCATATATACTCAGTTTCTAAACCTAAACCGCCATTGCATTTCATCTCTCTTAATATTCAAGCTCTCAGAAACTCTCAAAACTTCTATATCTCAAAAATTCCGTAATCTCTACACAACAATGAAGTTCATCAACATCACAGATCTTTCTGAGACTGAGGCTAAAGCCCTAGTGAGCAACATAGTCACGGGGATGAAGGTAGACATGTCTTCTCTGCCTTTGTTGGCCGACAACAAGAAAACCATGAAGGCAGTCATTGCAGGGATGATTGACTCCCAACTGAGCAAGATAGTGGCTCATCCCTACCAACACTTCAGCAATCTTGATGGCTGAGTTCTACCTCAATGCTCACATCAGCAACAACATCATCCATTCCCAAGTGCAAGGGAAAAGCTTAAAGATCGATGCTGACGCTCTCAACGAGTTCTTCGGCATCCAACTCGACTCCCAAGATAAGGATACTCCCTTTCTTATCGATCTTGACACAGTGGACGTCTCCGTCGAAGCTTTCGTGGACACCTACTGCCGGTCAGAAGTCACCGGAGTAGATAAGCTATACATGAAAAAGAATCTGCTCAAGAAGGATTATGAGCGCCTGATGAGTATTATGCACCGTTGTCTGTGGTGCAAAACCGGTTCAACTGACCAGATGAACAATGCAAATGCTAAGGCAATCTATGCAGTCCATCGTGGTATGAACATTAACTGGGGAAGAGTGCTGTTCAAATCCATCTCAGAGTCAGTGGAGAAAAAGGACAAGAAGACTGGCCTATTCTCAACAAAGATGGGTCATGGTCTTCTCATTTCAAAGGCTATCACTGCTCAAGGGGTGGAACTCAGGAACCCCTCCAAAATTGATCACTCAAAACTGGTTTTTCTCACTGCTTCTCCGAAGCTACATATCGCTGTGGCTGCGGAACTGAAAAGAGAACAAAAGCTAGAAGAGAAAAGAGAAAACTTGGCTGCTAAGTCAAAAGCTGTTTCCAAGAAAAAGTCTCAGAAGCAGCAGGAGGTAACACCTGAGAAGGATGCATCAGAGGAGGGTGCATCAGATGTGGTACTTGTCAAAACTTTGAGACAGAAGAGGAGAAGAAAAGCAATTATTCAGAGTGATTCTGATGCTTCTACTTCTCCTATCAGAATGCAAAAGAAGAAGAAGAAGGTCAACTCTCCTCCCAAGGTTTCAGTGTAACAGGTGGTATCAGAGCAACCCCGCGACAGTGTGATGACCCGTTGGATATCGGGCGGGCACTTAGCGGGGGAAGATTTCTGGGATTTGATTGAGATTTGACATTGGTTCAAGGGCGCAACGAGGACGTTGCGATCCTAAGTGGGGGTGATTGTAACACTTGAGATTTAATATAAACGGATTAATAGTACTACTCATACCAACAGAGGTGCATCTCCTTTTAAGGGAGCTCATCACCCAAGAACTCCAAAGTTAAGCGTGCTTGCACGGGAGTAGTCTTGGGATGGGTGACCCCCTGGGAAGCTTCTCAGGGCGCGCATGAGTGAGGACAAAGTGCGCGGTAAAGGCTTGTGGTGGTTTGTGGGGACAGTACTATTGGTCCGGAGTAACTACCTTGGGTCCGGTGGGGCCGGGGTGTTACATTCAGCACCTCAGGGGGAACCAGCATCAGAGTTGGCTGATGCCCAAGAAGGAGCTGCACTACAGATCTCTGATACTCAGGGGGAACCTGCATCAGAGGTCCAACCCATCTCTACACCAGCACTGCAAGTCACCATCTCTCCACCAGAGCACCCAACCACATCAACTGGAGTTCCTGAGGTAGATCCCATCTCTGCCCTTGAGAGACAATTTCAAAGGGTGCTAACATGGAGGAAGTGAAGAATGGGACCTCTGCAGCAGATACTTGCCCAAGCTGCCACTTTTGAATCTGAGGAAGAAGAAGTCTTCAAATGGGCAGGTACAGATGATGTCTCCTTATGCTTTGACCTTCAATTCTTACAATCTGTTCTTGAGAAGAAGAAGGCAGGCTACAAAGGCAAGGAGAAGGTGCCTGAAATCCCATCAGAGGTGCACGTCAGAGCACTTGCAGATCATGAAGTGCCCATCTTTGAGGAATGGCTGTTGGAGAAGAAGAGGAAGGAATCCCTGATCAAAATGAGACCTATCCCAGGTGTAGAAGGTGAACCATCAACTGCCAATAATGTAGCTCTGGCAATGATGACTCTGATCAAGGAATGGAGAGACTCCTTGTTTGAAGAAACAGCTTTAGAGGTAATACCTGAATCCCCAATTCCTCCTACTACTGTTCAACTCACTCCATCTCCACCAAAATCCCCTTCACCCAAACCAACCACACCAACCACAACTCCTTCTCCTCTACAAACTCAGAGAACACCCACTCCATCACCTAAGAAACCCTCTCCTAAATAGCTCTCACCCTGTCACCAGATAACCCCCATCAAAAACCGTTCACCTTCACCACCCCCTTCTTCACAACATCAGAGAACCCCCACTCTGCAAGCTTCACCTCATCAGAGCTCACCCCATCAGAGATCCAAATCTGCTTCACCTACTCCTCATCAGAAATCCTCTAAACCTCTCTCTCCACAACACTCTTCCGCATCCACTCAAAAGAAAGCACCAGTAGTGAGGATTCTCTCCTCAACAGAGGATAATGATGGATTTCTTACATCTTCACTGGCTGGGGACCTCCAATCAAACAAGAGGAAGACTCCTACTCCCCCTCCATCCCCTGCCCAACCTCAGCCTCAGAGAGGTGACTTACCTCTGCCTGAGACTCCAAAAGAGGTCCTCATCCCCTTCCAGGAGTTTGTGGAATCAGCTGAAGAATTTGGAGATCAGATGATTGCTGGACTCAACAAGATGCTTGTATTGAATCAGAAGCATGATGCTCATCTGGATTTGGTTCAGTACAACATTGAGTCTGAACTTACCAAGATTTCCACTACCCTATCTACACTGGCAACTACCTTCCTCAGTTACATGAAGACATCCAATGAGAAGGTTGACAATATTGCTACAGAGGTTGCCAACATCCACACTGTCCTGTTCTCACATTCTCAGACTCTCACAGCCCAAGATACAGCTATTAAGGAGCTATCTGATGCTATGGATGATCTGCAATGGGCTCATGACAAGAATGCAGAACATCTTCAGGATGTGGAGGAAATCTTCAAAACAAGCAAAGAATTTGGGCTCAAGCTAATCAACAGTGGAAAGGAAAGAGATCACAAGCTGACTCTGCTTGAAGCCACAACTAAAGACATTCAATCTGCAGTGGTCAAGCAAAAGGAAATAATAGAAGGGCTGACTTCTAGTACTCAGACTCTCCCAGGCGCTCTTGAAGCAATCAAGGAGAACAATGCTACAGAATTCTCCAAGATTGGACTCCTACTTGGCGATCTTGCTGATGCCAAAAGGGGGAAGATATCAGAGAGCCTGCTAGAGCTATCAGAGCCGCAGAAGGATCCAGCTCCAGAGCTCTGACTCTTACAACTACTCCTGATCCCACAATCTATTTTGAGAGAGCAAGGCAGAAGAAGCTTGCTGCTGGGATTCAGAGACCTCCTCCCCCACGTTCTATGAAAATAAAGAAAACTCCCTCTCTTACCCTCAATCAGTGGCTGAACAGTGGGTTGTCCAAGCCTGATACAGTGCAATTTGCAGAACTGAAGAAGCACTTGACTCCCCTGCAGCGAGAGAATCTTATCCAAGATGAGAATGGCATCATAACCATTGCTCATGGAGGATCAATTCAGGAAGCAGAAGAGTGGTGGAGACTAAGAGTGATTCCTGGAAAAGATGAACGTGATGCAGTGAGATATTATCTGGATTGCCAGCTTGAACCTGCTTGGTCAGAATATCAGAATCCCAGGAACCTTGCTGCAATCAGAGCCAGGGTAAATGCTGATCTAAAGGAACTTGAAGCAAAGGAAGCTCAGCTAGAAGAGGAAGATATCTAAACTCTACCCTCTTGTTGCTTTAAATATCTTCTTTCAATTATATAAAATAACCGGCTTGCCTCTAATTTGCATGGCAATTTCAAATATTTTGTCACTTTTTCTCTCTGATTGTCTTTATGCTCTGATATTTTGCTTATTTGATTGATTGTATCGTACTCTTGCTATTTTCCTATGCCAAGTGCCCACCAAGATTTATAATGAAAGCTTTTAACTTTGAATTTTGGTTTATGGTGAAAGGCACTTCTCTGAAAATAGTTCAAGGGTTTTGGCATCATCAAAAAGGGAGAAATTGTAAGGAATAAATGTAATTAGATTTTGATGATGCTATGATAATTAGATTAGAATTTTAGAGTACCCCCATTTAGATCTCGTGTAATAGAATTTTCAATTGTAAGTATTAGTGTAGTCGTCGATCAGAGCTGCTCTACTGGGATTAGATCAGAACTGCCATGAGAACTGCTGTCAGAATTGCTTTCGGGAAACTATGAGAGTTGCCCATCAGAGAAGCATCAGAGCTGCTCATCAGAGAACCATCAGAGTTCGATGAAAATGTTCATCAGAATTCAACTCTAGAGAAGTATCAGGGCTCCTCATCTAAGTTCATCAGAACCCACGATCAGAATGCCATCAGAGAAGCTCATCAGACTCCGACTTACACTTGGAAGATTTCGAAGCTGTCTTCAACGGCCGGGAAATCCATTAACGGCTAGAAGATATTTCATCCAAGGAAAGCATTCAATGCTCATTTAATGAGCCTGATACGCTGTGGAGTAATTGCAGATGATTGACCGAGAATCCTGTAGAATATTATACAAAAATAGAAACCTGCCAAAACTGCGGGTCCAACCGGTCAAATCCACAGTACGCGCATTTAATGCAGTTGTCTCCTCCTCCAACGGGCAGACAACCCCAGTATAAAAGATACTCGATGAAGAACAACCGGATAACTTTGCGACAATCATAATACTACAAGCATTCTTGAGATTCAAACTCCATAATCATCAACAAGACAAGCTTACGTTGGGAAGATTCAAATCTCCATATCCTCCAATCCCAACACACAGCAAAGTTCGTCCTGTTCTTCAACCTTCAAGGACTTCAACTACATATCCTTTGTAACGAAGCAAGTTGGAGAAAACTCTGTTTTCAAAACAACTTCTGCAAAGAAGGGCGTCCAAGTAACTGCAGTAGTGAAGTGGTGATACTTCCGGGAAGCTGAGTGAAAGGACCAGTCATCAGGAAGCAGGACTGCATCCCGGGTGACAACTAGACTTGAAGAAGGCGTGGAGAACTTCTTAAGTGCTAGGGACTACGCTTTGTAATCGTTTACCTCAAAGCTAGTGGAACAGTGGACTAGAGGAACGCGTTGTTCCTTGAACCACTATAAAAACCCCGGTGTCATTTACTTTACTGCACTTTAATTTCTGCACTTAGGACTAAACTGATTAACTCTAAGATTTGGAATCTGTGTTCAACAGATCTTGTTTTCAGAGTTATCAGAAAGGCATTTGCCTTAGTATTTTTGAGGCTACCCGGAACTCTTATCCGCTGCAAGACCAGTTCTGATCTTCAGAACTCGACCCTCTCTGATAAGTCAACTCTGACTTAGAGAAAAGTTGAAAAACTTGAATCAGTCTATTCACCCCCCCTCTAGACTGATTACCAACTCAAACGGGACCAACACAGACAGCAGGCTCCTCCATTCCAACACTATTTCCCACATGATAATCCGCTCTATCAGGGAGAGAGCATTGCAGATTAATTTCCTCACTCCGGACATCACAGAATATGACAGCATTCAAGTGCCAGGAATTACTGCACCCCGCTATGAGATCAACCCAGCAGTGATTAACATGGTGTCCAATAATCAGTTTGGAGGGAGCCCTACAGAAGATCCAGTGGCACACATTACAAAATTCCTGAGGATGTGACAAACTTTCAAGATCCCTGGGCTAGATGACGATCAGGTACGGATGCTATTATTCCCTTTCTCATTGAGGGATGACGCGTAGAGGTGGTTGGATAGCAATCCACATCACCATATTCAGACATGGGATCAGCTACACAAGTCCTTCATCAAGGAGTATTTTCCGACGTCAAAGGCAATAAAGCTGAAGAAGCAGTTGCAAGATTTCAAGCAAGGATCTTTGGAGACATTGGCTGAAGCATGGAAGATATTTAAAGTGCTGAGAAGAGCTTGCCCTAAAAGCAAGATGACCGATAATGAGATTCTATTTTGCTTCTATAGCGGAATCAGCAATGAAGGGAAGATGATGTTTGATGCTTCGGGTGGAGGAGCTTTTCCTCAATTACCATCTGAGGTGGCGGAAGTATTAGTGGAGAAGATTGTTTCTAATAATGCTTCATGGTACAGCTCTCGGGACACACCTCACCAGAAGGCCCTGGGCTTGTATGAGATCAGTGATAATTCTTCCCTTTCTGCGAGGGTAGATACGTTGACTAGTATGATTCAGAAGCTCGCTACTACCGTGGAGGATAATCAGAAGAAGACAAAGCTTGCTCTCTCGGTGCCCAATGTTAATATGGTAGCCCCCGGTCCTATTAGTCCCTCTTGTACTATGTGTGGGGGACTCCATTCGCCGCATGAATGCACTATGATGGCACACTCGGCAGCCCCTGGAGTAGAGCAAGTGGATGCGATGTATTATCAGCGACAAGGCTACTACAATCAACCCTAAGGACAGTAACAGCAAGGGAATTACGGGCAAGGAAATCAGCAGCAGTCTAAGAACCATAATCAACAACAAGCATCTCAGTCAGTGCAAGAGAGCTTCAGGAGAGAGACTGAACAAAGATTTTCTAGCATAGAAGAAACACTCAAGAAATTGCTGCAATTTCAACAGCAACAAATCCAATTTCAACAGCAACAAATGCAAACTCAACAGCAAACAGACTCAAGGATGCAAAACATGGAAAATCAATTGGGGCAACTTGCAAAAGCCAGATATGAGAGGCCTCAGGGATCACTCCCTAGCAACACCGAGCCTAACCCAAGAGAACATGTTCATGCAGTCACCTTGAGGAGCGGAAAAGAGCTAGAACCTGCTGCCACGACAAAGAAGCCCGATGAAGTTAAAGACTTATCTGCTGCCCGGGAAGAAGAAAAGGAGAAAGATGAGGGAAGAGAGGTGGCGGCTGCACCAAAACAGCCCGTTCCGGTTAAGAATTACACCCCACCTCTCCCCTATCCGGCGCGATTGACGAGGAAGAATGATAGTGACCAGTTTGGTCATTTTCTGAAACTCATGAAACAAATTCAGCTCAACATACCATTTGTGGATGCCCTAGCACAAATGCCGAAGTACGCCAAGTTCATGAAGGATCTGCTTACTAACAAGAGGAAGTTGGAAGAAGCATCAACTGTGAGGCTTAACGTGGACCGTTCAACTGTGATCAGGAGGGATCTACCAGAGAAGCTTAAGGATCCAGGTTCTTTCACTCTACCTTGCTTAATAGGAGATCTTACTTTTGATAGGGCCTTAGCTGATTTGGGTACAAGCATTAATTTGATGCCATATGCTTTGTATGAGAAGCTTGCACTCGGTCCACTAAATCAACACGTATGTGCATTCAGTTGGCTGACCGTTCAGTCAAATATCCTAAAGGGATTGTTGAAGACGTGTTGGTTAAAGTGGACAAGTTTATTATTTCTGTAGACTTCGTTATTTTGGACATGGATAAGGATCGTGAGGTACCTATAATTTTGGGCAGACCATTCTTGGAAACTGCCCGAGCACTTATCGATGTTGGAGACGGTAAGCTTGTCCTCCGCGTTGGGGATGAGACTGTCACCTTTGATATGTCCAAAATAATGAAGAGGCCCTGTCAGGATAGTTGATAGTGTTTTTATGTGGATGACATTGATTCTATGGTGGAGGATTGCACCCCTAACATGCTTTCCAATGAAGCCCCTTTTGATATTTTGTTGGAGGAGAGTGTGTCAGCAGAGGATCTTGAGCCCCTCCCTAGTTTTGATTGTCTTATGATTAGTGGAGGGGAGAACTCAAGTGATGCTAGTTTTGTGCAGGGGACGGAAGATGATTTAGATGAGGCGGACAAGGAAAATTTTCAGACCGATTCCTTTATTGTTACTCCTTCTCCATTAAATCTAAAGCCTCTTCCATCCCACCTTGAGTATGATTTTATTGATGACAGTCCTGACCCCCCTGTTTTTCTTGCATCCGGGCTTGAGCTATCCCAAAAATCAGCATGTCTTAATTTACTTAGTGAACAAAGGGAAACTCTAGACCAGAAAATTTCTGACATGAAAAGGATTAGTCCATTCTTTGACCCATTCTTTGCTAAAGGGCCTGATAAAGGCCTTGATCCATTCTTTTGCTTTACGGGTGACCCTGAGATGCACAATTGTTTTCACGAATTTAAGTTCTTACGCCATCTCAGGGCATTTGTTGATAGGAGGTTTGATTTGTGGAAGACTAATTTTTTGAGCGGGTGTGTCTTTGACTGAGTTTTTGAGTGCATAGTTGCGTCGGGCAAACGATGTTAAAAATAGCGCTACTTGGGAGGCAACCCAAGTTTATTTCTGCACTTTTGTTTTTGTTTGTTTGCTTTCAGACCCCCCCCAAAAAAATGAGGTGTTTTTTGTTTTTGTGTTTCGGTGTGTTTTTGTTTTTGCAGCTCAGGGTCTTGCTTTGGGGATGATGTGCCGAGGATTACATTGACTCAGTTTAGTTCTGCACCGACCAGCGCCTTAGGGAAGTTTTTATGACTCTAATAATCGCCTGTTTGTAATAATTGACTTGAGTTAAATTGAGCACGCGTGACCCTATCCTCTTTACCCCCTTGTGCATAGTGCATTTTTGGTCATCGAAGGCGATGCCAAAGTTTAAGTGTGAGGGAGTGAATTGGGCATTCGGGCAGTAGTTGTTACATGTGATTATTAGAGTTAGCATGTGCAGGTGTTAGTTGTATATTCATAGGAAATTCATGTCAAAATTTTTGAAAATTTTTCTTTAAACTGTGTCTTTGTGAGCTGGCTAGCGTTTTGACTATGCTTTTAGAACATCTTTGAAGTGTTTAGGCTTAAATTGCTTGCACTATAATCTAGTTGTTGAGAGGATTAAGGCATTAGTCACTCATTGAATAAATTCATAAAACATCCACCCCACCTGAATAAGTCCTTTAGGAGAAGCTATTTTGAGCCTGACCGTTCTTTGTTACCCAATTAATTGAGCTCCATAGCCAAACGACCTGTGTTTCCTTACCTGTAAATATTTCTGACAAAGTCTTGGTGTTTAGGGAACTAGGGGATTAATTTGTCAAGTTTAGAGAATTTGTGTAGGAGCCAACTTTTTAGGAATTCGATATTTTCGAGGATTGCATTGTAGGCATGGATTCACTTTGAATTAATGAACGTTAATTGCTATTTTTCCTTGGTGAGACCGAGATTAGAATGGGGTAATGTCTAGTGAGAATCCGAAAGGTGAAAAATTAATATAGCTAGACCTCTTACTTTGCGAAAAAGAGAATGGGAGCCCCGATAAAAAAGCGTAAGATGAGACCTGGGTATCTTTCGAAAGAAATGGCGTTCTTGTGCCAACATGACAAGGAAAACTGAACCTAATTAAATGAACTTGGAGGCTATTGCAAAAATTAGCTTTAGTCCTTCGCGTACTTCAAGTATACGTCAAAGCACAAATGTGCCGCGACGGTTTAGTTTTGTTGTACGCCATGTCTACTCTTTGCATAGGTTTAAATGATTGCTCCTAATTTGTGGCCTACTAAGTTCCTTGTTCCTAAGAATAGCCCTGAAATTCCTGAATGAATTGAGTCTTTGTTAGAATATTCCAATCTCTCAAAGAAAGGGACTGATTTTGTTTATCCATTGACCATCCACCACCACCTTCACAAGTCCTTCTGATCAATAGCTAGTTTATTAGAGCTCGCTGTCACTACTTTGAGGATGTTGTGAATACTTTTGTCAAATAGTTTAGCTTGAGTACAAAGATGTAGTTTAGGGTAGAATTTTCTTGGTTTAGTTTGTCTGTTCTGTGAATATCCCTTTAACTACACGTGCATGCTAATTGTTTTGATTCCGTGTGGTGATTATCGTAAGTCCCGTTGTTCAGTTTGCTTGAGGACAAGCAAAGGCTTAAGTGTGAGGGAATCTAATAATTCCGTATTTAGACACGCATTTGATGCGTGTTGGGATCAGATTTTGATGGTTTTCCTAGCTTTAAAGTGTTACAAATCTCAATTTTAGCTCAAGTTATGTTTACCGGGCGTTGGCTCGAGTTTTGTGTTGTTTGTAGTCAAAATCAGGGAATTTGACCTCGACACCGGCGCTTGAGAAGCAATTGGGACGAGTTGAGAAGCATTGGAGATTGATTTGAGAGTTTGGAGGTCACCTGGAGGTTCACGATGAAGATTTGAAGGAAAAAAGAGCTCTAGGATTGCCTATGGGATCAAAAGAAGATGAATAGAGCTTGAAAACGACGATCAGGATAACCTTCTGTCAATCATTCAAGCATATCTCCTTGTAGAAACATCCATAGAACACGATTCAAAATCCACATGAAAGCTAACTTCGAGATCTACAAATCATATGCAGACACCATTTCGAGAATATGAAAGGAGAAAGGTGAAAACAGACGATGAAATCAGATGATCTCTGTTGCGATTTCAGAATGACACCTTCCACCATTTTATTCTTATCTCTTGATTGGATGATTCAAATGCAATTCCGCAAGTTGTGGTGGATAAATGACTTCAATATCTACAACTTTCATGAAGGAAGTATCTCCAAATTCGGAAGGGAAGACACGGACGTGCCTGGCCCTTAGGCTCGCCGTGCCTGTAGTGTATTCATGTACCGGGTTGCTGGAATGGCCAGACACGCCGTGCCTGGCTATTAGACACGCCGTGCCTGGACCCGAAACGCGAATTTCGGCCTTTCTCCGCAGGCACGGTCGTGCCTGACCCCTGGGCACGCCGTGCTTGACCCCTTTTTAGTCCTAATTCAACCTAAACTCATCTTTTTCTATAAATAAGGTCTCCCTTCTCCTATTTTGGAGTTACGAACATTACGGAGAGGCCTAGGGATGAAATTAACATCGTTTTTACGCTATTTTCTTCCAAGACCCTGGGATTATTTGTAAGTTTATCTTTTTTATTAATGATAATTATTTCTATTCATCCCAATTCTGTTGATTCTTCAATTATGAATTGTGAGTAGTTTAATTAGGGGTTTGGGATTGATGAAGGGGTTAATCATGATTGATGGCTAGATTCTTGTTGGTTTAATTGCATGAATGCCGTTTAATTTGTGTTTGAATAATTTAACTGATATCTTTTGTAACCTAGAATCGCGACTAGAATTACAATTGCATGTAGAATGAAATAAGAGAGATCTAATTTGTTCTAGGACACATTCATACACACTTAATCGTTCGCTAAGAGATTAGTAGCGATTAAGGGGCCGTAAGCTCGCTCGTCTTGGCAATAATTTAGGATCTTGTCGCATGAGAGATCAGCCTGGTCCCCTAAATTATTGTACTCTACGTCGCGAGAGCGGTAAGAACTTAGTAATGATTAGCTAGGCTCAATTAAATTAAATTCATGTAATTAGGCCTGTTTTGCCACAAATCTGGTTACCCCGGAATCAATCCCTGTTCCCTTCGTCGTTAATTGAGAAGAAACCAATCTTTTATTTTATTGCTCATTAGCATTAGTTTAATTTTCCCAATCAATCAATCTCGCACAATTGCATTTTATTTTATTTATTTTTAATCGCTGAATTTAGTTAATCTTTAATTCCCTTTTGTCCGTCCCTGTGGAGACGATACTCGTACTTTCACCACTTTATTACAATCTTTTTAAGTGCGAGAAAACACAAATCAAAGTCCCTCTATGAGGCTCTGCAGAAGAGAGACCCCTCCTTCTCCGCCCAGACCTGGGGGCTGCCCGATTTGTGGAAGAACCCTGAAGCCCCCCAGGAGAGCCCCACCGATTTTGGTAGTTTACCCACCGGGTTAAAAAATGTAGAACTTCAATAAGTGTTCAGAGTTCTAAACCCTGTCTACCAGCTTTCCATTAAGAGTACACAACTTGTAAGTCCCAGGTCCAACTATCCCTTTGATCTTATAGGGCCCTTCCTCATTCCTAGCAAATTCCCCCCTTCCAGGAGCTTTTAAACAGATGTCCTCCTTAGGACCAAATCTCCAATGTCAAATTATCTTGATGTGGCTCTGATACCATGGTATTCTTTTACTTGACACTTGTAGTTCTCGGCTCTGATGAATGCTCGATCCCTTCTTTCCTCAATTAGGTGGAGCTCGGCTTTTAGCATTTCTTCATTGCTCTCAGGGTCATATTCTTCATTTCTGCATTGAACAGTGCCCGAGCCTCAAAACCATAAGTCAAAGCGAAAGGGGTCTCACCAGTGGCTTTCTGTGGGGTTGTTCGATACGCAACTGTTCTGTTCTCATTCTCCACCTGTCTGTTACATTGGGGATAAGCAATAGACGCTCTACTGGCCTCAACTCCTCATTCCCACAAAAATCTTTGAAGGGCTCAGAATCGAACTGTTTTCCATTATCCGTAATGATATGCATAGGGACTCCAAACCGGCAGAATATATTCCTCCACACAAACTGCTTACATTGCTGAGCAGTGATTGTGACCATTGGCTCGGCCTCTACCCACTTAGTGAAGTAATCAATTGCGACTATAACAAACTTCCGACCTCTTGAGCCATTCGGAAGAGGCCCCACGAGGTCGATACCTCACCTTGAGAAGGGAACTGCAGTGCTTATGGGGGTGTAGAGGGTGGCAGGCCTCCCAGGACTTATCTGGAACTTCTGGCCGACCTCACATTTTCGTGCGAAGTCGGCACACTCCCTCATTATGGTTGGCCAAAAATATCCTTATAAGATATCTTTTCTGCCTAAAGTAAACGCACTTTGGTGTGACAAACAAATCCCAACATGCAACTCTTTTACCACTTGTAGGGTCTGTTCTGGCCTTAGGCATTTCCAAAGCACACCATTATAACTCCTTTTGTAAAGCTTCCCGTCCTGGATCACGTAGATCGGAGCTCATCTTCTAATCACCCTTGCCTTCTCTTCATCTGATGGTAGTGTTCCACCTTCCTTATACTCTATTAGGTCATCAATCCAACATCTTGGTGAAGGCCTAATGGGCTGAACCTCATGATCTTTTGTCACCTTAATGCTTTGTTTGCTTAACTCCTATATTCGAGCTATGCAAATGAGGTGCTCAGACGCATCCGTTGTTAATTTTGAAAAGATATCTGCCACCTCATTTTGGGCTCCTAGGAGACATACCAGATCGGATTGATCAAAGTGTTTAATGAGCTCTAGGACTGCATCCCTTTGTTTTTGCATTCATTCTTCGTTGGCTTCGTATTCCCCTTTAAGCTGTTTGATCACCAGCTTAGAGTCACTTTTGACCCCCAATTTCTGTATTTTGAAATTGTTTGATATTCTAAGGCCGGAGAGCAATAATGCCTCATACTATGCCTCATTGTTTGACAGGGGAAACAAGTACCTGAGGGCGCGGTATGTCTTTAAACCTTCGGGGGTGATGAGGACCACCCCTCCTCCGCAACCTTTGGACCCTGATGATGAACCATCAGTCATAAGGGCCCACCAATCTTCTTCATCACAGCGTCTTTCTTCGGCTACATCCCGCGCCGTGCATTCCACCCCAAAATCCGCTAAAGCCTGGTCTTTGATTGATGTTCTAGGTTGGAAGCTTACTTGGTATTGGCTAATTAGTAAGGACCACTTCACCACTCGTGTTTTTTTGGCTGTTCTGAATAGACTTCCCACCCCCAGGTCTGACAAGACCTTGATGGGGTGAGCCTGGAAGTAATGAAAAAGTTTCTTGGCCGCTACGTACACTTCCGGGTCGTCTTCTCCAGGACTGGGTACCTGAGCTCGGCACCGTGGAGAACCTTTGCAGTTCCAGAATTGCTTTGACTTTTTCCAGGTTGGGTTTAATCCCCTGAACTGCAAAGGTGCATTTCTTAGGATTGAGCCCCACGTTGGCATTCTTCATGATCCTGAATACCCCCTTAAGGCCGTCTGCATGGTTTCCTACTTTACGGCTCTTGACAATCATATCATCTACGTATGCATCCATGTTTCTTCCTAGCATGGCCCAGAAGACCTTGGCAACCATTCACGTGTATGTGGCTCCAGAATATCTCAACCCAAAGACCATTATCAGGTTACAGAATACTCCCTCAGGGGTGATGAAGGAGGTTTTCTTAGTGTCGTCAAGATGCATGGAGATTTGGTGGTAACCTTTGAATGCATCCATGAATGAAAGGAGCTCACACCAAGCAGTCTGATCTACCAACTGGTCTATGCTCGACAAAGGAAAAAGGTCCATGGGACATATGTTGTTTAGGTCAGTATAATCTACGCACTTCCTCCAGATCGGTGGTTTAAGCGCCAACACTACGTTGGTCAGCCATTCCGGATATTACACTTCCCGGATGTGCCTGATACCTAACAATATGCTTACTTCCACTTTCACGAACTCCTTCATGTCCAAAGATGTTTATCTTCGCTTTTGCTTCACGGGAGTTGCCTTGGGATCCACATTAAGTCGATGCACAACTATGCTCTAGTCGAGCCCAGGCATGTCCTCGGGTCCCCAGGCGAAGATCACCTTGAAATCCATAAGGACCTGGACTATTTTCACTCTCAGATCAGCCGACATTCTCGCTCTCATTTTAATCCGGCGTTCTGGCCAGGTTGGATCGATGCCGACCTCCTTGAGCTCTGAGATGGACTGAGCTCTCAACTGTCCTTACTCATATTGACTCTAACATCATTCCTTTCATGGGCTTTGCAATCCCTTATGTAGCAGCTCTTCGCCATCTTCTGGTCTCCTCTTACCGTGCCTATCCCGACCGGTGTGTAAAATTTCATGCAAAGATGATCCTTGGAGATGATTGTTCCCAGGTCCTCCAATAGAGGTCGACCCAGTATGGCTTTGTGAACGCTTGGCAAACGCACCACCACCAAATCTGCTTCCATTATCTGCACACACGGCTCTGATTCGAGCTGAACCGTGACAGTAATCACCCCCTTCCGGCTCGATCACGTCACTGGTGAAGCCCGAGAGAGGGGTCTTCACCGGTTTCAGGGCTTCCTTTAGGAGGCCAATCTCTAGATATGTGTCCAAGTACATCACGTTCATTGAACTGCCATTGTCTATGACTCTATAAGGACCCTATGGACTATTGTATCCCTGACTTCGATCCTTTGGTATTTATAAAAAATAATGTCATTGAAACTTTAGCAACATAATGTCATTACTGCTTCCAATCAAGAGTAAGGGCAGGTTTGAATACTCTCATTCAATAGTTTTCGAAAACCTTGTTTTTATGCTCCTATATCACACGGGGATGAAAAATATGGTATGTTCGTGTATTTGTTTCTATGAAAGTTGAGTTTCTGGTGGTTTTATGTAATAATAAAAGCTCATCTTGCGATTTGATGGATGGGGATATATATAAGTTGGCTTCTATCTCGTCTTGTAGATATATGAAATTTTTAAGTGATGTCTAGAGTCGTTTAGATGATGCCATTTTTTCGTCTTTTAAAATATCAATAACTCATTAAATAAAGCGGTTACCCGCGGTTATACCCGTTACCCGTTGGGGTAGTTATGATTTGAATAAAAAATTATCTATTGGGTAATGGGCGGTTACGAGGCGTGGAATTGAAAACACTTAACGGGGCGGGTACAATTATATGTATAACCGTCTCTGATCCGCTCATTGCCATCTCTAAATAGAAATGAGAAAATAAAAATATACCGGGGACATGACTCACCTGGTATGAAGAGAGTGCGACAAGGGAGAGGTCCTGGATTCAACTCCAAACAATAACTTGGCTGGGATGGAGTCCCACTCCATTAGAGTATGATCAAAGCTCAACTTACATCCTCCCAGATAAATGTCTGGTTGGTTCCCCCACCCCACCCAGGGATGAGGTGTGATCATATTTTTAGAAGAGATAAATATTAGATGTAGAATCCAAATTCAAATCTAGTAATTGCTCGAAACATGAGTAAAATATAATAAGAGCATCTCCAGCAGTTAGCTAATTGTCATCATAGCTTAACTAGCCACATAAGCATTTGCAGCAAAATTAGAATATACTCCAGTGGTTAGCTATAACATCTTACTCTTCATTTATGAATAATAGTGTTATATTTAGTAATTCTCTTCACTCAAACTAGTGGCTCATTTTGTCTAATTAGCTTTCTCAAACAAAAAGGAAATCAATGCTCCAATAATAAGCTATTAACTTTAAAATTGCAAGCAAGTTTTCAAAAGGAACCATTGAAGATGCTCTAAGAAAGTTTTAGAATAGAACTTATGCTTTTTTCTTTCAAAGTAGGACTTATTTGGTACTTTTAAAAGAATAAAAAATTACATAAATTTGAGAAAAGTTGCTATCTTTTACTCATATTTAGGGAATTTATATTTCATAGTTATCAATTTGATGTAAATGCATATTAGACAAAACTTAAAACCAACACAATGTAAATTGTAGTACTATTTTCGTCCCTTTTATGTGTCCTTCCACTTTGGCACAATTATTAAAAAAGTGGTTGAAAAGGTAAAAGTTGTGGTTGAGATTTGAGTATAATAAAGTGAAATGTTGTGGATCACATATTTTTTTCCTAAAAGGGAAATATAACACTTATTTTGGAATATCTCAAAAAGGAAAGTAAGACAAGTAAAATGGGCCGGAGGGAGTAATATAAATACTCCGTACGTATGTTTTATACGTTTGTGTAGTGTTCTTAATTATTGAGGAATGTTGACTACTATAGCTTTTTGAGATTTTGACGGAAAGATTTTTAACGGATAGTAATTTTTAAGGGCATATGTGTTCCAAAGCTTATAGTAGAGGGGCATATCTATTACTTTCCCCTACTTTACCCCAATCCCTCTCTGGAGTTCCTATTTATGCCACTGTCTATCCGCCATAATCTCCTTAATCCCAGAGTTGTAGTCACATCGAATTTATGCAACTGTCAGACTATGTTTGAATCGCACTAGGATTCTAAGGCAAAAATTCCTTTTATATACGTTCTTAAAAATTGGCTTGTTTTGTCAATAGAATTTTCCACAGACGAAACAAGCCGGTTTTGTCTATGAAATGGGATTCACATACAAAAAACATCACACAGACACAGAGGTGTATATAAGAACAAAGAATTTTCCTAAAGGGGATGACTTCGATTTCATTGAAACCCAACATAAACATAAGCACTTTCGCCGAAACGAATTCCCAATAAGCAGTTTCATGGGATTTTTTTTTTCCCAATAAGACTAGTCTAGAAAAACAAGAGCGTCTCCAACGCGGCTATCGCCCTCTTCTCTCATTGTTGAGGAAAATTTATGGTGTCCAATCCTGATAAATATTTTTGTATTTGTGTAGCTATTTTGTCTAGGTATTTTATCCCATTAGGATCTTTGTTAGCTATTATTAGATTAGCTTTATTAGGAAATGTGTAAAGTGTGTTATTGGGCCCAATCAATAAAAGAGCCCAATCATGCTTATGTCACATCACACATTCCCTAGGCATATAAATACTGCCTTTAAGGGAATGTGCAGTAAGCCTTTTACAGAATATTCATGCACATTAGCGCATAGTAAGAGAGAGAGAGCCGAGTTCCTTTCTCGATACCCTGTTCTGTACATTTCAAGATCATTGTTTGGTATTGAATCGGATCATCGTTTCTTATCTACTGTATCTATCCTATCATATATTGTTAGTTTGATTGTTGATAAAGGGACAAACACTCATTTTTTTGGGTTTTGCCACGCAAGTTATACCGTCAGTGGTGTGCTTTTTTATTGGTGACAACTCCGGTACCCTTCTAAAAAATGGGGTACCATGCCTACCATTCATTTGATTAGACCACATCACTTTATTATTTTTAATTTAGATTTAAATAATTCAACTGCTACATTTCCATTGGTTCATGTGGACAAATGTATGGTACCTTATGGGTACCATAGAATCTACCTTTTTTATTTTATAAAAAAAATTACTTCCATTTAGAATTGGGGTTGTGGATAGTTAAAAGGGGGCCTCAAATAGAATTTGAGGGCCTCCTCAGTTTGTTCGCCAATTCTAAAACTTAAACATGGTTCAAAGAGGCAAAAGAAATTGGAAGCGTATGTACAAAAAAGTATGGACATTCTTCTGCGAAAAAGAGGGCAGAAGCCTCCGGAATGACAATACAATTACAATGTTTTTACTTGGACTGTTTTCAGTCCCAGACCAGACTTAAACAAAACACTTTCATAATTATAAAATAGATAGAAACCAGACATTTATCAGACTAGATTAGACAAATACAGACCAGACTTAAACAGATTAGATCAGACCAAACCAGCAAACTTCAGTCCAAATAAAAACGTCCTTATTCTGGATTTCAAGTTGCAAAATTTTGGAGGCTAAAGGGTCAAATAGGCCCCTGTATCGGTCATGTAAGCTCAATTAACTTTCTGAGCTAAAAAAGGTCCAATTTGCACCCTGAACCGACAAAAAAGGGGTTCAAATTTCATTTTTTTACAGGTAAACAACCGGTAGAAAAGGTCCGATTCACACCCTTAAACTATTAAAAAGTGCCAAAATTGCAATAAATTGAAAATAAAAAACAGAAAACAACAAAAAAAATTAAAAAAAAATGACCAGTTGCTTACCCGTAAAAAAATGAAATTTGACCATTTTTTGTCGGTTCGGGGTGCAAATTGGATCTTTTTTTAGTCCAAGGACTGAATTGAGTTTACACGACCGGTACAGGGGCCTATTTGACCCTTTAGCCAAATTTTGGAGGAAGGACCCGTTTATTGCTCTACAAATCGGGTTTGATTCATACGTGACTTATTCTAGACATCATACGAAATTGCCATATTTTTATCTAGAATAGATCCTCAATTTTAATTGACAAACTTAATTGCAATAACCAAAATTTAGTGATAGAATCATAGGGGATGTTTGACAATTGGCTGTTGGCTGTTGGCTGTTAGCTGTTGGTTAATTCTGTTGGCTGATTAGTGACAGCTGATTCTGTTGGCCGTTTTGATTAGCTAATAGTGTTAGCTGTTTATAAAACAGTTTTTGCTAAAACGGTTGTTTATAATCGGCTAATAACTTATTAAATTACTTTTAAGGATACCATTTAATTTTTTTGTTAATATTATAAGTAAAATTACCTAAAAATTATTTTATGATTAAAAAATAAAAATTAATGAAAACAAGTAATAATTATTTTAACATTTTTTCATGTATTAATAATTTAATTAGTATGAGGATATTTTGTTCAATAAATGGAGTTATTAGTAAAAATATACCAAGTCAAATTACTCAGCCCCAAATTACTCACACAATTTAGAGGCTTAGAGCCCCTTTGGTGAGGCCTAAATTAATTGCTGAATTGTCTATAAAAATAAAAATAAAATAAAAAAGATGAAATAAATTATAGAAACGTATCTTGAACATCTAAAAATAGATGGAACATTCATGTGCAATCACCCAGACTCCGATGAGCAAAGCCTTGGCAGATCAAAGCAACTAAATAGGTACATGTCGTACGTCAAACCACGGGTGATGTCGTGTGTGTAACAATGCAAATCAAAATAGCAATGGAATCGGTATAGGTTTGTGTTATGAACTTCAATGAGAAGGATGAAGGTTCATAACAAGAACGCTAATGAAAGTGTTTGAGAGGATAATTGCAGAGTAAAGAGAAGAAAAGAACAAGAATTGGTTTATTCATTAGCTGCCCTCCATTGGATACAGTTTGCTTATTTATTTACACAGATCAAGTTTAGCTAGTTAGTTAGTAAAATGATGACATGGCACTCTAATCAGTTATAATACCAGACTAACTAACTAAAGAATTAAAATAGCAGCTAAATATTTGTAATACAGACGACTTGATCTTAGCATTTCCCTCTCCTTCATTTGAAGCTTGTCCACAAGCTTCAATTCCAGGAAATTGTTTCTTTATCACATTATAATCCTCCCATGTTGCTTCATCTGGCTGTAAGTGCTCCCATTTGATTAAGAGTTGTACAACAGCTGCATTGTTCCTCTTGACTATCCTTCTAGCCAATATTTCAGATGGTACCGACAATGTATTTCCTTCTTTAGTCATTGGAGGTATAGTAGGAGTAGTTCTATCAGCCAGTCCCACTTGTTTTTAAGTAAAGATACATGAAAAACAGGATGTATCTTACTATCTTTGGGTAAATCTAATCTATACGCTACAGGTCCCACCTTTTCAACAAGTGGAAAAGGTCCACAAAATTTATGACTCAATTTCCATAGAGTTGACCTCCTCATACTCCATTGTCTGTAAGGTTGAAGCTTAAGATATATCTAATCTCCTACTGTCAATTCCCTCTCACTTCTGTGTTTATCAGCCAGCTCTTTCATCCTTTGTTTGGAGATGGTTGGTTGCTGCTTTAATTTCTGAGAAATTAGTTGCCTCTGTTCAAGTTCATGCTCCACTCCTACCACAGATTATTCTCCATAGGGCCCTGTATTTAGTGTAGGAGGTTTATAACCAAACAAAGCTTCAAAAGGACTCATTCCCATAGTTGTGTGATAGCAACTGTTATACCACCACTGAGCCAAACAGAGCCATTTACTCCAATCTTTATGAATCTTCCCACTGATACACCTCAAATAACTTTCCAAGAACTGATTTACCCTTTCAGTTTGCCCATCTGTTTGTGGGTGGTAAGCTGTACTGAGGTGATGTTGTACCCCCAAAGACTTGAACAGTTCCTTCCAGAACAAACTAGTGAATATCTTGTCCCTATCAGATATGATAGATTCAGGTATTCCATGAAATTTGCAAATGTTATCCAAGAATGCTGAGGCCACAGTTGCTGCAGTAAATGGGTGTTTGAGGGGAACAAAGTGAGCAAACCTAGTATATCTGTCAACTATTACAAATATGGAATCATATCCATTAGACTTGGGTAACTTTTCAATGAAATCCATAGTAATATGCTGCCAAGCATGCTGTGGTATTGATAAGGGCTGCAACGACCCGGGATATTTGATGGTTTCATGCTTGCACAACTGGAAGATGTGACACGTACTCACCACTCTATGTACTGTCAACTTCAAATTGGGCCACCAAAACAGATTTCTCACCCTATGTAGGGTAGCTAGTTCTCCAGAATGTCCACCAGCAGCACTTCCATGTATCATAGAGACTAATTTGTCCCTTAAATCCCCATTTATCCCTACATATAGTTTATTCTTGTGCCTCAATACTCCATCGTGATAAGAAAAATAACTCATATTATAGGGGGTAGTTACCAACTGTAAACTAGCTTCTTCAGCCTCAACATCTCCTACATAGCTCTGAATCAACTCTTCTTGCCAAATTGGTTTGACTACAGATATAACATAACAATTTTCTGCTACTTTATCATCTTGTTGGTTCCTCCTTGATAAGGCATCTGCTACCTTATTTTCTGGACCTTTTTTGTACTCAAACTTGTAATCAAAGCCCAGAAGTTTGGTAAGATATTTATGCTCGATAGGAGTAGAAATTATCTGGTCAACAAGGTATTTGAGGCTGATTTGATCTATCCGAATAATGAAAGGAGCACGTAACAAGTAAGCTCTCAATTTTTCAATGGCTAGAAGTATAACAAGAAACTCTTTCTCATATATGGATAATCCCATATTCTTTGGTCCCAGAGCTTTGCTAATATAGGCCAGAGGGTGGCGTTCTTGCATCAGAACAGCTCCAAGTCCATTATAGCAAGCATCAGTCTCTACTATGAAAATTCTGTTGAAATCTGGTAGTTGTAGTATAGGTACTGTGCACATTGCTTCCTTGAGCCCCTCAAATGCTTGTTAAGCCTCTTCACTCCACTTGAACATACCTTTCTTTGTTAAGTCAGTTAAAGGTTTAGCTATAACTCCATATCTTGAGCAAAACTTCCTGAAATACCCAATCATGCCTAGAAACCCCCTTAATGTTCTTAGTAAAGTAGGAATTGGCCACTCCATAATACTTTTAATTTTGTTAGAATCCACAGCCACACCTTTTGCACTGATAACATGACCCAAGTACTCTACTTTGTGGAACTCCAAAGATGCATTTGGACCTCTTGGCATATAGTTTGTGTTGTTGTAGTGATAGGTGCACTTTCCTCGAATGTGCTTTATGAGTTTCCTGATCTGGGCTATATATGAGAATGTCATAAAAAAAGACAAACACAAACTGCCTCAAGTAATCATTGAATACACTATTCATAAGAGTTTGGAATGTAGCAGGAGCATTTGTTAGCCCAAAAGGCATAACAGTGAATTCATAGAGTCCACTTGCAGTTGTGAAGGTAATCTTCTCAATGTCATCAGATTTCATCCTAACTTGATGATATCCAGCTCTTAGGTCTATTTTTGAAAAAATTGTTGCCCCGTGTAATTCATCCAATAAGTCATCTATTAGAGGAATAGGGTAATTATTCTTAATAGTGACTGAATTTAGCTTCCTGTAATCTACACAAAATCTCCAAGATCCATTTTTCTTCTTAACCAGTAGTACATGACTTGAGTAGGGGCTTTAAGTGTGCTGTATAACTCCAGATTTTAGCATTTCTTTAACCAGTTTCTCTATCTCTTGTCTCTGCAGGTATGGGTATCAGTATGGAGCTTGCTTGAATGGGTTTTCTCATGACTTAATATCAATCTTATGTTCACAGTTTCTTGAAGGTGGCAACTCTTTTGGTTCCTCAAAAACCTCTTCGAACTCATTCAATATCTATTCTAACTCCCCCTCCGTAGAACTCTTTGATTCTTCTTTTACAGTAGTCACCATACATAGATATTTGGATACAATACCGTTTCTTTTGTTCAGCATCTTATTCGTTTTCCTCCCAGATATCATTTTGATAGAAATTTCTGATTGTATACCCTGTACTATCACCTTTTCCCCTTCATGATCATAGCCTCCTAGAGGCAGTACTCTCACACTGGCTGAAAAGATATGCCCAGCCATCTCCCATTCCAAATTTGGGCATTTAGAGTTGCATTCTATTCTTCCCCCTCCTGCCACAGTGCCTTATAAAGGATTAGTTAATTCAATATCACAATTAATCTTCTTGACTGCTCCTAGATCTATGAAGTTGTGTGTGCTTCCAGAATCCACTAGTATAGTCAATTGGTTTTTTTTTTCATTCCCCATTAACTTGATGGTCTCAGTGGGTAAGTGTCCTTTTAGGGCATGTAAAGATCCTCCAAAATCTCTCTCCTCATCATTGTCTCAATTATTTATTGGTTCATTGGAGTTCTTGTTCTCTTCAGCTAACAGTATCACAAATATCTTCTTGCACTTATGTCCCAGTGTATATACTTCATCACAATTGAAACATAGTCCTTTTTCCTTCTTGCATCTAGCTCTTCTTTGCTTAGACGTTTCATAGGCATAGTTTTTCCTATGTATATAACTTCCTTGTTTTCATATCCTGTTCTTGCACCATAGTTTTTTAACTGTGTTTTCCCAGTTCTTCCCACAGCATCTAATAGCGCTTCTTGTTTCTTGGCAACCAGAAAAGCTTGAGCTAAAGTTTCAGGTGAAACAATCTTTACCATATGCCTGATTTCTTCTTTTAACCTACTGAGAAAACTTTTCAGAAAATAGTACTCATCAAGGTGTTTATTTCTCCGTAGCATGAAAGATTTAAGCTCAGAAAACTTGTCTATGTATTCTTCAACCAATCCTTTCTGTCTCAATTTATTAAACTCTCCAATAATATCATTTTCTTTCGAAAAGTTTTCCAGAAAGATAGTTACGAACACATCCCAGCCCATGGATTCTCTGTCAACAACTTCATCCATGTATCAGACCCCCACTTTCCCTTCCACATACATTCCGACTAATGCTATTTTATCGAAATCAGACATTTGATGAATCAGAAAATAACGCTGACATTTTCGAATCCATCCTTTAGCATTAGCTCCATCAAAATGAGGAAAATCAAGTTTAACTCCTCTATGACTACCAGGTGTAGAGATTAAACCTTGATCTGGATTTCGAATGAAACGATCAACATGAGTAAAAGGAGAAGAATTGTTGTTGATACCTTTAACTGCTGCTAATATATCTTCGAATCTTTTCTCGTGTGTTTCCATCAACCTGGCTAGGTCAGCTTTCTGTGTTTCGTTCATTTTTTCAATTTCTGCCCTCACACTTGCCAGCTCCGTTTCCAATTGAGTGATGCGGTCGGTGTTACTTTGCTTCGCCATCGGTGAAATCTTTTTCTGGATCTCTGATACCAATTGTTATGAACTTCAATGAGAAGGATGAAGGTTCATAACAAGAACACTAATGAAAGTGTTTGAGAGGATAATTGCAGAGTAAAGAGAAGAAAAGAACAAGAATCGGTTTATTCATTAGCTGCCCTTCATCGGATACAGTTTGCTTATTTATTTACACAGATCAAGTTTAGCTAGTTAGTTGGTAAAATGATGACATGGCACTCTAATCAGTTATAATACCAAACTAACTAACTAAAGAATTAAAATAGCAGCTAAGTATTTGTAATACAGACGACTTGATCTTAACAATTTGTTATTTTTAAAGGCTTGAATTCTTCTTAATATGAAGAAGTATTTGGGAGCAAAAACGATAAGAGAAGCAATTGATGCTAGTAACTGGAAAGCTTTCTTTGTGAAATTCTGAATATTTGTGATGTCTCATTAATCCATTTATATTAAATCTCAAGTGTTACAATCACCCCCACTTAGGATCACAACATCTTCATTGCACCCTTAAACCAATCTCAATCAAACCTCAGAATCTTGCCCCGCTAAGTGCCCGCCTGATATCGAACGGATCAACACACTGTCGCAGGGTTGCTCTGATACCACCTGTAACACCCCGGCCCCGCAAGACCCGAGGTAGTTACTCTAGACCTCTAGTACTGTCCTCACAAACCGACACTAGCCATTACCGCGCGCTTTTTCCTCACTCATGCGCGCCCTGAGAAACTTCCCAGGGGGTCACCCATTCCAAGACTACTCCCGTGCAAACACGCTTAACTTTGGAGTTATTGGGTGATGAGATCCCTTAAAAGGAGATTCATCTTGTTGGTATGAGTAGTACTATTAATCCATTTATATTAAATCTCAAGTGTCACAAAACATTTGTATAGAACCTTCATTAAATACCCCCAGCTCGCCAAGTAATCTTTTCACCCACATTCCTTCACATATGCCAAGAGCTAGCGCTCTTAATTCTGCTTCAGTCGAACTTCTTGAAACAACTGATTGTTTCTTACTTCTCCATGTTACTAAATTTTCCTAAACATAAGAACAATTACCAAAAGTACTCCTTCTATCAGTTACATCTCCTGCCCAATCTGCGTCCGTGTAGACTCTAATTTCTTTATTGTCATTCTTCCTAAAAAGAAGACATTTTCCTGGAGTCATTTTGAGGTATCTAAGGATTCTTATAACAGCTTCCATGTGTTCCTCAGTTGGATTATTCATGTATTGACTCACCACACTTACAGGGAAACCAATATCAGGTCTAGTATGGGATAAATAAATAAGCCATCCAACAAGCCTTTGATATCTCCCCCTATTCACATGTGCTCTACCTGTCTTTGAGCCAATCTTTCTGTTAGAATCCATTGGAATTGAGGATGGTTTACACCTAAGCATCCCTGTTTACTTGAGTAAGTCTAGAACATACTTTCTTTGAGAAACAAAAATACCACGCCTTGATCGTGCAATTTCCATGCCTAGGAAATATCTAAGATAACCGAGATCTTTAATCTCAAATTCCTTTGATAAAAAACTTTTTAAGTTTTCCAGCTCTTCCTTGAAATCTCCTGTAAGTATTATATCATCAACATAAACTATTAGGACAGCTATCCTTTTATCTTGTGAGTGTTTCACAAACAACGTGTGATATGCCTGACACCGAATATAGCCATTTTTAATGACTGATTTAGTAAACTTTCCAAACAACGTGTGATCTGCATACTTTATTTTTGTTGGATGAACACTCAAAGCTTGGTGGAATATCCATGTACACTACTTCTTCCAGGTCACCATTCAAGAAAGCATTCTTCACATCTAGTTGGTGCAATGGTCAGTCTCTATTTGCAGCAACGGAAAGTAGAACACGAATAGTATTAAGTTTAGCAACCGGAGCAAAAGTCTTTTGATAATCAATCCCGTAAGACTGAATAAACCCCTTAGCAACAAGGCGAGCTTTAAACCTCTCAATGCTACCATCTACCTTATGTTTAATGGTGAATACCCACTTGCATCCCACCGGTCTCTTTCTAGATGGTAAATATGTTATGTGCCAAGTTCCATTCTTCACCAAAGCATTGATTTCATCTTGTACAGCCTTTTTCCAACCCGTATCAATCAGTGCTTCTTAAATTGTGTGGGGAATCTGTACACTATCAAGAGCTGAAACAAATGCTTGATAGGACGGAGATAATGTTTAATAGGACACAAAATTGCCAATGGGATGTTTAGTGCAAGCACGAACTCCCTTTCTCAAAGCAATAGGCAGATCATCATTTATATCAGTAACACTATCATGACAAGGATTACTAATACCCGAATGCATTTCTGGAGGATGTGAATCCAGTTCCAATTCATGGAAGTCCTGTAGATGTGTCTGTTCTTTGTCAGGGTTCTCCCTTCTTTGATAAACACGAAGTTCTTTCGGTTCAGGATGAGAATTAACGATAGGTAACGATTCAGACGTGTTTTCAGTGCCTTGAGATGAACTAGATGAATTAAATGGAACTTGATTTTTTATGACATCTTGACATTCGTGGACTGGGTTCATAGGTTGTGGACTGGTGAGTTCAAGAGAAGGTGCAATAGATGAGATTTCCTTTATAGGAGTATGACTGTTTGGAATAGTTATTCCCCAAAGGTGAGATTCACTTGCATTCTCCCCCCGAATCTCAGATTTGTAGTAAGCTTGAGATTCGAAAAAGGTGACATCCATAGAGTTATAGGTTTTTCGTGTAGTAGGACATTAACACTTATAACCCTTTTGATTAGATGAATAACCTATGAAGATGCATTTGATAGATTTAGGATCTAACTTACTACGATGTTGTGAATGAATATGGACAAAAACAGTGCAACCAAAGACCTTAGGATCAACAAAGCTAATGAACCTTGTATGAGGGAATCTTTCCAAAAGAGTTTGACACAGAGTTTTAAATTTCAGCACTTTAGATGGCATCCGATTAATGAGATAGGCAGCGGTGAGAACTGCATCCCCTCAGAAAACTTTAGGAACATGAGTCCCAAACATGAGAGATCGAGCTACTTCAAGAAGATGCTATGTAGCACGGAAACTCTAGGGAAAGAGTACGTTTCCGGTTTCGGAAACTCCCGGAAACTGTTCGGAAACTCTCTAAATAAGCCTTTTTTGAGCAAAAGTTGACGTTTCCTGTTTTTCGTTTCCTCGTGATTTTCGCGTTTTCGTGAAACATAGAGAAGATGTCGATTTTTTCGTTCAGCGATTCCGTTTTGTTGAGGGTGTCAATACAAGAACTTAAATGGATGATGCCATGTTCTACCAAATAGGTACCAAGAATAGAATTAATAAATTCTTTGGCACTGTCAGTTTTGAGTACTTGAATCGTAGTGTGAAACTAAGTTTGAATCATAGAATGGAAGCGCTGAAAAATTTCTCTCACTTCTGACTTATTTTGCATAAGAAAAACCCAAGTTAATCTTGTATGATCGTCTATAAAAGATTAGGGGTGGTTCGGTACGGTATACCGAATATTTTAGCTCATACCTTTACCATACCGTAAATTTTCGGTATGCAAAAATACATACTGTTACCATACCGAAATTTCGGTATACCTTGTTTAAGTATACCAAAATTTCGGTACGGTAAGGTACGGTATCGGTAAATTATCATGATTTAACATAACAAATTATTATATGTCAAATAAAATATAGAAAATATGTGTTAATAATGATATACTAAAATCATTAATGAAATTAATTGTAAATTACCAATGATAACCTATTGGTGTTCTATTCAACTTTGAACAAAAAATATTATAAATATATTTAGATATTTCGACACATAATATATGAAGATAACATCACATTCTGCTAAAATAATTTAAACAACATAAATATAATTAAAAAAAACACCGCTTGCCAACAAAAAGTATAAATAATTCAAGAAACGTGGATATAAAGTCATTTATCCTTGAATTAATGTTGTGTTTCTAGTTATTTTTAAAATTTTAAAGAAATTATTGGCTTGGAATTACGGTATGACGGTATACCGGTATACCGTTTATTTTCAAAATATATACCGATACCATACCGAAGTAATTCGGTACGGTATCATACTGTACCGAAAGTGTCGGCCGTATACCAACCATTTCGGTAAATTCGGTATTTTTCAATTTGGTAAGTCCGGTATACCAAAATTTTGGTATTTTCCCCCACCCCTATAAAAGATACAAACCATCTCTTTCCTGTTATAGTGTTTATGCGTGAAGGTCCCCACACATCACTATGAATCATTGAAAACGGTTTGGATGGTTTATATGTTAATCTAGAATGACTAGTCCGAGTGTGTTTAGCAAACTGACAAGTCTCACAACAAAAAGAACTTGGATTTTTATTCAAGAATAAAGAAGTAAACAGTTTTGACAAATACACAAAATTTGGATGACCAGGACGATAGTGCCATAACATGATATCACTATCTTTATTAGACAAAAAAACTGATTGACTATTCAAAGAAAGTAAATTGAACTTCTGGTTTATGCTAGTGGATGAGACTTCATCACGTAGAACATATAGTCCGGAACACATCTTAGCATTGCCAATCCTCTTCCCCGAGTCCAAATCCTGAAATACACAAAGATTTGAGAAAAAAATTGTCACACAATGATGTTCACTCGTAAATTTACTGATTGAAAGTAAATTACAGTCTAATTTAGGCACATAAAGCACATATTTGAGAGTTACGTCATATGTTATTCTGACTAAACTCGAACCCTCAACTTGAGAAAGTGAGCCATCTGCAATTTTGACTGTATGATTTCCTTTGTTCGGGTGAAACTCAGAAAAAATAGATGCATCTCCAGTCATGTGATCTGAAGCTCCGAAGTCTAGAATCCAAGATTTGTTAGTGCATCTATTGACAAAACAATCAACTGATTTATTACCTCCCATAGCCAACATTCCAGTATCTTGCGTAGATGTCAGTTGAGTAAAGGATTGATTCAAAAGTTTCTGAAGAACCTCTAGTTGAGCTTTAGTGAATGGAGCTAATTCAGGCACATCATTTAACTCTCTAATCGTTGAATTCAACGTGGCAGCCACATTTCCGTGACTAAAACGATCACCCCCGCCTTTGGTTTCCAATTTTGAGGATTCCCGTGAAGTTTCCAGCATGTTTCTTTGTAGTGTCCAGGTTTTCTGCAGTGGTCACACCAAGGGCGGCTTCCCTTATTTTGACGATTATCAAGATTCGCTCCCTGAGTTTGTCCATGGGCAGCAAAGGCAGAAGATTCTAGATCTGAAGATAGAATTGAGGAGCCCATCATAACCTTTTTCCTACTTTCTTCAAGACGGACTTCAGAAAATGCTTCTTTTACCTTAGGTAGGGGCTTGGTACTCATGATTCAACCTCGGACATCATCCAGATTTCTATTGAGGTCATGAAGAAATTTGAAAGTTCTCTTTTTCTCCACAATGGAACGATACAATGTTGTATCGTCAGCACACTTCCAAGCATATTCTTCAAATAGATCCAATTGCTGCCAATAACGAGTGAGAGTGTTAAAGTATTGAGTGACAGAGGTATCACCTTGATGGAGATCATGTAAGGCTGCCTCGATAGAGAAGAGCTCAGAAGTATTCTCAGAGCTTGAATAGGATTGTTTGACAGCATCCCATAATTCTTTTGTCGTAGCATATAATAGGAAGTTTTTCCCTATATCATTATTCATAGAACTTATGAGCCATGACTTAATCATATGATTATCAGACTTCCAAGTTTTGAAGAGAGGATCATCTTTCTCTGGAACTGATCTTTCACCGATAAGATACTCTTCCTTACCTTTTCCACCAATATACATCATCACTGATTGAGACCATTGGAGATAGTTGTGTCCATTGAATTTGTCGCTGGTAACGAGAGAGACAACTTCATTTATTTGAGGAGAGGCAAAAAAATTGATGAGGGCATTTTAGAGATTGCCTCTGAGATGGAGATGTTGTTTTTGTGAGCCATGATGGACAAGAGATGGGCACAATCAGAAGAGAAGTACAGAAACCATAGAAAAGCTAGAGCTCTAATACCAGGAAGAATTCTGAATATTTGTGATGTCTCATTATCTCAGAATGGCAAGATATTTATACAACCTATTGGGGAGAGAATCTAAGACATTAACTATACAATCTGCTAATTTAGACAATAGAATATCCTATTTCTAGAAAGAATAAAATACAGGAGATCTGGTATTAATACCAAATCAGATCTAAAGTCCGATAGTAAATATTCTCTAAATCAGGAAATAAATCCACATTCTTCAATGCTCTGCTTTTTTTATTTTTAGTGGAAGAAAAAGTGACGCATGAAGAAGTGAAACAGACAGGCCTGAGCAGAATAGGAACGTAGGCGAATTATTCAAACGGCCAATGTCAAAAAGCTACATATGTCAACTTTTTTCATTTTGGCTGTTTTGGATAAAAAGCCAAGTAAAAAAAGCCAACTAACCAAACACTTCAATTAGTTGTTTATATGGTCAAAAGGCCAAAAGTTAGTCAAATCAGCCAAAAAATGGCTGATAGGCTGCTAACCAAACACCCCCATAATGCCAAATTTTAATGGACGATATTAGCATAACTGCAGGTTCACCGTTCACGGAGAGCCGTTTCCACATACACAAATTGTATCAGCGAAAAACGTTCCAGCTCCAATGCATGAGTGCAATGGATATATCCAAAGAAACTCCAATTCTTCATCTCACAATAAAGTCCAGAAGTACAAAAGTATGAATTTATTTATTTATAAATTGAATATAGTTACAACAAAGAAGAGGGCAATAGTTCACCCACTCAGAAAAAATAATTCTCTTTTGGGGAAAAATAATAAAATAATAATAAAATGGTTCAGCTTCAGTACTTAAGCTGATAGGTAAAAAAGGGGGGGAAAACGATATGCAGGACGAATTAAATAAAGTCGGGCTGGCCGGTGGACGTCAGGCAACGGTGCCACATCCGACTATTGGGGTCGATGCACCTTGCATGAGAAATGACTTCAGGGATAGGAAAGTAGACATAATGTGTGTTGCATATTCCCACGGTGATGCCACTATATCCAGCAAACGCACCATGAACCTGCACCCAAAATACAACATTGTTCATCATACACGATATATGCTTTTCGGTAGTGAAAGAGGCAACAATTAGCAAACATAATTGAGATATAAACTAATCACAGTTTGACTGTAGCGTAGTTTATTGCTTCTTTGATCGATTTTAACGTGTCTTTTTCTCGAGTTTCCCATTAGATGTGATATAAATCACTATACCAATATTGAATCTGTAATTTCAATCATTTATTTTGGAGTTCTTGGCCGAGTTTTTTAAATTATTCAAAACATGGGCACTGCTCACTTTGTGATTTTTGGTGAAGATTTTTGCCAATTCAACGAGTTTGCAGCTGATTTGTAGTGATTCCATCTTCTTTTTCTTTTTTTTTGGCCTGGGAGTTTCCACCTAAGTCGGTGGGGCAAACGCCGGAGAACATTTGCCAGATTTATTAATTAAAAATTAAAAAGTACATTAAGGAGAGGGAGACTAGACCCAGACCTCTCCTACGAAGGCATTCCAAGAATGGACGTGATGGAAAACAGAGAGGTTGAAGACGGAGATAGGCTCTTTGTCATCTCTCGTAGTCTCTCATTTGTATGTTTTGAAGCTTCGTTATCTTTAAATCTTCATTTAATAAAAGCAAAAAAAAAACATTTTATAAATATTGTCATCCTAACAATACTCGCAAGTCACAATATAAAAATTTAGTCTATAAAAAATGTCACAATGTCAAATATTGTCGTAATACACATTGCTAAAATAAATAACTTCACAATATTGCATTGTCAAAGTGTAGGAAAAAAATCACAATTTCGAAAAATGTCACAATGTCATAAAAATATCAATGTTATAAAAATATCACAATGTTAGATATTATCATTACAAATTTTGTCAATATAAACATTGTCAAAATGTAGGGAAAATGTCACAACAACAATCAAATATCACAATGTAAAATGACGACAATGACAATGTCAATGTTATAAATAATGACATTGTAATTATGATAATGTCAATGACCGTCAATAATAGTCATGACAATGTCATTGCAAATATGTGAAACATATTAAAATGTCACAATGTCAAATAATGACAATGACAATGTCAAATAATGACAATGACAAAATGTCATGTCATATTAAAATATGATTTTGAGAATGATGATTATGAAGACTTGAATTTGATGCCCTCCTATATGGTTATGACATCATTTCTTTTCGAAATTGATGCCTGCAAACCTGAATTGAAGAACCTTGATCCAAAACTCAAGCTGGATGAAGTGTCAATGAGGGAATGCATCGATATAAGATTACTCTTAACGTGAAGGATTCTTCAGGCTCTGTTTCATTGTGATTATGGGATCACGGGTGTCGTTAATTGTTGCATAAAATTGCATGACAACTCAGAGAACAATTGGAATTGGTATATCTAAGAGTAATTGTTTTAAATTATTCTCTAAAAATATGTTAAATATGTATTATGATATTATTTTGGTCTTTTAGAGTGGCATTCATGAGATAAATACGTCAAAAGAAATTGATGATTTGGTGGGTCTACATCTTTTGTTTAGGATTGATATAAAGGAGAAAAACTTAAAAAAAAAGGAAAGTATTCTCCGTGAGGTGTCTCACACAAATTAATGATGTCATGAACCACAACAAAATATTTGTGATCCATAGAGAATGTTATTTGTCACACCAATTATCAAGAGTGACTTCATAATATGTGAATAATGCTTAAAATTTTGAATAATCATAGCTTGAGTTTAAATATTGAATTTTCGTTCTGACATTTGTAAACATATCATTGGCGTGCCATTTTAAATTGATATGTAGTTTCTAAAATTTTAATTGAGATTCTGGATTAGCAATAACCATATTTAGATATTTTTAAATAAAATATTTAACTAATTTTTATGTTACCATTAAACCTCATACTATTGATGATGCCACAACTACTACCCCAATTTCGAAGCGGTGTTTGTCAGATCATGCGGAAGGAAATGATGGATGCTAGGATCTTCTACCCAGAACTCCTCTAGCAAATTGCAGAAAACTATCAAGGCTGAAAAATCATAAAAGTTTTTGGGGTGAGTGTTTGAGGTGGAGATTGAAGACAATATGTTCACTTTTTCATTTCATGTCTTTTTTTAGTAGGCGAATATTTACTGCAAAGATGTTATTTTTGCCAAGATGCGATGTTCTTGATTTACTATGGTTTTTATTTCTTAATGTTGAATACATTGTTGTACACTTGCAATTGAATTAGTTCATGTATACCTTGGATTATATACAATAACTTTAATAAAAAAAGCTCTTCTATTATGTATCACTTTTTAATAATCCAAGCTAATAAGGTTCTAATTTCTAGAAAATTACAATAATATTGAGAATTAATTCCACTTTCGGTCCTACGAGTTTTTGTCATTTTCACATTTAGTCCACGTCTTTCACTTTGTCCTTTTTTTGGTACTTGACTTATGTTTCTTGACCATTTGTTGTCCTTTTCCGACGATTTTAACCACCGGAATAGTTGCCGAAAAGGACCATATGTGGGCGAAAACACAACAGTCATGTATCAAAAGTGGTCGAAGTCAAAGATGTGGATCAATTGTGGAATTGGTGCGATATTCATAGGACCAAAAGTTAAATTTATTCAAATATTGATTGAACCATTTAGGTGGGTACAACTTCGATCCATAGAGAATGTTATTTGTGATCCACAAATTTGTAATATTGTTCTACAAATTCTGTTGATCATTTGTTGCACTAATTAACATATCAATTGTTCTTTTCTCTCCTGCAAGTTCGAGAGAAGATGAAATTATCACTATAATCAATCAACTTTTCCAGGATTTGTGTTATCAGTTTTCCCCAAATCTCACATTCATATAATATATTTATGTTGGATGAAAATTATTGCAATAATTTAATTTTGTCATTATTTGTATTAAGTTCTTTATTGATGTCTTTATATTTGAAATAATCTAATACACAAATCCCTAGATCTGTTAAGATAGGTTGCTAGAATTGTAATTGTAAACTCACTTTTTATACATGGTGATTTTTGTAGGTCTGCTATATTGTAAAATAGTTAAATATAATACACTAATTTAATTAGTTGATATCGTGTATACTTACACAAACTAATGAATGTTGATTTTAATGTAATAAAATTGATTGGGAAAACACAACCAATTCATAAATAATTTAGGAATTTGTTATCCCGTGCAACGCACGGGTGAAAGACTAGTATAAATAATGACAATGTCAATGTTGATTTCAATGACTGTCATGACAATGTCATTGCCAAAATGTACAAAGAAGTTGCAATGTTAAATATTATCATTAAACATTATCATAACAAATACGAAATATCACAATATTGTAAGGCTAAAGAGTCAAATAGGTACATGAACTAACTTAAAGTGTTCAATTAGCCCCTAATATAGGAGGTTCTGCCCGGCCGTCGTCAATTGGGGCGGTTCCCAGTTGAATTTTTGGATGAAATATTTTGAGCATTTTCTTCATCAAGTCTAGTTTACCCATATCAAATTTCAGCTAAAAATTAAATCGGGAAGGCAGTCAATTGATTTTCCGAAATGTACTGCGTTGTTTAACTGTGCAGTTATCTTCCAAAAATCATTTGACTGCCTTCCCGGTTGAATTTTTAGCTGAAATTTGGTATGGGTAAACTAGAATTAATGAAGAAGTTGCTCAAAAAATTTCATCAAAAAATTCCACCGGGAACCGCTCCAATTGGCGACGGCCGGATAGAACCTCCTATATAAGGGGCTAATTGAACACTTTAAGTTAGTTCATGTACCTATTTGACCCTTTAGCCATATTGTAAATATGGTCAAAATGTATGAAAAATTTCACATAATAGCAATGTGAATGTCAATGTTTTAAATAATGACATTGAAAATGAAACGGAATTAAATAATTGTAACCAACCTCTTTCAAATTGTAAATTGTATTGACATATACGGAGTACTAAAAATGAATATTGTAGGAAAAATGTTGACCATAAAAGTTAGGAAATGCCACAATGTCAAAAAAATGTCACAATGTAAAAAATGTTTCAATTTTTGATGGCATCAATTGTAATATCACAATAAACACTATGTCATTATATTAAAAACAATGGTATAATGTTACAAATAGTGCCCCAAGTATTTACACTAGTACTCATTGTAAGAAAATTGACTTCATCAATGACATTGTCTCAACCTAAATAATGGCACATTATTAAAAACAATGTCACAATTTTGAAATGAGTGTCAAATATGTTGGTACTAATATTGACACTTTCAGAATTTAATTTTAATAAACTATTCCTTTAAGAAAAATTAATTTTAATAAACTATTCCTTTAAGGAAATTAATTGTGCATAAATTATAATTTAGGGGTTATGTCTTGAATATTACTAATAATTGGACAGTTTACAAAAAAGTGACTTTTTTCCTTACTTTCCAAAAATGTGATTAATCTCAAGTGACATTACTACAGTTACACAGTGACACCGGCACAATGATGCAGCCACAGTGCCGCCGATCACAGTGACTCCACCAAAGTGACATCTGTGCCGCCGTCGATGTCACTATAACCCGCTGAAAATGTAAATTTCAATCAAAACTGACCGCCACCCCGATGCCACCGCCACTGCCGCCTCCCTAACCACCCTACACATCCGCACTCAGCCCCCGCACACCCGTCAACTGCCGCCGTTGATTGCTGCCACCCAAACAGTGACCACATCAGCCCCTCTGTCCAACAACCGTCCGCAGTGACACACAAGCCCCTCCGGTCAGTTACCACCGCTTCCTCCCCTGCACCACCACTCCTAGGCCCCTGCACCACAACTCCCAAGCCCCTGCACCACCGCCACAGCCCCACCATCACACCACCGTCACTGTCCCCCACTCCCTAGCCTCGCACCACCGCCACTGCCCCACACCACCGTCAGTTCCCCACCGCCGCTGCACCACCCCAGCCCCCTCCCCGACCTTCCAGCCGCCGAACCAACCCTAAGCCAAATCTCTGTACAAAAACGAAAAGAATGGCTAGATAAGAAGATGAAGAAGAGCCAGATCTAAATCGATCTGGCGAAGGCGATGAAGAGCAGTGAAAGTGTCATCCTTGCTGTAGCGGTTGCGTCCTCTCCAGCGATTGCATGACAGGTAGACTTGCTAGAGGAAGAAAGAGACGGAGATGAAGAAAGAAAGCGACGGAGATGATGCAGATCGATGAATTGCGTAGGAGCTGGATCAGGAGGCAGAAGCTCGACCGTGACTTGCGCGCAGGAGGTTGGGGCTGGGAAAGACGGTAACATTTTGGTCCTAATTAAAAGTAGTCATATTTGTGTCTATTAAAATTCTAGAAGTAATTCTTTCAAAAAAAACTCTAGAAGTAATATTTAGGCCATTATTTCTATAATTTATAAGGTAAAAGAAAAAAGAAAAGGCCAAAGGAAATCAAAGTAAAAAGTGGTTAGAAAATACAAATTAGATCTAGAAAACAGGATGAAATTGAAATAAAACTCAACTAAAAAATTGGTTGGGAAAATGAAAGCGGCGGACAAAAAAGCAAACTAAAGACCTGGGTTTGGGTGCGACCGTGCAACAAAAACGAAGGGAGGGGAGAAGTAAGAGAAAAGGAAGAAAAGAGGCCTCCAGCTGCCGGGCTGCCACTGCCCTATAGCCATTCCATCGCTGCCAACCAGGGACTTCCGCCGCCGCCACACCACTGCACTCTCACTGGCGCGTCATCATACCCCCGTGTTTGCACCACCACATTCCGCTGCTACGATTTCGAATAGAATATAGTTCTGCACCACCACACTCCTCACTTCCTCAGAGAAGTTTCCAACAGGGAGCAGCAAAAATAAAATAAAGGATTAAGGGCAAATCTGGAAGACACGGAAGAATATACTCCTATTTAGGAGTTAAAATCATTTAAGTCCTATTTTAGTATATACAGATCTTTTTACTCCAATACGGAACCATTTCTCTTGTTTTCAATGCTTGTTTCTGCTTAAGTTAAGTCTACAAAGCTAAGAGGCGAAAACTGGGGAAGGGATACTTTAAACTAGTTTTTACTTTTTCTATTACACACAGTAACATAAAGCAATTTTACCAAACGCTCTAACTTCTACTTTTTCAACATCATTTCTCTTTTCGAACACTACCAACTTTTACTATTTCAAGCACTTCCTAATACTCCATTCCAGAATAAGTTTCTCTCTTTTACTATTCATGCACTCAACTTAATTTCGTTTTTTTAGATCTCTAAATTTATAGTTGTGTAAATGTTGTTATACTTTTGTTAAATATTTTATTCTCCTACACTTCCCCGATTTAAATGAATAAACAAAATGAGTTTTAAAGAACTTACAGCATTTTGACCAAGGACTGTACAGAGAATTCCATCTGATGCATTTGCGCGGCATGCACGGATCATGTATGTTGGATCAATGTATTTCACATCTGCTGGAGCACCAATCTCCTTGAAGTACTTTTTTATCTGTCAAAAGTAGTGCAGTATTACAACTAGGAAGAAAAGAGTGGCAAAAATAGTCTTGTGAAAAATATTAGAATATGCTATAGAATAGTTTAAGAATAGGAAAAATTCACATGAATAATCCGAACTATTAAAAGTCTTCCAATATTAATCCAACATATGGATTATTCTAATATAATTTGAACTTTAAGGGTAACATTCTCAAAATGATCCCTTGACTTGCATTAACCAATGCACCCGGTTAACAAAATGATCCCTTGACTAATTTTCCTCTTTTCTTTTCTTTCTTTACTTACCCTTTTCTTCCCTTCCATTTCTTCTTTCTCGTGAACATTTTCTTCCGTCTGCAACAATGATTTATACCATTGAACCATTCTCCCTTTTCTTATCTTGGATACAACAACTTAACCAACATCTTTTTTATCTGTTTAAAATCTATCATTTAATAACCTCTGTCCCAGTCCTTTAATGGCACTCGAATGGTTAATACAAAAGAATTAAAATTAGTCATGGTTGCACCGTCTGGTTTTTTTCTACCTCCGTTAGTCACTTCGCTGACTCGGGCTTTGATTCTATCAGTCTCTACACGGGACGACGGTTTGAAATTTACCACCGCTTAGGAGGTAGTGGGTGTGTGTATAATGTTGTATTGATGCTAAGCTTTCTCAAACGGACATGAGAAGCGAACGGACATGAGAAGCGACTATGATGAACTGGATAGGTAGATGATGAAAACGAATGTCACCTAAAGCTAGTCTTCTCACCATCCTCTCTATCTCCAATTTGACGAAAATATTTCTCCTCTACCGGACTGTATCCTAACGGTGTCGGTGTCAGGAGAGAGCTCAATATTTCTGATGTCTCTTGAAATCAGCCACCAGATTCAAAGTGCTAATGTTGAAATTGAACAAGTCGAAATAAAATAAAATAAAATAAAAACACGAGAAGGGTGGTGAATGAAATCCAAATCACAAACTTAAAATTTGAGGATGAAAAAAATCAATCTTTAAGAGAGAAAGGAGTTTGATTTCGAATTTGGATGTGCTGGCATGATTTAGAGGAAAGGAAACCAACTGACAGGCTATCCAATGCCCGGAGCTTAATTATTCACTTTTTTACAGGTTAAACAAGTTGAAGGTAAATACGGATCAATATGGGAAGATACTCCCTCCATTTCGGATTATTCTGGAATTACTCATATTTGGGATTAATATTAGAAGATAGCTAATAGTTCGGATTATTTATGTGAATTTTTCCTTAAGAATATACTTTAAGATATTATTATTGTATAGAATCATGTATAGGAATATTCTAATTGTAATGTATAGACAGAAAATTATTATTCCATTCTCATGAAAATTAACATCAAAGAATATATATATAGGAATATTCTATTTGTAATGTATAGGGACTTAACCTCTAATGAAATACACAAAATTATTCCATTCTCATTACAGAGTATTATTCTAGATTTAATTCGAATAGCACAGTATCAGATCAATTATGTTCCACAACATCGACACCAAAACCCAGAACCTTGGACCAGGACAAGACCACCCTATCTTGCCTTCATCCTACCCCGGTGCGCCTGCCGCCAGTGACCAGACGTTCGAAGTCCGCACCTTCAAAGGTCTCACAGCCGCCGCACGTGCTGGCGTGTGACGCTGTTTACCTGACCGGAGATTTGATCGGATATCATCTCCGGCCTCACCTGTGTATCCTCTACCATATGTGAAAGTTAGTTTCAGGTGTCTCAAATTTGGAACTCTCTTCTTGAGCGAAACCTGTTTAAGTCGACGAAGACGTGCGTTTGTTGGGATTCCACAGCAGTCAACTGGGTCCTCTTCTTTATTCTCCAAATTTTGACTCAATGAATGGGAACCTAGATGTATGTCTAGGTTGATATACTGATATCCAGTTTTTTACTAGACAGCCGACACAAAAAAATAAAAAGAAATAAAAATAAAAAAATTGAAAAAACAAATGTCTTGTTCACATTCCGACACAGACACCTCTGCAGTTGTGTACTGACCTTTGATAGTATCAGAAGTTGTTCCAAATTTCCAATTAACTGTAAAATTACATAAAATAAACTTTGTGGATCCAATTATCTTGAATGGAGTAAAACTATCAAACGTTATTTGAGGAGTTAATAAATATCCCAGTTGGTTGATGAACCGCCTTTTCCATCATTTGCAATGGAGCCAAAGATTCATTATTTTTTGGCTTGAGAATATGATGGAATAAAGCAAAATGGCTCACTAAACTGTCTGCGCTTCTTTGTTATGAAGTAGCAATCAGTCCATGCAATTTTGGTCGCGATTTTCACTATGGGTCATCCGAAAACAGTCTCTCGGTGCTTTAGTACAGGGGTAAGACTGCATACATCTGACCCCCCTTACCCCATCGTAGGTGGGAGCCTTTGCGGCACTGGGGTAAATGAAAATGAAATGATGATGAAATGGTTGATGAACCGCCAAAAGAGGAAATTGACAAAGTCGCTAATGATGTCTAGTTCCGTGATGATTCTATATTATTTATCCAGATTCAAAACTCAATGGGGAATGAGGTAACAAGGTATGTTAGTCACTGTGATACTGTGAAAGAATTGTTTGGAATATATGTATTCTGGCAAAGGCAACCTCAATCATATCTATGAGGTGTACAAAGCCTTTACATAGCAAAATTGAAATATAAGCTTCTCACGGCTTCTTTTATGGATTTCAAGAAAACATATGAAGAGTTTAATACATTAATGGCATTTAGTCCTGACATCAAAGTGCAGCAGAAACGAGAACAAATGGCAGTCATGAGTTTTTTGGCAGGTCTTACGTGTGAATTTGAAATGGCCAAATCACGTGACTTGTCTAGTGATGTGGTTTCTTATCTCCAAGATGCATTCAGTAGAGTGTTGTGCACCAACACTTCATTGACACCTCAGCCAAACAATGCATTTGTAGGGTAAGTTCCAACACTTCACGAAGGAGGTGAGAAATGGCCATGTATTGACCCGTTTGACAAAGGGGTAGAAGATTGAAGTTCAAAAACCAAGGAAATCATATTGACCCGTTAAACTACGGAAAAAAAACCCTAACACTTGATCAAAGAATATAGAAGATTGATGTTCAAAAATTAAGGAAATCATATTGCTCACGCTGTATTGATCTACTCCTATGAATCCTATCTCGATTATAACAAATTCAGGTAATCCAAACACATGTTTTGTTTCCTCATCCTCAAAATGGGTTATTGACTCAGGAGCAACGGATCATATAACAGGCAATCTTAGTAGTTTTTCCCCATTCCACACACCTTCATATAACAGACTTCCAGTGTAACTTTAGCTTGCGGGTCTACTACATCAGTCCTTGGATTTGGTACAATATTCCCAACTTCTACATTGCCATTGTCACGCGTCTTGAGTATTCCTAACGTTGCTTTTAATTTAATTTCAATCAGTAAAATCACATGTAAATTTAATTGTTCTGTAATTTTTTTCTAGGCATTTGTGTATTTTAGGATGCATTGACGAATCAGATTATTAAAAAAGAATATGAGTCGGCTATTCTCTATCTCTTAGATGCATTTTACCAAAAGCCATCTCTTGTCTTGGGATTGGAACTGCATCAGAGGTTCACTGTCGACTAGGACATCCATCTCTCCAGTTGTTAAAGAAAATTCATCCTCAATTTAATAAAATGTCATCTTTACAATGTGATTCGTGTCAATTTGCAAAACATCATCGAACTAGTTTAAGTCCTCGAGTCAATAAACGAGCAAATGCTCCTTTTGAAATGGGTACTATTATACTTGAGTCTTTCCCCAAACTTTGTTGTAGAATCTGCCAAAATCATTCCATGATCAAAATATTCTTCAGCTATTCCTGGGATTTGGTAAGAACTGCTCTCAAATATTTCTTTAGGCCGTCACCCTCTCATCAAAGACCAAAGACTTCAAAATTTTCCACTTCGGCTTACCAAGATCTCCAGGATTAGAAACTAAGCTATTATGCATGTTCTCAATTGCCATAGCATCCGCCAAAAGACTCCACTTTTCATGGATGGTTGTCGTGATAAGGGAAACTCATCAGAAAGTTGGCTGCTTGCCGGAATCCGCAAACTGGCCGCAAAACAGACGATAACACATACTTCATGGATCATCAAATTTGATGGGTTTTTCAGTAAGGAAACGTCCTATTAAAGCCCAACGGATATTTAACATACATCCCTCAAGTTCGCCATCAGTGACTATTGCTTCAATAATCCCTTCCATGTCCTCACCCACTGTAACTTTGGAACCGATTGACTCAAACTCGCTCGCATTGCAGGATTAGAAGAGTCCATGGAGGAGCAGAGAAACTGAGCCAGAGAACACAAAAGAAATCCTAATAGAAAAGATAAAAGCCTCTAATAGAGAGAGGCCACAATTTTCATTTAGCCCCTACACTAACTTAAATAACTCAATAACCTCAAGCTTTCAAAAAGAGTCCATGATTTATTTTAGACATGTCAATATGTCATGTACGCAAGTGCCACAAACACGATTAGGTACTTAAAAGAAAGTTGTAAGCAAGGATAACATCATTTCAACAAAAAGCACATTATGAAAAATAAACAAATAAGCTCAAATTGTTTAAAAAGTTTGAATTCACAATTTATTTATTTTTAGTTAAACTGCTCTTAACATCACTTACAAGTTACAACTTTCACATACTATTTGTATTTGTGTTTGAGGCGCATCCATACACGAGATGTCCAAAGTGAAGTGTGACTTTTCTAAAAGTTTGTAGTTGTTATTGATTTACTTAAATTGCTTTCGCGGCTAAATGCCAACCCAAAATCTTTTGGGAATAAGGCTTGAATATTGCTGTTGTTGGTAATTTTGAGGCTAAATGGAATCATCTAAGAGTTCAAGGTCAGTAAAGTGTTTTTGTTAAAAGTTTAGGTGTGACTATCCTATTCTAAACTAGTGTAGCTGTTCTCTATGTTAAAATGCAGACATAATTTTATTTTCCAGAATATGTGAATATTGTAGGTAAAGATCAAGCTCATTACACTTTTTTCTTTCCTGCCTAAAATTATTGACTTGGAACCTTATGAGGCCTCAAACTAACTATGGAACAGGTCACCGGCCCAATATTTGGCAACAAAAAAACTTGCATCACATAATCAACATCAAATGAGACCAAAATTGGTGCAACATCTAACCTCTTGTTGTATATAAACACCTATGTCTCCAAGCACGGCATTTCCAGATGCATCTTTGGCATTTGTTTTCTCAAGAAAAATCTGCAAAGAAACGGAGGCTTTACATACATGCTTTATGATAACGGTCACAAAGGTTCAAGCTACAGTTTGGACAGAGGGAATTAAAAAAACTTAAAAACTAAGGATCTGTTTGGTAAGTCTTATTTTCCTGAAATAGATGGATACAACAACAATACCCCAGTCACACAAAGGCTCCCACGGTGGGGTAAGGGGGTAAGATGTACGTAGCCTTACCCATGTACTAAAGCATAGAGAGACTGTTTCCGGATGACCCATGATGAAAATCGCATCGAAAATTGCATGGACAGTTTAGTGAGCCATTTTGCTTTATTCCATCATATTCCCAAGCCAAAAAAGTATTGGTAACATCGCTTTAACTAAATAAGTAAGTCAAAAACTTCGTATTTGGCAGAATAAGCCTAAACCCTAAACCCTAAGATTATGGCAATCAAAAGACCTCAATCTTCTTCTACCTAGTATACATATAGTTTAAGCATTTGATTTTATCCTTTTTTATATGGACGGCGGACCTGAACTAATAGAAATAATACTTAACTTTTTAATAAGATGTAATAAGGAAGTGGGCTGGGCCAAGTAATTAGTTAGATTGAGGGGAAGCTTCATTGGAAAAGAATAAATAGAAGGAACAGAATAGGGAGAGAGGCAGGCTGGGATTTGGGAAGACTTGGGATCAGGGAGAGATTGAGGCCCTCTCGAATTGGCTTCCATTGTATTTCTCTTGTTTCCTACAATATCAATAATATTTCTACTCCAATTTTCTGTGTACGTATCATTGGGATAAGAGCATTCGCTCCTGGAGGCAGAGAATCTGAATCGACCACCCCACATCACCAACTAGCTGGAGTAACGAAAGAATTATCTGTGTCACGAATGGAGGATAGCATGAACAGTGCCAAAACGCGATTTTGCGGCGATGAGATCGACGATGGAGGAGATGCGTAACTATCTGCTCCTACAAGGTCCCCGACGACCTAGAGGACGTTCCAGGACAGTCAGACGATGTGGGAATTCTGGAATCAAGGCCTCCTCGTCGCTAGCCACTGTTTCCAGTACGCAGTCGCGATTCGCAAACCGTGTCTTGCAGTCCGCCATCGCGAACGTCTTCTACCAGTTTGCAGGTGTCGTCGCAAACTTCGTCGCAAACAGAAGATCCCCGTTCGCAGGTTTCATCACTCACCGATACTTACAGTTCCACTTCACGAGCGGCATCAACCAGTTTGCAGCTGTTGTCGCAAACCACTCCTCACAGAACCCTGGACCACGTTGATTCTGAAAATGGATTGCCGGGAATTCCACCTCCAATATTGAACAAGGAGTTGAAGACAGCTGCACCGTCAGTCCAGGGGCTGGATCCGGAAGATGATACGATCCCACCTCCGGAAGATGATAATCAGGAGTATTTGAAACTGCAGGAGGTGGAAGACAAGAAAATTAATCCAGGTAAAGTGGAACCTGACAATTTGGAGTCTTCCGTTTTGTCTATGCAATCGAATAGACCAGCCAATAGCTGTAATTTGAAGTCTAATCGTTTTGAAGTCCAATTGAAGATAGTAACGCACAATCCAATGAAGGATTAGTAGTCTCGTTTGGTGAAATTCTGGAGGCCTCTTTGTTTGACCAAGAATTTGGCGAACAGTTTTTCAAACTGACATCTAATAGACATGCAGACAGTGAAAAGGAGGTGATTGTTAATGAAGGTGTTGGGGATGCTGTAGGATTATTAGGTGCAATGTGCCTTGTGGATTACTTGTCTCAGACTCTCAGAAACATTTATTTGGACTTAATCAGTTGCTAAGAATTATTGTAGATGCTGGCACAGGAACTACTGCTATTGGTTTAGGACTTGGATTTGTTTTGCTAGGGCTCCCTTGGAAATCATGCTGGCTGACACTGTTGAGGGGTTTAGAAAAAAGAGGAAAGTCTCATATCTGAATTTTATTTGACTTTTAATTTTTCCTATCCTGATCAATTCTTGAGGAAAGCACATGATGGAATCTCGTTCACTGGGTAGAATGTCTCGTTCCAAGAGAAGCTGGCAATGTATTGAGAGATGATGATGAAGCTGACTTTGTATTCTCAATTGGAGATTCTGTAAGAGATCAGACATGGGGCACTGGGGCACTGAAGGTGATAAAAACCTTGGCAAAAAGGATGACTCTGTTGACAAAGAGCTTGAGAGGATACCAAAAAGAAGAACATTATCCGAGCTGAAGTACTGGGAAGGAAAGGGCAGGATGAAGCTGAATGGCATGGCTGTTACTTATTCCCCACCTTGAGGACAAGGTGGTTGTCAAGGGGGGAGTGATGCTATGGACCTGAACTAATAGATATAATACTGAAGTTTTTTAATAAGAAGTAATAAGGAAGTGGGCCGGGCCAAGTAATTAGTTAGATTATGGGAAGTGACATTGAAAAAGAATAGATAGAAGGAATAGAATAGGGAGAGGGCAGGCTGGGATTTGGGAAGACTTTGGATCTCGGAGACATAGAGGCCGTCTCGAATTAGCCTCCGTTGTATTCCTCTTGTTTTCCAACAATATCAATAATATTTCTACTCCAATTTTCTGTGTACGTATCACTTTTCTTTTATATCCTTGTAGATTGGTACACAAGAAGTAACATATCTCTCCTGACTCCTCTGATCCACGCCCGTTTGGGTCTTTCTCTACCACTCCTCCCTACCTCTTCTCCCCCAACGGCCACCTCTCAACTCGTCTAATAGGTGCATCACTTGGTCTTCTACACACATGGTCAAACAACTGCAATCGAGATTCTCACATATCTTCAATAAGTGTTATTTCACCTTTTGTTTTATTGTCTCATTCCTCATACAGTCTATTCTAGTATATCCACACATCCAATGCAAAACGTTAATCTTAGTCACACACATCTATTGAATGTGACATTGTTTCACTGCCCAACACTCTAAGTCATATAATAATGCAAGCCTAATTGTTGTCCAATAAAACTTACCCTTCAATCTAGCCAGACATAGCTCGATCACATAGAAATCCTGACGTACACTTTCATTTCATCCACACTATTCTGATTCTATGGGATACATTTCCATCAAGTTATCCATTCTAAATTATGGAGTCCATGTAACAAAACATATCATTGGTCGATGTCTCATTATCATTAAGGTAATCTGTTAGCGATCAATTCTTTGGTCGCACATATGCACGCAGGGGACAAAGGGGAGCAGAGATGATTAGCAATCCAAGTGGCTAAGGGAAAGAGTAAGCAAGTCATGAGAGTCATATTAGTATTATGATTATTTTAATTAGTCCTTCTTTAATTAGTATTTCATTATTAGAGTTATGTTTGAATTAGCAACTAGTTTCCTAATATTTCATTATTAGAGTTATGTTTGAATTAGCAACTAGTTTCCTAATTGTTTTTAGGAAATCCTTAATTTCTATTTAAGGGGATCCCAGTAATTTTAATAAATGGCTTTTGGTTGATTATGAGTTTTCTTGACTAGGTCGGGGAAAAGTAATTATCGTTTAAGCCTCTAGTCTCGTTCATCTCTTCCCAGGCAATTAAAATAGCTTCGAATAATTCATCTTTTACATGTGGTTCTTCTCGTTCACGCCCTTAGACGAGGTCATTAACTAAAGCGCTTAACAATTTCGTATCAACGACAACTGGCTCTGGAACAACAATTAGCGGATTTGCAGACCGCTATGGCACAACTAGCCACCCTTCTGGCGGCGATGGAGGCTCTATCCGCAACAGTGCAAAAATCAAACGGGGAAACTTCTTCCAGTTCACCCCAGTTCATCCGCAGAAGGGATGTCGACGCTTCACGCTATGACCACGATGAATCCTTAGTTCCCAGATTTTCGAAGCTTGAGTTTCCACAGTACGATGGGAAGGGCGATCCTCTGTCATGGCTAAAAAGGTGCGAGAGCTTCTTTATTCAGCAACGAACGCCAGCACAAGCCCGCGTCAGTCTGGCGACCTTCCATATGACCGGTACCGCGCAGTTATGGGCTAATCAGTTGAATACAAATACTTCACCAATTTCTTGGACCGATTTCTACAGTCGGTGCACAAAATGCTTTGGCCCACCAAGTAGCTCGAACCACTGGCAAAGCTACGACAGACTGGTGAATTGGAAAATTATATCGAAACATTCCAACAAATGTTGGCTCGAACCGTGGGAATTTTTGTCCGAATGCAAGTAAAAATATTCACCGCGGGGCTGCGTGAGGTTGTACGCATGGAGGTCGAATACCAGGATCCTCTTGACCTGGATTCTGCAATGATGCTGGCCAGGACCGTGGAGCGAAAATACAGTGTAGGCTATTCTTCGCATGTCCTACTGCTACAACCACAATCAATTGCCCGATCAGAATCAGTACTTACTTCTGCGGAATCAAATTTACCCCGACGCACCTCCAATCCAAACTTCAAACGGATTTCTCGGGCAGAAGCAGCGGTTCGCCGCGAAAAAGGCCTTTGTTATAACTGTGACGATCCATGGGTTCGCGGCCATCAATGCAAGAAATTATTCTTTATCGACATTATAGAGGATGACCAGTCTGAAGAGCAGTTTGAGCCAGCCCTATCTCTTCATGCTATGACTAGAATCGGCTCCACTTCTACCATGCAGTTAGCCGCCACCCTTAATACCACACCCATCACAGTTCTGGTGGACTCCGGCAGTACCCATTATTTTATCCATCAACGCCTAGTTCCGGAAAGTAAACTTTCCATGCACCAGAAACCATGTCTTCATGTTCTGGTAGCTAATGGAGACCGTTTACCGATTTTGGGCACATGTCCTCGACTTGAATTTTTAGTGGACGGAAGAACATTTACAGCTGACTTTTATGTGCTTCCGTTGGCCGGATTTGACATGATATTGGGCGTGCAGTGGCTTCGCAAGCTGGGTGCAATTGAATGGGATTTTTCACGCCTTTTCATGCGCTTCAAATGGCAGAACACGACCGTGGAATGGCACGGCCATGCACTCCTACACTTCAGGCCCACATGATTACCACGCCATCTCCTAAATTGGAAAGCCTCCTTGATCAATTTGAAGATCTCTTCCGTTTACTATCTGGACTGCCACCAACACGTGCGTGTGATCATAACAAGGTTGTTAAACTCGAGATCCTAGATCGGATCGGAAGGGGTCTAGGAAACCGTAACTCGTGGATCGTAACTCGGATCGTAAGATCCTAGAAATAAAGCTAGCATTCATATATTCATATATACACACACACACACACATATAATATTTAAACTTAAAAACTATTCAAATATTCAATAACATAATGCCATTTACTCATTTTTCAATGATGTAAAAATACAACACCTTCAAACAAATTAAAGTCATGCGGCTTATCAATAAACAGGGAGTTCTTCCAAAAAAAAAAAAAAAAAACAGAGAGGAGGGACTGAGTGAACTAGAGATGGGATAAAGATTTTATTGAAGTAGGCGACACTGAAGGACACTCAGGGTACGTCGTGTTGGGAGTTGGGTCTGCGTAAATTTTAAAAAAAATTGAAAACTACGTCGTTTCCCATGTCAGACTCGGAGAGTCGCTTCGAAAAAATTGAAAACTTCCCCCCATGCATGAACGACGAAGATCGACTGAGATCGAAGATCCTACGTTTTTACGAGTTTAATCGTCGATCCAGCGATCTCCTAACGTTTTCCGATCTTAGGCACGATCCAACTCAACCTTACAAGCTTAAGTCGTAAAATCGTACGAGTTAGCGATCTTAATCGCAATCTTGACAACCTTGGATCATAAGATCACATTATTTCCAGGAACTAGCCCGGTGGTTGTTTGACCTTACTGTTACCCTTACTTCCAAAAAGACGAGATTGAGCGGCAATGTTCTGAGATGCTCCAACAAGGTATCATCCGGCCAAGTCGATCTTCCTTTTCATCGCCCGTCCTTCTGGTTAAAAAAACGGAGGGCACATGGCGGTTTTGTGTTAACTACAGAGAACTCAATTCCAGAACCGTTAAGGACAAGTTTCCGATTCCTGTCATCGACGAGTTGCTGGACGAACTGCATGGCTCCCAATTCTTTACAAAACTTGACTTACGCTCGGGCTACCATCAGATCCGCATGGCAGAAGAAGATATCGAAAAGACAGCTTTTCGGACGCGGGCCACTTTGAATTTTTAGTTATGCCATTTGGACTCACCAACACACCATCCACGTTTCAAAGCTTAATGAACGACATCTTTGCACCATACCTTTGCAAATTTGTCCTCGTCTTTTTCGATGACATACTCATTTATAGCAAGTCTTGGGTCGAGCACGTTTATCATGCCCATCTGGTATTGGAAACATTGCGCACTAATGGCCTTTCGTTAAAAAAGTCCAAGTGCAGTTTTGGCGCACCGCAAGTCCAATATCTCGGTCATATTATCCATAGCAAGGGCATTGAGGCGGATCCGGCCAAAATCCAAGCCATCACGAAATGGCCAACACCCCGATCAGTCACAGCCTTACGCGGTTTTTTGGGCCTCGCTGGTTATTATTGCAAGTTTATTCATCATTACGGGGAGATTGCTGGATCACTCACACAGTTACTAAAGAAGAATGTTTTTTCCTGGAACGACGCAGCAGAACAAGCATTCTGTGATCTCAAACTGTGCCTTTCCTCGGTCCCAGTTCTCCAGTTACCTAATTTTGAGAAAGAATTTGTCATCAAATGTGATGCCTCCGGATCTGGTTTTGGGGCAGTATTGCAACAGGAAGGCCATCCGGGATAACTCTATGGACTTCATTGAAGGTTTACCCAAGGTTCGCAATAAATAAGTAATTCTGGTGGTTGTTGACAGACTCTCTAAAGCCTCTCATTTTATTCCATTAGCTCACCCATATACGGCAGTTTCTGTGGCCAGCATATTTTTTTCTGAAATATTCCGTCTTCATGGACTACCAGAATCCATCGTTTCTAATCGTGACAAAGTCTTTATGAGCAATTTCTGGCGAGAATTATTTCGCCTATCTGGCACTAAACTGGTTTACTCCGCCTACCACCCGCAGACAGATGGTCAAATGGAGGTTGTTAACCGCACGGTTGGGTTATTTTTGCGTTGTATCACGAGCGATTATCCCAAAGAATGGGTTCGTTGGCTGCCTTGGGTAAAGTATTGTTACAATACGTCCTACCATTCATCTCTGGGAGACACACCATTTTGTATGGTTTATGGCAGGGAACCACCCAAGATGCTTTCTTATACACCTGGGACAGCTAAAGTGGATGGCGTTGATCGAGGGCTACTGGATCATGACGATCTTCTCAAACGAGCTCAAGCACAACCGCGAATGAAAATTCAGTTTGATAAAGGTCACCGTGAACTTTCTTTTGAAACAGATGCTTGGGTCTGGCTCCGTTTACAACCATATTGACAACTTACATTAGGACGGGGGAATTCCAAACTGCTGCAAAAATATGTTGGTCCATTTCAAGTTTTGGAATGCATTGGACAGACTGCTTACAAGCTCCAATTACCAGCCGAAGCTCGTATACATAATGTTTTTCACGTATCCCTTCTCAAGCCACACCACGGACCCCCACCAGAGTCAATGGCCAGTCTTCCTCCAGAACCTTGCAGTCCGGGCACCACTATTCCCGAGGCAGTTCTTCGTAGCCGCTTTCTAAATGGCAGCTGGGAACTTTTAGTTCACTGGCAGGGACAACAATTGGACGAGGCAACATGGGAACCACTTACCTCATTCCAAGCACAATATCCGACTTTCAAGCTTGAGGACAAGCTATTTCTCAAGGAGGGGAGAAATGTTAGCGATCAATTCTTTGGTCGCACATATGCACGCAGGGGACAAAGGGGGGCAGAGATGATTAGCAATCCAAGTGGCTAAGGGAAAGATTAAGCAAGTCATGAGAGTCATATTAGTATTAGGATTATTTTAATTAGTCCTTTAATTAGTATTTCATTATTAGAGTTATGTTTGAATTAGCAACTAGTTTCCTAATATTTCATTATTAGAGTTATGTTTGAATTAGCAACTAGTTTCCTAATTGTTTTTTAATCTTTTACTTCACATATCCAATTTTTATCAAATTTGAGTTTTTTTGCGACTTTATAAAATTTTTAATGTAGTTTCTGAATAAGTAATTTTATTTAGTAAAAATAGTCTTATTATTGATAGGGATCAGTTCAATTTATGACCAGTCAAACAACGTAAACTAGGGGTGGGCAAACGGGTACAGGAACCGCGGGCCGGGCCGGGTAATACAGGTTCAGTGCGGGTTAGGGCAGGTCCTAATTTTAGAAAACCCAAACGGGGCGAGGTGGGTACAAAAAAAGTTAGGAACCGTACGGGTTTTAAAATTCAAATTAAAATATTATTTTAATAATAGTCTATAATATACTAACAACACCTGAAATTTCTTCATATCCATGAATCTATTAAGAATAGTTTCAAAGCCCATATAAACTTCTACGTTGTTATCCTCATTTCTTTATTCCAAATGCATAAGTTTTCTTTATTTAATTTTTTTTGTAAACAAAGACTCTTACTTAATAAAGTATGACATATTCATTTAATTATCTTAATTTTACTTACACTTTGAGAATTATTAAGTTTAAATTGTTTTCTTACCCCAAGATCTTTTGGGATTAAGGCTTGGATGTTGTTGAATTGTTATAAATTGTTTTCTTAAACATATATGTATATTGACAAGTCTAATATCTTATGATTTTGTGGTGCTACCTTTTTAGTTTATGGATGATGTCTAATTTTCTACATTTCGAAGTTTGGTGTTATACTTTTATTTAATTTGTGTAGTTGTGTGCTATTTAATTTATAGATTTGTGGTTTAATATTTTGTTAACTAATTCAAAACTTTGGTTTATACGTTTATTTTTAATTTTTACTATATTATGGTGACATTGATACTTAATTAGTTTGAAAATGTTATTACCTACTAGATGTTTTGTTAAGATAGTGGTATTTTTACAAAAAAATAAGAACCGAGAACCCGAACCGAACTGATCCGTTTCAAATGGGGCGAGTAAGGTCTGGTTCATATTTCTGGATTTGGTATACCCGGACAGAACCTACCCGTAAATGGAACTGGCGGTTCTAGAAAACTTATCAATTACCCGGACTGATTCAGACCGTGTCTACCCCTAGCGTAAACCGTCTGGGAACCTTTAAGTGAGACGGAGAGTATAAAACACATGACCTAACTAAACAGATAAACCTTTTCCTAATCCAAGAATAAAAATATAGAAGTGGAACAAAAAATAACACCCAATTATCCAAGTGAACAAGCCCATAAGCTTTGCGGAGGGAGAGTATTGATATCTCCTATTGGCCCATTGGAAGTAAAATGAAAATGTCCTCAAGATATTTAGTGCCATGTTGAGCAGTAAAAATAACTAAATATTGGGAGAGGAAATTACACTATTCATAGTCTATAACAAATAAATTAAAAGCATAGCATGATTTCACCTGCCCCGCTCCCTCAGCCACACAAAGCACAGCTGAACCCTTTGTCTCGAGAAGATACTTTAGATGTCGTAAAACACCATGTGGTCCATGCAGATTAAAAGGTACCTGGAATGTGGCAATAAGAAATTCTCAATTGTTGATGTATATAGAATAGTAATTATAGAAATATAGTAATCTTGGTTTTATCGGCATTGTAGTTTCATATTCTCACTAGGTTTGGGGTATGTTTGGATCAATGTATCATGTTATATTGTAGGCAAAAGGAAAGAAGGTTAATGAATTTTTTTCCAACATTTGCAATGGAACCAAAGACTCACTATTTTTTGGCTTTGGAATATGATGAAATAAAGCAAAATTGTTCACTGAACTGTCTTCGCTTCTTTGTTATGAAGCAGCGGTTAGTCTATGCAATTTTTGACGCGATTTTCATTATGGGTCATCCGGAAACAGTATCTTTGTGCCTTAGTATAGGGGTAAGACTACGTACATCTGACCCTTTACCCCACCGTAGGTGACAGCCTTTGCGGCACTGGGGAAATGATAATGATGATGTTTTCTTTTAACTTTGAAAATGCAGAATAAAATGAAATATGAGCTTTTAAAAAAAAAAAATATAATACATATTTTTAGATTTCTTCGACTTAATACTTAAACATAAAAGAAATTATCAATAACATGGCTGAAGAGATCATCTAAACTAATGTATTCATGTTGAGCCTGTTTTTCATTTTCCCTGGGATTTTCTTTCCTTCTAATTTTCCTCACACCATTTTCTCCAAAGTTCTGTTTATAGTACTTTTTTTTGTTCCACGGGTTTTCTATTTACATTGTGTTTACGATCATTATTATATCTCTATAAAAGCATTACAACAGTCATGAAAAACTATACAGCCGTAAGTTGAAAAATCATATCAACAAAGAAGTAGTTGAATATTTAGCACATCAAGGGGGGAACAGATATCAACATAGTATGTAATTGGACACACCTCTGGAATTAAGCATATGTCGATTTGCCCACTGGCTAGTGATGCATGCATTGCTATAAAGCCACTACTACGACCCATCAACTTCACAACTCCAATACCACGATAAGCACTATGAGCCTGTCAAGAAGGTAAACGAGTTTAACTCATCATGTTGTAGCGATTTGTAGAAAGATTTATAATGTGAATGTCGAGCTCAAGGACTGGGATAAGCTGGACACTTTGCAGTATGGCAGAGGATCTGCTTCCCAGAAAGCCAGCTTCAAAATAATTAAAGGGGTCAGGAATGATATGGTACTTCTAGGATTAGATGAGAGTGAATTTGGAAAGAGTCAAGTAGTGGGATTACATATATGTGAAGGATTGATCTTATTTTATCTTTTTTATCTTCTTTATCTAGTTATCTTATCTTTTTTATCTTTTTGTCTTACTTTTTTCTCTTCACATTATCTTTATTTGTCTTTCTTTCTATCTTTTTTTTTATCTTTTTCATCTTTCTTATCTATTTATCTTATTTAAACTTTTCAGCTCTTTTACCTCCGATTTTATGTATCGATTCATGTTAGCCGACCTCGAACTCTTTTGGGACTAAGGCTTGGATGTTGTTGTTTTGTTGAAAAAATGCACATTACCCTAGGTAATAATAGGATACCTCACAGAAGTTAAAGTACCAGTGTGAGATTACATGACTATAAGATCACGTTAAACTGTTTGTAAAGAGATGTGATATCATTTATGTCGTTAAGTTGTAAGAGACTAAGTCGTAATAATCTAAAGTATTACGATATCATCTACGTAAGAATCACTAGATAATCATTTTAAACCAGCATGTGATACATGTGGAGGAATGATCTCATCATATCTTTTCATCTTTTTATCTTTATATTGTCTTTTTTATCTTTTTCAGCTTTCTTATCTTTTTTATCTTATCTTATATTTTAATCTTTTTTACCTCTGATTTCATATATTGATTCATGTTATCCAACCCCAAAATCTTTTAGGACTAAGGCTAGGATGTAGTTGTTTAGTTCACAAAATTGCACATTACCCTAGGTAATAATAGGATTACCTTGTAGAAGATCAAGTGACATTGTCAGATTACGTGAACATAAGATCACGTTAAACTGTTTGTTTGATGGGGTGTGATATGCCGATATTATTTATGTCATTAAGTTGGCAGGGACAAAGTCGTAATAATCTAAAGTATCACCAATCATCTACCTAAGAATCCCATTTTAAGGATCAAAAGATAATCATTTTAAACCAACATAATGATACATGTGGAGGAATGATCTCATTATATCTTTTCATCTTTTTTATCTTTATCTTGTCTTTTAATTTTTTTCGTCTTTCTTATCTTTTTTATCTTATCTTGTATTTTAATCTTTTTTTACCTCGGATTTCATATATCAATCAAGTTATCCGACCCCAACTCTTTTAGGACTAAGGCTTAGATGTTGTTGTTCAGTTCACAAAAATGCACATTACCCTAGGATTTCCTTGTAGAAGATCAAGTGAAATTGTGAGATTACGTGAACATAAGATCACGTTCTGTTGGTTTAATGGGGTGCGATATGCCGATATTATTTATGTCATTAAGTTGGCAGGGACAAAGTTGTAATAATCTAAAGTATTACCATATCATCTACCTAAGAATCCCAAGGTAATAATTTTAAACCAACATTATGATAATTGATACGCGTGGAGGACTGATCTCTTTTTATCTTTTTTTTATCTTTCTTATCTTCTTAATCTTTTTATCTTTATATTATCTTTTTTATCTTTTTCATATTCCTTATCCTTTGTTATCTTATCTTATCATTTTGTTTTTTACCTCCGATTTCATAATCGATTCATGTTAGCCGACCACAAACTCTTTTCGGACTAAGGTTTCAATGTTGCTTTGTTCACAAAATGCACATTACCCTATGTAATAATAGAATAACCTTGTAGGAGATAAAGTGACAGTGTGAGATTAGGTATATAGGTGAACATAAGATCACGTTAAATTGTTTGTTTAATGGGATGTGACATTATTTATGTCATTAACTTGTTAGATCAAAGTTGTAATAATCTAAAGTATTATTAGATCATCTACCAAAGAATCGAAATGTAACCATTTTAAACCAACATTATGATACGCACATGCAAGAAGAAAATAATTCAGATGAGCTCGAAAGCCCCCATGGAGGAAAGGAATGATAGTCTAGGTGCTGAGGAACCAAACACATAAAAGAATACAGAACAACCCATTTGGATTTTGAATGGAGCAAGCCACCTAACAGAATTGTTACTTTATTTAAATTATGTAAATATAGAAAGTTTTTATTAGGCATTAGCTGTAGGGATTTCTTGCATTAATTGTAAGGAACTCTTGATTTGTTTTCTTATACATGTATTTACTTCATGCCTATATAAGTGTTAATACACAGCTGAGAATGGTATTTCAGTTTTTCCAACAATCCTATTTCTTAGTTCTTCCTCGTTTTATGTTTTTTTTATAATACTCGTGACATAGTATCAGAGCTAGAAGCTTTTTTTGTAAAAATTGTTGTTTAATACAAACACTAAAACTCATTCGGGTTTGTTCTTGAAGTTCTTGCTCAAAATCCTAAACTTCCCCAGGGTTTCCTCTCATATTTCCGCCAATGCCTTAGCTCTTGATTGGTGTCGCCACCTCAGTTACAGCCATCTTCCGTCTTGGATTGACGCATTTACTCCTCACATCTGCGCGGTTTGGCCGCAGATCCAGTGAAAAGTTTTGGTTTTTTTTCGTATCTTATTGTTATCATGGATAAATTGAAAATTTTGTGAGTTCAAATTTATGGTAAGAATTATGTTACTTGGACATTTCAATTTGAAATGTTTCAGAAGGGAAAGGACATGTATCTTACGTAGATGACTCTTTGATGGAAAGCGTTGCCACTAAGGATGTTACTTGGGAGGTGACAGATGCTCAAATTTGCAGTTGGATATTAGGATCAGTGGGTCCTCAAATTGTTCTCAACCTGAGCGTCCATCACACAACTAAAGCCATGTCAGTTTATCTGCGACAAGTTTATCATCAGGGTAATTCAGCCCATCAGTTTCAATTGGAGTTGGATATTTCTAACTTCATACAAGGTTCCTTGACTATTCAACAATATTATTCCAGTTTCTTAGCACTTTGGTCTAAATATATCAACTTATCCCTCCCTGAAGTCCTTGGTACTGTTGTAGAGCCTTTTCGGAATGTGTTACAAGCCTGTCAATGCAGTCAGTTCTTGATGAAATTGTGCCCGAGTTTTAGACATTCACTCTTCATTATTGAATAGGAATTCAGTTCCCTCTTTGGAGCTTTGCTTTCGAGAATTCCTCCATGATGAGCAGTGTCTGCTTCCTGAGGCAGGGTCACTCTTCTGTTGCTTACGACACTCAAGCTAAGCTTCACTCTAGAGATATGAGTACTAAACAGTATTATTTTTGTAAGAATTACTATCAATACTAGGGGTATTTAGAATGCAGCTTCCCCATAATGTAGGACATTAAGAAATATACATTTAAAATATCATCTAACTCTCTTGTAATCTAATCTCCCATCTCAATTATTGTTCTTTCCCCTTCATTTATCCTTGATTCTCTAAATTCTCTGCAGAATCTAGTTGGGAAGGAAAGAATCCTTCCCAATCTTTTTTGCAATAAAACTCAGATTAGCAAGGATTATTTCCTTCTACATGTAAGAGTCCCACTCAAAGTGGAGATTTGATACATGAGTATATCGCTCCACTTCACCTCATTATCCTATGTGGAGGTAATATCAGATTATTTTGGTAATCTGAAAGCCAGAACCCAACAAGGCCAATCTTAAACCATTTTGGTAATATCGCTCCACTAAGATAATGTGAGATGACCTGAACTAAACAACCCCCTAGGTTAATAGGCTTCTTTGAGATATGAAGTTTACATGACTAATATGGTATTTCAATTGTGTTGTCAATTATGGAACTTGAAAATGTCGTTCGATAGTAAGTCTTGGAAGCGTAAAATATGCTTTATGAAATTGTGAACAGAATCAACTCAAAGGAATCCTATGGTTTAGTATTGCAACAAATTACTGAAAGATAAGAAAATTCGAATAGCATAAAGTGTAGTCAACAGTCAGCACCTCAATGTAAGCAGAATTAATAGCTCTTTGTGCTTCTTCAACTGCGGTATCAAAACCAAAGGTTTTATCCATGAGCATAATATCATTGTCTATTGTTTTTGGTACACCAACGACAGCCACCTTTAGCTGCCGTTTAAGACACTGAATATCAAACAGGGGAAATCAAGAATCACCACAATATGGCATTTGCTTTACACAATTAGAAAGAGAGTTAATAACCGATATAGTTCTAACAGTATACACTATTACCCAAATTGGTTTTCAACTTTCTTTCGCATAAATTTGGTCCTCAACTATGCAGTTGAGACTTTATTAGTTCTTATACATGTTTTTCTCCGGTTAATAAGGATACTTTTGTACGATGAGGACTAATGGTGGCCCAAATGCATAACTGAGGACCAAATTGAGTCTTCAAGCTCAGTCTAAATTTAGTTAATGGAGAATGATGCCCTTCTTATTTAGAAAGAAATATATATGGAGATAAAGTGCGGTCAAATTTAATAATCACGGAACAAGTTGAGCCCGGGGAGAAAAGTGAAGACCAAATTGAGTAATATCGGATAATCAAGGGACTAATTGGGTATTAACTCCATTAAAAATATACAAGAACTTATCAAGAATGATTTTGAACACCATGTGAGATTAAAGACCTCATCATGGATAGCATTAGCACCAGCATGTGTCCCGTTTCCACCTAGCACAAACAACATATTGATTCCTCTTTGCTGAAACCAAGTAGTACAAGAGAAAGTAAGCTATTTACTCACATAACCATATCTAATAAGGTACGAAAAACACATACCTCCTCCGTCCAAATTGATTTTCAAAAATATTTTTCTTGATCAACAAAAATCTCTTTAACTATAAATTTTCAAAATTTTCATCATTTTTGGATTTCTTTTTTGCAATTCAATAGAACTTTTAGTTTAGTATCTGAATAAATAAACTTTATTTACTAAAACTAATTTAAATATTAGCAAGAAACAATAAAGTTTAACCGCAGTCAGCTTTGTAAAACATTTCTTGTAAAACATTTTTGAATGGAGGAAGCATCTCGTTATAAAGTGGACTTAATCTCACCTCAATATTATCCACAATATCACTGAGTTTAGGTCCTCCACGTGAAACTCCTAACAGGCTTCCCCCAGAGAGATGAATGTTTTGAACCACTTTCCTAGATAGCTGAAATCAACGAATATTTCAAAAAAGGGAGAAACATTTCCTTTATGATAAAAGTACATAACCCCATCTTTAGGATCCTTATCCAGTATCTAAGACAGAATTTGTATAAACTTGAAGTGTGATAAAATTCAAATTGCCAAAGAACTCACAGGCATTTCAGAAAGACCATCATCGGAAAACCCACGATATCCAAAGGGAATCCCAACAATCTTGTTAACACCATATATCTCAAGTGTGATGACTATCTGCGACCATCAATGAAGTTGTTAAATTGGACATAACTCACCCCCAAAAGAATCTTCAAGAGCTACATTACACTAGCCTTAATAGCATATAATCAGTGTACACACACCCCTTGGCTCAAGCCATATAGGTATTGGTGAACAAATGGCCGAACCTGACTCCTAAAGAGGCTAAAACACACACTAAAAAGATTGCCAAAGATCTAAAATTTATCTAACACTTATATCCCTAAAAAGATTTATGTTTTGCCAGGTAAAACTTTTAAGTCTTGGTAATTGTGAATCATCATTCTTACTTTTCTTTTTAAATAGTTGCATCGAATTCAATGAGAATCAGCTTCTTTCGGAGAAAAATTATGACCTTTATATGAGAGGGAGTATATGCTAGACTTAAATCCCAGTAGACTACCGACGTCGGACACTCAGCAACTATGACCTTTAGTATGATCACACATAAACTAGAAAATCCGTAATAAATGGACCAGTTTTAAGGTAGTTATAGTAATTCTCTGATTACATGCTGGCTGATGACTACTACTTTCAGCTACAGGTGCTAAAGACTGAAAATTGTAGAGTTAAATAGACCAGAAGATATAACTGAAATATGAAGCAATCAAATAAGAACACTAAAGCATAAATAATAAAAGATGACAGTACGTGTCTGATAACATCATTGAGACCAGGACAAAGCCCGCCACAAGTCACAATCGCTGCTTTCACTTCTTCGGGCTTGTAATAAATCTTCTCACGAGGACCCGCACGGTGAACCCTGAGTTTAGATGTTTTAGCAATAAACACCACATTACATTCCATGTCAGATGTTTAGACTTCTGAAAGTTACATCAAGGAAAATCAATACCAATTTAAGCCTCTTGAGTAATTTTGGTACATGAAATTTCCTCCCCACACAAGTTAACTAGACTTGAGCTAAATCAAGCTTATTTGAAAAGAAAATGCTTGACTTTTGGTAAGCACACTAGTACCCATTTGTTTAATATGAGAGAAATTGAACAGAAAGATATGTTATTTTTTTCGAAGGGACAAATATACCCTTTATTGGTGTCACTTTTGAACTTAAGAATGGGTACAAATGGGAAAAAAAATTAAGCTTTCGGCATTTCAAATAAAAGAAATGCTCAATTTCTTGATTTCTTCCCTCTTCCTTTCCCTCATCTCACCTCTTTCCTTCCAAACACATTACAATAGAACCAGGAATACAAAATGTACCCCCCTCACACACACATAAAAAAGAAGCAAATATGAAAATATCCCAGAAGTGTGAAGTATAAATTTGCCCAAGAAACATGAATGGTAAGTAAGAGTTAATTTATTCCTAAATTAGGGCTGCTAATTGACGTCACTGATATGGATAGAACCATTAAGCATTGCTCCAAAATTCCTGAAATTCAGCTCCCTTGTTGTCCTTTATCGTTAACTGTTCTCTATGATTTCATTTTCAACTGTTATTGCTTTCTTCGACGTTCTTCCTGATCCGCCGCTATTAGGACAAGATTTAGAGGTTTATGATTTGAGCCAGAGTGGAGTAGGGTCGAGAGAATGAAAAATAAAGAAGGTTTAATAACTAAATTTTACATATTAATTTCATCTTGTAAAACATATATCTCAAATTTGTCATCTCAGATATTCCGGATGAATCATCAATTCTGGTCCTGTTTGGAACGTTTTGGTTCTGTTTTAGCAATTGGAATGTGGCATACCATGATAAAAAGAACAAGATCAATAACCTTGAATAGCACACATCCACTTCAGGGAGCTATATTGCTTCGGCCTTCGGGTTTAGCAAAGCATCTTTTTTATGCAAGTCATTTCACCTAAGCATGAAAGTGACACTTACCATTGTTCTACCCATGTACAACAAGGATCAATGCACTCCGCACCGGCTGAAGTCGGAGAGGAATAATAGATTGTCTGAGGCATTGTAAAATTACATTAGTAGTGGCATAATAATTTGGAGGGTTGATTATGAAGATATCACATAAAGAAGACATGGGAAACAAAGATAATATACCATGTGAAGTACTAATGACTAGTCACTAATAAGGAAAAAAAACTCAAAAGATAGAGAGAAGAAACAGACCTTAAGAAGCACTCTGTCATTATTATTGACATATCCATGCCATTCTTCATCCGATGGGTACCCTTGTGCAAAAACTTCACTTACTGGTGTTCTAATAGAATTTGTTCATGAAGTTCAGTTAGCGAAAAATAATATCTTTAGCTTTTTGAATAATACATTGGGCTACTCATTCTAAAGAGCAATTCTATTCGATCAAGATTCAAAAGAAGCCCATCACATAAAAAACTACGGGAAGCCATTGAAAAAAGAATAAGAAATTTTGTTAAGGAATTAATTAAAGAATGAAACACTCAGTAGTATGTAGAGGTGAAGAAGAGACCGCATTTTAAGGCAAAAGGTGGAGGGGTAAGAAACTGCGTCAGGGAATGCATCGGTGATGTGAGGAATACTGAAGCGAGATTCAAATTCCTTCTGGTATTTCAGCTTCCATTCAGGATCACTGAAGTCAATGCCGGTCTTCCCACTACTGACTGCTTTTACTCGAACAGTGCTCTGTCTGCGGTTCACCACCGAGCTCCGCCAGAACGAAACTGAAAAGAGATTACTATGCCGGCAGTGAGCTCTCCTCGTGGGCGGCAGAACTCTCATCGGCCGGATCGCCGGCGAAAGCGACTCCATATGTGAACAGACAAAGACTGCTGGTGGAGTAAGCAGATGCTGATGAAAGACAGAAAGTACGAAAGAGGACAGAGGAGAGACTGGAGAGTGACTGGCAACTATATGATGCCGGCGGTGAACGACCAAATTGGTTCAGTTACCGCTGATTCTCAGAGGAATAACACCAGTTGTTGTGCTAAATATGATGCAGGGGTTACTATACCCGTTTGATAAATAGATTGATGTGTCAAGATTAATTTAGTTGTATGTCCAGACAACACTTAAATAGATCAAATCAAACCAAACCAAATCAGACTTAAATAGATTAGATCAGACTTAAACAGACATGATCAGATTAGACTTGACTTTCGTATTTATAAAATACACAAAGACCAGACATTCACCAAACCAGTTCAGACTAGACCAAACTTAAACAGATCAAACCAAACCAGACTTAAATAGACCAAACTAGGCCACCAAATTAAAGTCCAAGTAAAAACATCCTAAATTGTTTTGATTGGCTGATTATATTAACTTATTATCAATAAAATACTTTTTATTGATAATATGAAGAGGTCGCATGTTCGAGTCTCATCTCAATCAAGGATGTTGGCAACATGAGCAGATACTACAATAGATTTAGAAGAATGTTCCAAAAAAACTTTTAAACCAAAAAAAGGTAGAACATTAATTAAATTGTGTTTTTAGTAGAACATATTGTATAAAGATAAAAATAAGTTAGCTCTCAATATTTATAACGTATTGTTAGGTGTTATTGTTTTTCTCTGCATTTCTGTATCGTCAAAAAAAATTCCGTATATGGTTTTTTTAAAATTAAAAATACATTAATTGAATTATTATAAGCAATTTTTTTCTTTTAATTTTTTCTCAGAATAAATATGAAATTTAAACATGCACATTTTGATGTTAAAAAATAAAAAATTCGTTAATTTTTTCTCACATTTTCTTGTTAATGAAATATAAAGCGGGTTCAAGTAATCTTTGGTTATTTGTGAAATCAAAGCGTCATTAATTAAAATTTTGTATTATCTGTATTTTTTTAGCCTAAAACTCTTGTAATTATAATTTTAGTTTTTTTAAACTTTATATATTCAATATTGTTATATTGGTGTCATTTGATAAATATAAAAAAATCTGAATTTGACATTTTTAAATTCGTTTTCAAATAAAAAAGTTATAACAACAACAAAAAAGATGAGGTTTTTATTTTCTGGGACCCACTGGCTACCCACCCTTCTATCTCCCCTTACTTGATCCAAAAGGTGGAATCTCCCACCCCAGGAGCCCCTACATGCCGACCCGACAGGATGGTGAAGGAGTAAGTCACGATGACTCAGTCAGTAAAGTGGTAATAGGTCATACACCTGTGCGCGTCAGAGGTCCAACCTTATTTCAGGTTTTGTAACCTCCGCCAGGTCGCTGCGAGGATTCGAACCTTAATCCATTGATCCAAATTTCTCACTACTCAGCCTTATTTCAAGTTCTATCTCCCCTTACTTTTTGACTAAGTTGTCGTCGAGGAGAGTCCATCCGCTAGCCAAAATGGACTCATCCCTTCTAATCTCCTTTTTTTGTCTCTTAGATGCTCTCCAATGTAAGAAATTCGGAGTGTAAATCTCCATTTTTAACACTAGACTCCTAAGGTCATTTGTAGTGGTCTCGGATTAGGAGTGTAAAATGTTAAAGATGAAATTTTAAACTCTAAATTTAGTGTATTGGTGGGTTAAGGATGTTTTCTTTTGGATTGAAATTTGCTGGTCTAGTCTGATAAATGTCTGGTCTCTGTGTATTTTACAACTACGGAAGCCTGATCTAGTCTGGTCTGGTCTGATATGATCTGATTTGGTCTGGGATTGAAAACAATCCAAAAGAAAACATCCTAAACGGAGGGTTAAAAGTGTGAAAGGGAAAGGAGTGATCAAAAGTAGAGAGTGGTTTGACAGACAGAAAGAAAATGAAAAAGAAAATGACAAGGGGGGGATGTCACAAGCCATTGTGCGGGATTTTAACACAATTGGTTTACGATATCCATGCGTCATAAAATCCCAATTTTTTTTCTAAACACTTATAACTTTTCTATTTTTATCCAATTTTTTCAATAAACATATCAAAATTCATAAATGTTTATGATCTTTCATATGACACCAATATTACATATATAAACTGTAAATAAATTGAAACTTTAATTGTTGGAATTTTCTTGAACCCAAGAAAATACGAAACACAAATTTTTAATCAATGGAACCTCCATTGAGGACCTTGAGGTAAACATGAACACTATGCAAATCTGTGTTTTCATGAAAATCAGCTTTAAGAGGTACATCACGCAAATTTTAACTGACATTATGCTCATTCAAGGACTCCAACTCACTAGAAGTGGTGGGGTGGTCATGTTCAACAAACACAGTATCATGTAAATCAGAAGAAGTAGGGGTAACATCACTATCAGACTCTATGGGAACAGTAACAAGAAACAAGGGTTGAGACTCCACCTTAGAAGGAGTCTCGGTAAAACTGGAGAGGCAAGGAAACCCAGTTTCATCAAAGATGACATCTCTATTTACCACCACCTTGAAACCTGGAACATTCATATCTCATAGTCTATAGCCCTTGGTATCCTCAGGATCGGATAACCTTAAAACACACTTCTTTGACCTGGGTTCCAGCTTGTCTAAGTTCTAATGCACATGGGCTGAACAACAAAAAACTCTAAGGTTTGTAAGGTCAATAGGATTTTCATTTAAAATCTATTTAGGGCATTTACCACCTAAAGGAATAGAGGGAGATATGTTTATCAGATAAGCAACTGTATTTACAGCTTCTCCCAAGAACTTCTTAAACAGGCCTAAGGTTGTTAAAAGACTTCTAACCTTATTCAGAAGGGTTCTATTCATCCTTTCAGCAATTCTATTTTGCTAAGTGGTATAAGGGACAATATTATGCCTTTCAAAGTCACTACACATCCTTTCCAAATCCTTGTTCTAAGAGAATTCTAGCCCAATATTTGTTCTAAGGGGAAAACTGTCAAATAGGTCCTCGAACTTTCATAAAAAAGTCAATTAAGTCCTTCTATAGGAGACTCTGTCCGGTCGTCGCGATTTGGGGTGGTTCCCGGTGGAATTTTTTGATAAAATTTTTTGAGCATCTTATTCATCAAGTCTAGTTTACTCATACCAAATTTCAGCTAAAAATTTAATCGAGAGCGCATTCAAATTAATTAGAGAACGCAAAAATGCGCAGTTATCTTCAAGAATTAATTTGAATGTGTTCCCGATTGAATTTTTAGCTGAAATTTGGTATGAGTAAACTAGACTTGGTGAATAAGATGCTCAAAAAATTTCATCAAAAAATTCCACCGGGAACTGCCCCAAATCACGACGGCCGGACAAAACCTCCTATAGAAGGACTTAATTGACCTTTTTATGAAAGTTCGAGGACCTATTTGACAGTTTTCCCTTGTTCTAAGAGTCTTAACTTTTAACCTTGTCTGGATTCGCATTAAGGTTTTCCAACTGCTAAACTTACTAAACACATCAGATTTATACTCTAAAAGGCACACCCAACCCTTCATAGAGAAATCATCAACAACAGACAGAAAGTATTTCCTACCCCCATGGACAGGAACACTAGAAGGCCCCCAAACATTAACATACACATATTCAAGCACACTGATAAGCCCGTATTTAGACACGCATTTGATGTGTGTTGTGATCGGCTTTTGATGATTTTCCTATCTTTAAGGTGTTACAAGTCTCAATTTTAGCTCAAGTTATGTTTACCGGGCGTTGGTTCGAGTTGTGTGTTGTTTGTAGTCAAAATCAGAGAATTTGAGCCCGGTACCGGCACTTGAGGAACAATCGGGATGATTTGAGAAGAATTTGAGAATGATTTGATAGCTTTGGAGGTCACCGGAAGATTCACGATGAAGATTTGAAGGAAAAAGAGCTCTATGATTGGCTACGGGGTCAAAAGAAGATGAATGAAGCTTGAAAACGACGATCAGGATGACCTTCTGTCAATCGTTCAAGCATATCCCCTTGTAGAAACATCCTAAGAACACGATTCAAAGTCCATTTGAAGCCTAACTTCAAGGGCTACAAATCATATGAAGACACCTTTGCGAGAATCTGAGAGGAAGAAGGTGAAAACAGACGATGAAGTCAGATGATCTCTGCTGCGATTTCAGAAAGACACCTTCCACCATTTTGATCATATCTCTTGATTGGAGGATTCAAATCACATTCGGAAAATTGGGGTGGATAGATGACTTCATTATCTACAACTTTCATGAAGGAAGTTTTGTCAAATTCGGAAGTTAAGTAGGCACGATCGCGCCCTCAAAGTCAGACACGATCGTGCCTGAAGAGAAAAGCACCGCGAAGTTACTGCCTGCCAGGCACGATCGTGCCTGCCCAAAATGCGCGTTTTTTCTCCGGAGGCACGATCGAAGGCACGATCATGCCTGGCATCGTGTCTAGCTCCGAAAATCCTAATTCAGCTCAAATTTCACCTGATTTTTCTATTTAAACAGCCTGTAAACCCCCGTTTTCAAGGGGGGAGCTTACAGAGAGTGCCTAGCACGAATTTTAAAGGGCTTTTCAGCCTTGTTCATCAATCTTTTGGGATTCTTTGTAAGTTCCACCTTTTTAATTAATGACAATTAATTCTTTTTATTCCAATTCTATTGATTCTTCAATTATGAATTATGAGTAGTTTTAATTAGGGATTTGGGATTGATGAAGGGGTTAATCATGATGTATGGCTAGATTCTTTTCAGTTTAATTGCTTGAATTCCGTTTAATTTGTGTTTGAATAATTTAATTGATATCTTTTGTAACCTAGAATCGCGACTAGAATTACAATTGCATGTAGAATAAATTAAGAGAGATCTAATTTGTTCTAGGACACATTCACACACACTTAATCGTTCGCTAAGAGATTAGTAGCGATTAAGGGGCCGTAAGCTCGCTCGTCTTGGCAATAATTTAGGATCCTGTCGCATGAGAGATCAGCCTGGTCCCCTAAATTATTGTACTCTACGCCGCGAGAGCGGTAAGAACTTAGTAATGATTAGCTAGGCTCAATTAAATTAATTTCATGTAATTAGGCCTGATCTGCCAGAAATCTGGTTACCCCGGAATTGATCCATGTTCCCTTCGTCATTAATTATAAAGAACCCCCTAGTTTAATTGTTCGCATTAGTTTTATTTTCCAAACCAACCAATCTCGCGCGACGCTTTTATTTTATTTTCTTTTTAATCGCTGAATTTAATTAATTCTTGATTCCCTTTTGTCCGTCCCTGTGGAGACGATACTCGTACTTACACCACTATATTACGATCTATTTTAAGTGCGAGAAAACTCACATCACACACACTTAGACTTGGGTTCATTTGGGTAAGAGGAAGTGGGAAAGCTAACCCTACGTTGTTTCCGCAGAACACAACATTCACATAATGGCACAGAAAACACAGAGTCCTTCCCAAAATAACCCCCATTATACATGATTGCTAACCCCTTATTGCTCATATGACCTACTCTATTATGCCACAAAACAAACTTGTCAGAATTAACCCCATAAGCAGATTCAAAGAAAGGTTTAGCATGGGATATATAGAGATTATCAACACACATGACTTTGAATAAAACAAGAGAATTTTTCAAAATTTTATTGCCACCTTTCCCCCATGTTCCCTCTAGCCAACAACCCTCAAGAGTATAAATAGATAGCAAATTGTTGCATAGATCAGGTACATGTCTCACATTTTTAATGGTAAACATAATTCCATAGTCAAATTTCAAGCATATATCACCAACACCGTGCACCCTATATTTCTCACTATCAGCCCAGGCAGGACACATAACTCGAGTCACATGCTTCATAAGTGGAAAATAGATGCAAAAAAGATGTCATGTGATAGGAACAAACAAAACCAATTAACCATTCATGCTTAGTTAAGTTTCTAAACACAGAGTTCACATGATCACAAACCTTAAAAACATCACCATGATTATCATGCTCAAATACAACTTTGGCTTGGTCAGGTTTCTTTGGGTTGGGGCAATCTTTAATAAAGTGGCCAGGATTGCCACAGTTGTAACAAACACGCTTTATGGACTTATTCTTCTCCTTACCTGGTTGGTTATTGGTCTTACCCTTGTTATTATGCTTAGGGTGTCTAGAACTACTCTTAGACCTATCCCTAAAAAATAAAGCCTCACCAGAATCAGACTGATTCTTACTAGCCCTAGCATGTTTTAGACCAAACTCCTTACTCCTAAACCCATTAACAACAATGTCCAAGGAAATCTGACGTGCACTTTGTCGTGTGTGCACTCAAAATAATTCGATACTAACAACTATATGTAGTATAGCGTAGTAGAGTTCGTATCCACAGGGAAAGGAATAACTCTCTTTTTATGTAACTAGTAATTAAAGGGGGGGGGTTTGATTGAGTGATTTAATTAAATTAAACACGAAGATGAACGAGTTATATGGGATTAAATTCAAGAATAGAAGGGACTTGGTCTTGCTACTTTCCACTTGTTGATATATTTTAGTCGATCATTGTTATATCTATAACTTATCCCCTCTCGAATACTCAATCGCGGAGTATCTCCAATTCATCGAGGGTAGTTATTAACAATGACCGTTCATTAATAACCCTTACTATTAATCAAATATAGAACAACGTCGTATACCGATATAATAGTAGCATTTAACCTCTTTAACTCCTTGATGAAATCAATTGAGATTGATAACCTCAACACAACGGTTTCGGTTTAACCAACAAAATTAATCCCTCTTAAGTTTATTAACCACGACCGTGCATCAATAAACCGAAGTTACTTACTTGTGAAACCATCAACGATTAACCATCGGTTCATTGATCGTTTCTAGTAATAATTAATGTCGGAACGTTAACTAATCGTCACTTAGCAACCCTCCGACATTAATATAGAATGAGGTTAAGGGAAGAATTAATAATCAAGAGGAGAAAGTAAGAAAATAACTCACAACTTTAATAATCAACAAGCTTCAAGAGCAAAACCAAGAAATGGAAGTTTAGCTCCTCATTTGGAGACTAAACATGCTAGAAGAAATATAAAGAAATGCTATTCTAAACTGAGCTTAAGAGTATAAAGGAATTGGTATCTAATTGTGAAGGGAAGGAGGTGTATTTATAGGCTTTTTGGGAGTGCAGTTCGGGTACCCGATCGAGTACTGGTGTATACCCGATCGGGTATGTGTAAAAAGGGTAGTTTTGAGGCATACTCGATCGAATTCGGAGTGAAAATAAAAGGTATACCCGATCGGATATATAGGTGTACCCGATCGAGTATTACAATTGATCGTGGCCAAATCTTCCCCTGCACGCCCTTTTGTCTCCTGATTGATCTGATTGAAAGTCCAGTTGGTACCCGATCGAGTATATGGTATACTCGACCGGGTACAGGTCAAAAATCAGGATTTTTCCTCCTTTTTGTCTTGTACTCTTGCACCTTCCTTCACCAATGATCATTTGATTGATCTTGGACCTGTTTAAGCTCGGAATGATCCTAATCTAAATGAATTACAACTAAATAACAAACATAACTATTACACCAAAAGTGTGTAATTTCCGAAATATTAAACAACCAAAACTAACTAAAAACGTAAACATACACGCGGAAATTACACGCGTATCAACTCCCCCACACATAGTTCTTTACTCGGCCTCGAGTAAAGTAAAATGTTTTAACCAGTTTTAAGATCTTCCCATGAGTTCAAAAAAGAAAAAAAGCTAAGATCACCAAGAAATAAAAATGCATTTACAAACAACATTCTTTCTTGGGTTTTATGATCTTCTATGCTCCATCTTCTTGCCTCTTTTTCTTCTTCTTCTTCTCTTCTTCTTCTTCTTCTTCTTCTTCTTCCTCTTCTTCTCCTCTTTCTTCCAAGAGATCAAATTGTTTGTCCCTATTTCATTCAACAATCATATAAAATATAGAACAGAGAAGAGAAGAGAACATCTTGTATTCAATACCAAAAAAAAGGTTTCGAACTTCTGAACAGGGTATCGACAAACAAGTTATCAGCTCTCTCTCACTACTATGATATGCGCTCTGAATAATCTGTAAAAGCCTCTCTCGCACATTCCCTTAAAGGCAATATTTATATGCCTAGGGAATGTGTGATGTGACCTAAGTATGATTGGGCTCTTTTATTGATTGGGCCCAATAGCACACTTTACACATTTCCTAATAAGGCTAGTTGAATAATTGCTAACAAAGATCCCAATGGGCTAAAATATCTAGACAAAGTAGCTACACAAATACAAAGATATTTATCAGGATTGGACACCATAAATATTCCTAACATGCACCTTCTTTCACCAATGATCATTTGATTGATCTTGGACCTGTTTAAGCTCGGGATGATCCTAATCTAAATGAATTACAACTAAATAACAAACATAACTATTACACCAAAAGTGTGTAATTTCCGAAATATTAAACAACCAAAACTAACTAAAAACGTAAACATACACGCGGAAATTACACGCGTATCAAAATCTCATATCTACCATAATTTATAGCAAACTTAACATCATTATAAGAGAAAAGAAACTTAAAATGCAGAGGTTCTGAGGTGGGAGAGAGGGTAGGGGCAGGTGGATGGAGAAGAGCAGATCACTTCCACAATACACCACGGATTTGGGGCTGAAGGAGGAGGAGCGGAGGGGTACATACAATGTCAACGGCCTTAGCGTTAAAGGCAACGGGTTCGCGCCGCCGACGTTGCTGAGCACCGGCAACCCGGAGACGAAGAGGACGAAGAGAATTGTTTCCTACTACATGTTCGCCACCGAAGGTAAGCTTAAGTCCTCCCTTAGAGGGAGCGTCAAGTGGGTCAAGACCAAACTCACCGATTTTCGTTATGGCCTCTGATTCATTGTCTCTTACGGCTAGCCCAGCCCCGCAATTCAATCGCCACGGCGCCACCGGACCTGATCATACTATCATGCACCATCATCCATCCATCATATTCTTCAATGTGTTTCTTATCATCATTTATCATTATCATATGATTATCATCATCATCATGTAATTAACCAAATGTACCCATAGCGCGCCACTTATAATGAACAGATTCATATTATTTGGGGAAAAAGAGAGTAATGAATAAAATTCAACAATACAATAGGGGTGTAATCATGACTACTAGGCGGCACAGCATGACTACTAGGTCTCGGTCAAGAGAATTTCCTCGGGTGTAGTTTTAGTCTTTTCTTTCTCTGTATTGTTTTATTTTATTTCTTTTGTTTTCTTTTTTCTTTATCTGTTTTTTCTTTCTATGTACTGTTTACGTTTTTTCAATAAAATTCTCTCTTCTTAAAAAAAACAATAGGGGTGTAATCATCAATATGCTTATCACCAGCCTGCTTAATGTTTTGAATGAGCAAATTAAAAACATCAAGCTTTTCATCAACGTCTTTGGTTAGGTCAAGCCTAAACTGAAGAAAGTTTTCTGGTAAAAAAAGTTTGCCAGGTATAGAGGTATCAATATAAAGACTCTCAAGTTTATCCCACAATTCTTTTGTGGGGTCAATTATACCTACCTTTCTAAGTGTAGAGTAAAAAAGATTTAAATAAATAGTAGAACACATTGTTTCATTCATTTCAAATTGCTTAGCAGAATCCCCAGTTTCATGAAACTTTCTAGTTACTGCTATGAAAACCTTTGGTTGAATTAAATCACATTTTTTTTTGTTTCCAAATGTCAAAATCAAATTTGCCATTAAAACAAAGCATTCCATATTGGTTTACAGACATGGTGATAGCCCACTGAAGTATGCAGGAAGCACACAGAAAAGAAAAACAAGGGTAATCAACAAAGGATTGAACATAAGAGAAAACCTAGAACCAAGTAAGCAGGAATCACAGGGTACAGGCAGTGGATTGAAATGTCACGCATATCTGAAGGCCACTGAAGTGGCTGGCAAGGAACCTGACAGCCCTAACCTTACGTGCTCGAAGTACTAGTTAGTACACAGAGACTCAAAAGGACAGAGATTTAAGCATGCAACACTCAAAGCCACTCAAACAAAGCCACAAAGAGGAAGGGATCAAGTCACGCACCTGGGGGGAAGTCATACTAAGTTGACATCTAGACCGCACGGTCTAGCAGCACAATTACAATCGGCAAGGGGTAAATAAACGAAAGCATAAAGAACAACACAATAGATCTGGAGGCACCCGGAAACCTAGGGTGCATATTGCCAATTTAACTGAGCGAGATCTCATGGAGGCTATCTCGACTTACCTATCTGGTGAAGATCTGTAGCATCACGACAAGGATCTGCAACGTCACAGGGGCAGAGGAGCTCTAGACAACGGATGAAGTGTCAACATGAAGATCCGGCTCTGATACCACTGTTGGGTGTTCCCTTCTTCGGTTTTGACCACACTCAACGATCACACAAAGCACCTCCCAAGCACACCAAAAAGGGGTAACACACTTAGCCATCCTCAAGCATCTTAATACTCACCAGACTAAGAAGAAACAAAGTAGTAGAAGAGTTCGCACAGAGGAACAACGGTTCCGAGAACCTTAACTCTCCCTCTCTCTCTCTCTCTTGATCTCTCTCTTCTCTCACTCTATCTCGCTCTAGGTCGAACAACATAGAAGGGTCACACACGAAGAGGTCAAATGTGATGCCTTATATAACGGGGTTTAAATGAAAACCCTAGGCGACGGTTCCTGAAGCAGGAAACACGGGCGGAGAAGTTGGGTTGGCAAAGGATAAGGGGTCAAACATAGTTGGGCCGAACACAAGTGGGAGATTGACTGCCTTAGCCGATAGGCCAATACCTCCACAATCATGGATACGGAGGGCCCCAGGAACCTAAAAGATGTACAAAGATTGATCGGGCGTTTGGCGTCTCTTAGTCGTTTTATGTCCAAGCTGCCAATTGGGCAATTCCCTAACTTTCAGATCATGAAGAAGGCGAACCTATTCAAGTGGACTTCTGAATGTCATGTTGCCTTTGGAGATTTCAAGGTCTACCTCTCTTTGCCACTCAGATTGTCCTCACCAAGGCAGACCCATACAAGCACCTCTACATGTACCTTGCAGTGGTCGGCCTAACTGTGAGTATTGTGCTGTTGAAGGAATCAAACGGGGTTTAACGACCAATCTATTTTGTGAGCAAGCTGGTAAAGAAGACTGTTTTGGCCTTCATTGCAGCATTTAAGTGTCTAGCATCGTACGGCAACACGGGCACTGCCACACGGCACCAGGGGCTGACATATACTTCCTTATGTCCCAGGCACGCCCAGAACATCAGACGTGAGGGACTTTGTTGGGATATTAGGCTCAAATACCTCAGGGAACCCAATCCCATCCCAACTACAGTCTAGTGACTTCAGGAAAGCCGCACGGCCCTCCTGCACGAGTAGCGCTGCTCGGCCCAATTCCCTCACTTATGCTTCTTTATTTGATCCGATAGCCATCCAAGGCATAGCTCCCTCGAGCAGTTGGCGGCAAACCTGAAATTGGTGTGAAGCGCATTTAATGCACCAAATATGGAAGATTTTATGGTTAGGGACTATCCACTCAGGGTTGAGCACATCACCCCTTCACCTGCTACCTTGTAATATAAATAACAACATTTATTTTATTATAAAGGGTTGGCAAACATGTATTCTTAGTAATAGACTTCTCTCTAGTTCTTCTATATTCCTCATCTTGCTCTAGGGGGTCAAAGCTTTGGCTCGACATAAGGTTTTGTAATCGTTCTAAGCACTTAATAGAACTGGATCCACTTTGCCTCTAATTTACTTGTTGTTACTCTTGCCTTATTTTTTCCTAAAACACACACTAAAACTAACCCATAAAAAGGGACTCGTACGAAAGCCCAAGGGACTGTGTTAAGCCTTTGTACCTCTAGGACTTAACATCAACATTATCTTTTTAGCAGGTACTCTCCTGATGACGTGACATGTGACATGGCATTCTTTTTTTCCTCGTCCTTTTCTTTTTCTTTTTCTTGTTTCCTCCATGTTCTCATTCCCTAGAAGACTCTCTCAAGCCTCTTAATTGGGAATAACTATTGTTGTGTTTTGAAGTTTAGTCCAAGAGAAGAAATAATTTTTACTTAAGCGGAAAAAACTGGTAATTACCGGCACTGTCCACTTCTATGTGAGGCATATCATTTATGTCTATGCTACTTTCTCTTTTCATTTATAAACTTTTCTCTTTTCAATTTTAGTGTTTCTATTTCACTATTAAATCGGTTCTCCCACCCTCATCCGTATGCAAGACTTCTGTCTCCCTTGTCGTCTCGCAATATACCTTCACATCTCTTATAACATGAGTATATAATCAAATCATGGATAGAATTTAAGATTGCTTTGAGTTAGTTTTGGTTTCTCAAGAGGGATGAGATCGACGACTTGGGGAGGGAAGCTCCGTACAAGCGATTTCCATCGAATCGGTGGCTCCCTTTCGGAACCTCATCTGAGCAATTGGAGGAAACGGTACATGCTGTTAGAGCAGAGTCTGGGACAAGAGAAGGAGTTTTCAACTTCACGACAGAGATACTCTGTTGGTGCTCGGTTCAGCTTTCAATCGTCTGCGCGTCCGGCACCGTCCAAGGTTGCGACCTTCCGGTGACTGACGACCATTTTTGTGGAGTAGCGAACAAAGACATGCAAATATGCTTGAGGTCGATCTGGGCGGAAAATCATGGCAACTCACGATGGAGCTCGTGAAAAGGATTGACGGTTCTGAAATTTAAAGGGATGCAACTACAGGTGTGTATTTCTCATTTCTACGTGCGTGGGAGTATACCTGGGAGCTAGGGCGGTTATCAACTTCAACTTCTCCAACATCAGTTACAAATGAGTTTGATGTGTTAAAAGAAAGCAATTTTTTTATTTAAAGTTGTTTGCACTGAAGTTCACATTTCTGAAACTAAATGCAGTGTTGGTTCCCTCAATTGATATCTTCTTCATTTTTGGATTGATTTTTTATCCACGTCCTCATTTGAAAAAAAAAAACATTACATGTTAGGTTTCTGGATCTTTTTTTGCTTCCCAATTTATGATATATTCAACATTAGTTTATGCTCTTCGGACTGATACTTTGTTTAGAGAATTCGGAAATCTGTTTGTTTAATTTAGGAAGCGAACATGTATGATATTCACATAAATAGATCAATTGAGCTCATCTTTTGCTTCATATGTAGTTCAACTTTTGTTAACTTTGATTAGTCTCTTTTATTTATCCAATCAAAATTCAGTTTTATATCATGGAATATTTACCTGAACCAAAATTGCAGCCACAATTGTTTTATATCAAGAATTGTGATTATTTGTCTTTTGTAATCATGATTGACTTATGGGCATGGAGCAAATCAAAGGACTTATGTTTGGCCTTCTCATCTGTAATCTAGAGGCCGTTTGGCAACACTGTTTTTCAGCTTATCAGGCTTATCAGTCAACTTTTTCACCAAACACGTAATTTTTGCTTTCGCGCGATGAATTGTGTAATAAGCAGAAAATGTAAGGTTGGAGTTACTTTTTTGACTGTAATGGTTGAAGTTACTGTAGATGACCATTGTAGCTATTTTTACATATAATTTTTTCTTTATTTTATTAATGAAATATATTTTAAAATTAATTTTTCTTAAATCAGCAGAATTAGCCAATGCAGCCACTCCGGACAGAACTTCATAAGTTTCAGCAGAATCAGCCAAAACAGCCGATTTTCATGCTACCAAATGGGCTCCTAGTGTACTATGGATGTTGTTTCATATATTTTTTTTTCAGGTCTTTAAATCTCATTCCCATACACATACGAACACAAATAAACATGACACTTGTAATTTGTGCAACGTCTTATAATTATTCTCAACCAACGTATTTGTCCTCGAATTTCATAACTTTGTTTTATTACTTTTGATGTTAATTACTTGCAGTTCAATCAACTTCCTTTTCTGATGGTCCCGGATAGAGGTAAAAGTCTAGAGGGGGGGGGGGGGGGGGTGAATAGACTTTTAAAGCTTTTTCAATTTTGAAACATTTTTCCCTCTAGATGAGTTGATCTATAATCTTTTGAGAGATTAATAGATGCACAGCGGAAGTCTTTAACCTCTTTATACTTAGTGTGAGATAACTTTCTAGTTTAGATGGTGTTTAGACTGGTTATGAGAGGAAGTAGGCTTGGCAGTTGACTGGTGAGAAGGTCACTGCTTAGGCTACTGCTGCACAGGCAGTTTGCTGGCTGGCAGGCAACTGCTGGGTTGGCAGTTGGCTGAAGGGCAGGTTACTGCTGAGGCAACTGCTGAGGAACTGGATGACTCTTGGATGGCTTTTTGTTCTGGCTTGTTATGGAGTTTGGAAAGGCACGTATAGGTGGGCAGTGGACTCAGCAGGTGGGTGAAGACCAGGGTACTGCTGAGACACCTTCTGAGGTTAAGACAACTTCTAGTGGAAAACACTCTCAAGGAGAGTGTGTTATTGAGCAGTAGGCTAAGCAGTAGAGTCGATGAAGACTACTGCTTAGAATGCTGCTGGCAAACTACAAACCTTTAGTGAGATGTGTTTGGTGTGTGCTTTGTATGTAAGAAAGTAAATCAACACACCATGTATCCTGGTTCAGAGGTGGTGTAATCCTCCTACATCCAGTCCCACCCTATTTCAGATGGATTTCCACTAAAGTATTAAGCCCAATACACTTAGTGCCAATCTAGCCTTTACAACACTCAAGCCTAGATTGAAGGTTTTTCACAATGAGTATAACACCACTCAAAGTTACTCACTCCTTAGACTTTTCTCAAATGATCTAGTGGGGATCAAAAGGTACTCTATCTATCTAACCACACTTTAGGATCCGAACAACTGTTCTCCTAAGTGTTTACAACCACTTATAAAATACAAGGAATTTTCTGGCCTACCAACTAAAATCTAAGCTCTAAAAATATGACAATTATGATCTAGTCTAAGAGCTTAGTGAAGCATGAGTCAAAGCAGAGTATTCTAGCACTTTCCTTTTTGTTGGATATTCGTAGTGTAATAATAGAATCTCTTGCTTTGAACTCAATGACTTGCTTTTGATCTCATGCTTCTGCCTACTTTTATAGGCATCTCGAGTAGATTAATTTCCTCCGTTGGTTAAGAGGATTTAATCCTAGACGTCCAAAGTGTTGTACTTGCGTCTTCTTGTGTTGGAGCAGGATAAGGATTTGTCTTTGAAGACCACTTGCTTTGTACGAAGATAACACCCATACCTTAGGCCTTCTTATCGCTGCATGCCTATTCTGAAACTTCTTCACTATTCACCCATTCTTATGTCTTCTCTGCTCTTGCATTTTGGCCTTGTCTTGCAACTATACTCGTGAAGCTGAGTGCGTGAACCTGCTCAAGTAGTGAAGTAGTAAAATGTGTGACTTAGAATATTTTGTATCAAATAAATTTTGTACTGGTAGGATCTTTTAAATATCCTATTAAGGTAAACTTACCTTATTGCTTTTTGTTCTTTCCAGTACAATTTATTTGGTACAAATTTCACAGCAAAATTTGTCACTTATTTTACTAATCACTTTCTTTCTTTAAGTGACATGATTAAACTTATGTACCGAGTTACATGTAAGGTAATTAGTTTTTACCTTATTGCATTTTATAGTTTCAGTATGTTTAATCTGATACATAGTTTGTACATTGGAACTAATGTCACTTTTAAGCAGGTATCTTGTTAACTTAACTGGTAGGATACCAAATCCTTTTTAAGGTAAAAATTATTACCTTATTGTATTTTGTTTTCCAGTTAGTTTAACCAATATTCTTTGTTCACTTTTGATTTCTATATATCAAGTAACACTTTACTGGTTGGATTTAAATATCCAATTTTAAGATAAAGACAACTTTACCTTATTTCATTTTGAGTCCCAGTGTGTTTTACTTGTTATATAGAATTTACATTGTTATTTGTTGTAGTGAACAGAATATCAAGAACTCTTCTTCTGAGTGTATGGTTTATCTAGTATCTCGTACATGATAAACTATATATTTAACTGGTAGGATATCAACTCCTATTAAGGTAAAATTACCTTATTGCATTTTGTTTTCCAGTTAAAATAGATAGTTCATTTGTACGAGATATTATTGTGTGTAACAAATAAATACAACTGGTTGGATTTATACGATATCCTTTTAAGACAATTCAATATTGCCTTATTGCATTTTATGGTTTTCCAGTCATATTTATTTGTTAACTATAAAAAGGAGCACGACATATCTAGATAATTTTCTTAGTACTTGACAACTGCAAGATGCTACAACAGAGGATAACAAAGACTCTTATAATAATGCTACAATAGAGGGGGGATTACAAAAGCTTTTGGCATCATCAAAACAGTTCATCAAAATCTAGGGTCTAACACTTTCTAAAATGGCATTCACTAGATGCACATTACTCTTCAAGTCTTCATTCTATCTCTTATATGGTTGAAGAGAACCAGGTAGCCAATCTTTGGAATGAAGAACGTCACCACACATTTGGTTTTAAGAGCCGTGATTGGATATTCATCATTACAAAGTTCCATCTACTTGTAAGATGTGCATGCAGCTTGGAATGTGCCCTCCTCCAATTAATAATGTTATATAAAAAGGGAGATTTGTTAATGCCTTTTATGCCATAAAGTATGCATCTAATCTAATCTTCTAAAAACCTTATAATAGTGAATCATGGTTAATGCCCTTGGATTATGTCAATCTCTTATAGCATTAAACACTTGTATTATTATATGAAAGTAGTGTACCTCATTTTTAGCTTTCCTACTAACCCGTAACTACTCTTCTCCGTTACTTTACTTACTTATATTAATGGGGGTGATCCAAATGAATCAAATGGATATTATATAATAATTATAATACATAACGTATAGGTCGACTCACCCCCATTAATATAAGTAAGTAAAGTAACGGAGAAGAGTAGTTACGGGTTAGTAGGAAAGCTAAAAATGAGGTACACTACTTTCATATAATAATACAAGTGTTTAATGCTATAAGAGATTGACATAATCCCAGGGCATTAACCATGATTCACTATTATAAGGTTTTTAGATTATATAATATCCATTTGATTCATTTGGATCTTTATACATTGTACAACATTATTCTTAATTAGAGATAAAGAGAAATATCAAATAATTTTTTAAGCCCGTTTGAAATGATACCGCGCACTCAATTGTATGATACAAAGTCATCAAAATAAGTAATGTTGAAGTTAATTTTGTAACGGAATTGGGTGAAGTTAATGCAAGGAACCATTTTAACTGTATTATTATTAATATATAGGGTTAATTTGACTTTGCACCCCATGTTAGGGGTGACATTTGTTGGGGTAAATCACGTAGGGGGTGATAATAAAGTACTTGGATATCTTAAGGATCGTGTAAGTTCACTTTCCGAATTGATATTTCTCCCCTATGCCTGGGTTACAAGAAATTCAATCTAGGATAATCCTTAAGGACACTCTAGAACTTAGGCACAAGAACTAGAGTCAAACTAGTCGAGTATATGGATTGTTATCTTTAATTTGAGTGCCAAAGTGATGAAGATATGTTGGATATCATTCCTCTTCCTCCTCTGTACGAAATATGGTGATATATATCCATATTCACCGTCCTAGGCAGTTGCAACACGTTCAAGAATAACCGCAGCAGTTTTTTGGGAAACTGCTGGAAACTGCCTAACCGTTCTAGAACTCGGTCTAGAACCACAGAGCTGGTCTACTGAAAGTTATACCTCGAGTTCTACCTCGAGTTCCACTAACGTAGACACTTTGGAATTAAACTAGTTCTTATATACAAGTGTGCACTCCACACCTACTAACTTGTATTAGATCATAGTTCTAATTCCCATTGGCACTCATGTCATTTCCAATTACACAAAACGGCCGGTGACACTAAAATCACCAACAATCCTCCCCCATTTTAGTGTAACCCATGAAATGACATAACAAAGTTTACAAACCAAAACTTGCACATAAATGGAAATGTCGATACGATTGAATTTCCATCTTAGTATTTTACACATTCAAAATATTCGAGAATCGGGCTGTCCTACGGATTGAACCCTTCAACTCATTTGAATACCTCAAGATAAAATACATACAAGTTTCTATACTCAACTAGAATACAAACTTGACACAATTATAAAGCCGTGTGTCCTAATCCCATTCATGATCGTATAAAAGCCAAGTCCCAAGCTTTTTGAAGTGCGGCTACACTTCACGATCATATAGGTAATTCCTTTACTCGTGTACCTGCTTACACTTTATCAAAGTAATTATTAAGAAATAAATTCAGCCTCCCTACTACAGGTCCGAACACACACCTTGGGATGATTTTCATTGTGTGTTCCAATCCATTAAGTGTGAGCTTTCCGCATTGAATTCAGCCTCTAACGTTGTATTAGAGGGAAATTGGGTGTCTCACCATTAAGGATTAAATGGACTTTAAACCCATCCCTATAACAGACTTGTGCACTAAGTCCCGGGCCAAACTTTTGGTCAAGTGGTCCGCCAAGTTATGTTGCGATCTTACAAATTACACCGGAATTACACCATTCATGATTAGTTCTCTAATCATACTAAGTCTAACACCTAAGTGTCTAGACTTGCCATTATAAACATGACTATACGCTTTAGCCAAAGCGACAGCACTATCACAGTGGATAGAAATAGGTGCAATCGGCTTCCCCCACAATGGAATCTCAAAAATTAAATTTCTTAACCACTCCGCCTCTTTACCGGTGGTAGCCAACGCAACCAACTCAGATTCCATCGTTGAACTTGTGATACAAGTTTGCTTCTTGGATGCCCAAGAAATGGCACCTCCCCCAAGCAAGAATACCCAACCACTTGTAGAAGAATGATCCTCTACATTGGATATCCAACTTGCATCCGAATATCCCTCTAAAAACGTAGGATACTCAAAGTAACACAAACCATAATCCATGGTTCCCTTTAAATACTTGAACACTCTCTTCATTGCTTGCCAATGTTGAGTACTAGGATTACTAGTAAACCGGTTCAACCTACCCACGGCATAAGCAATATCCGGCCGAGTGCTTGTCATGGCATACATCAGACTACCAATGGCTTGAGAGTACTCAAGTTGTGATATCGCAATTCCTTTATTAGGCATCAACTTCACACTAGGATCCATGGGAGTACCAACGGGTGAACAATCACTATAATTAAACCTTTTGAGAATATTCTCAACATAGTGAGCTTGCGTCAAAGCAATCCCTTTGTTTACCCGTTTAATCCTTATACCAAGGATCAAATCCGCCTCCCCCATGTCCTTCATGGAAAACCTTGATGATAACAACCTTTTGGTTTCATCAACCTGATTTTGGTCAGTTCCAAAAATTAGCATGTCATCAACATAGACACATATGATCACACCTGCCCCTAAGGCATCAAATCGGCTATAAACACACTTGTCCGATTGGTTTAAACTAAAACCATTGGACAAAATAACTTCATCAAACTTTCGATGCCATTGTTTGGGTGCTTGTTTCAGCCCATACAATGATTTAACAAGTTTACAAACTTTATGCTCATTTCCCGGCATAACAAAACCTTCCGGTTGTTTCATGTAAACTTTCTCATCAAGATCACCATTTAAAAATGCGGTCTTGACATCCATCTGATGTATAATCAGATTGTGTATAGCCGCCAAAGCAATTAACAACCTAATGGTTGTAATTCGAGCAACCGGCGCATACGTATCAAAATAGTCAATTCCGGGTTTTTGTCTAAAAGCTTGAATGACCAACCGAGCCTTGAACCTGTCAACAGTTCCATCCACTTTCATCTTCTTTTTGAAGATCCATTTGCAACCTAAGGGTTTAGAACCCGGTGGCAAACCCGACAACACCCAAGTGTTGTTCTCCATAATTGATGACATTTCATCATCAATTGGCTCCTTCCAAAAGGCAACATCTCGGGATTCCATTTCCTCTTTAAAGGTCTTTGGATCATCCTCAACTAGGTAACAATATGAATATTGTACCCCCGTTTCATCCCTTGAACCTTCCACTAAATACAAGTGAAAATCGGGACCAAAGTCTTTCACGATGCGGCCTCGTTTGCTTTTCCTTATTTGTGGTGCTTCGGGATTCAAAGCACCATCCAAACATTCTGGAACTTGCACCTCACTAGTTCTTGGAACTAGTTCATTTGGTCTTTGAATTGATGAAAATCTCATCTCATCAAAGATCACATCCCGAGACTCAATCACGGTGTTAACCGCTACCGCATCATTAGGTTCTATTACATAAAACCTATAAGTCTTGGAATGTTCAGCATATCCTATGAATATGCAATCAATTCCCCTTTCCCCCAAAGTTTTCCTTTTGGGCTCGGGCAATTTTACAACCGCCCTACAACCCCAAACCCGAAAATATTTCAAATTCGGCGCTTTCTTGTACCAAAGCTCATATGGGGTTGTCTTGTTCCTTTTATTTGGAACCCTATTTAGAACATAGCAGGCCGTGAGCATGGCCTCTCCCCAAAATCCTTCACTCAAACCCGAGTAGGAAAGCATGGAATTAACCATTTCCTTTAACACTCGATTTTTCCGTTCGGCCACACCATTTTGTTGTGGTGTATACGGAGCCGTGGTCTCATGAATGATTCCAACAGATTGAAAATAATGGGGATCCATATATTCTCCTCCTCGATCAGTCCTAAGACATTTAATTGGATTACCCAATTGCAATTCAACCTCGGTTTTATACACTTTAAATTTCTCTAAAGCTTCGTCCTTAGTGTGCAATAAATACACATAACAAAATCGAGTTGAATCATCAATAAAAGTAGCAACATACTTTTTATTGCCAAGGAAAGGAGTTGAGTGAAAATCACATAGATCACTATGTACAAGATCCAAAATAGCCGAATTCCTTTCAACATTAGGAAACGGTTGTTTTGTGATCTTAGTAAGCATGCAAGTCCTACACTTATCATCATTAATATCAAAAGCCGGAATTAAACTATCTTTAGACATTTCATGCATTTTTCTAAAATTTACGTGAGCTAATCTAGCATGCCAAATCATACAATCATTCATGGAAGATGCCACAAAAACAAAATTATCACTAGAAATTAATTTATTCACAACATTTAAACGAAACATGCGATTTGATAAATATCCAAAACCAACAAACACACCACCCTTGGACAGAATATATTTATCGGATTCAATCACTTGTTTGAACCCTAAATTATTCAACATACTTCCCGAAACAAGATTCTTCCGAACCTTCGGTACATACAAAACATCAAACAACGTAATTGTTTTTCCAGAAGTAAATTCTAAAAGAACTACACCCTTTCCCAAGATAGGCGCCATTGACTCGTCTCCCATGCGTAAGAAGGAACCGACCTCCACTGGTTCCAGATCTTCAAACCATCCTTTATTCTTACACACATGGCTCGTAGCCCCCGAGTCAATCCACCATGCACAATCATCATCCTGTACATAAAAAGATTCTGAAATGAGTGATACATAATTCTGGACAGAATTATCAAAGTTAGTCAGGAACTGACCTCCTTTCCGTGGAACCAGGTCCTTAGACCGTTCCTGTCCACTGCCACTCGTTCCAGCGCCATTCTTGTTCAGTTTCACACGGCAATCACACTTGACATGTCCAACCTTTTGACACCTCCAACAAACCAAACCTTTCGGTTTCTTGTTGGGTTTGTCATGGTCTTCATACTTGCGTTTTTTGCCTTTCCCCTTATCTTTCGGGTTAGATTTATTATCCTCAACCAAGTGAACATGAGCCAGTCTAGATTCAACTTCACCCATAATTTGGTCATTCTCTTGCACACGAAGATTCTCCTCAATGCGCAAGTGACTCCCAAGTTGAACCAAGGACAGTTCCTCATCTTGATGTTTTAAAGAACGTTTAAAATCCTTCCAAGAGGGTGGAAGTTTGTCAATTATACTTGACACGGCATATGACTCATCAACACCTATCTTGTGGAGTTTAAATTGACCAAGAACACGAAGGAGTTCATTGTATTGTTCCATAACCGGCCTTGAGTCAACCATTTTATAATTATTAAAAGGGAAAACTGTCAAATAGGTCCTCGAACTTTCATAAAAAGGTCAATTAAGTCCTTCTATAGGAGGTTCTGTCCGGCCGTCACGATTTGGGGCAGTTCCCGGTGGAATTTTTTGATGAAATTTTTTGAGCATCTTATTCACCAAGTCTAGTTTACTCATACCAAATTTCAGCTAAAAATTCAATCGAGAACACATTCAAATTAATTCTTGAAGATAATTGTGCATTTTTGCGTTCTTGAATTAATTTGAATGCGCTCCCGATTAACTTTTTAGATAAAATTTGGTATGAGTAAACTAGACTTGATAAATAAGATGCACAAAAAATTTCATCAAAAAATTCCACCGGGAACCGCCCCAAATCGCGACGACCGGACAGAGTCTCCTATAAAAGGACTTAATTGACTTTTTTATGAAAGTTCTAGGACCTATTTGACAGCTTTCCCTTATTAAAATCACTCACCAAGAACTTCTTACTAGAAGCATCCTCGGCGATGTATTTTGACTCAAGAGAATTCCACAATTCCTTCGCACTCTCAACGTTTTGGTAAATATCAAATAACGCATCGGACATACCGTTAAGGATGTGGCCTCTACATATGTAGTCATCGTTCTCCCACTTGTTACACCTCCTAGTTTGTTCCAAGGTTTCGTCCTCCATCACTTCCGGCATCGGAGTGCTCAACACGTACACAACATTCAAAGTGGTGAGGAGAAAGTGCATCTTCTTTTGCCATCTACGGAAATCGTTCCCTTGAAACTTGTCCAATTTGTTGAACTTCGATGTCATCTCTTCCACGGTACTCATGATTATCACAAAGGAAATATCAATTCGATTGTTGGGGTAAATCACGTAGGGGGTGATAATCGAGTACTTGGATATCTTAAGGATCGTGTAAGTTCACTTTCCGAATTGATATTTCTCCCCTATGCCTGGGTTACAAGAAATTCAATCTAGGATAATCCTTAAGGACACTCTAGAACTTAGGCACAAGAACTAGAGCCAAACTAGTCGAGTATATGGATTGTTATCTTTAATTTGAGTGCCAAAGTGATGAAGATATGTTGGATATCATTCCTCTTCCTCCTCTGTACAAAATATGGTGATATATATCCATATTCACCGTCCTAGGCAGTTGCAACACGTTCAAGAATAACCGCAACAGTTTTTTGGGAAACTGCTGGAAACTGTCTAACCGTTCTAGAACTCGGTCTAGAACCACAGAGCTGGTCTACTGAAAGTTATACCTCGAGTTCCACTAACGTAGACACTTTGGAATTAAACTAGTTCTTATATACAAGTGTGCACTCCACACCTACTAACTTGTATTAGATCATAGTTCTAATTCTCATTGGCACTCATGTCATTTCCAATTACACAAAACGGCCGGTGACACTAAAATCACCAACAACATTGAATTTTGCACTTCATTTTTAAAATCATTAATGTGTGCACTCTGTCAATCCAAAAATTATAAAAGAGTGAGGTGCAAAGTCAAATATTGTTGATGTTGTACTTATTTCTAACCGTTTTCCCCGGTAAGTTCAACCATTTTGTTTAGAGTGAACCAATATTCCTTTGGTGTTAATTTAAAACTTACCTTATTTGATTATCGTTTAACTTCCCCGAGTGTTCTTTTAAGTGTTTTTAATTTAATATGTTACGTAGTCCTGTATAATTTACTAAAAATTTGTCCAAATGATCCAAGTTAATTAATCTTTACTACAATCATTTGGATTAATTCCATAATTGACTAAATAAAGTACTTTTTCTTATATATGCACTTGAATTCACTTAAGTTTACTCACATTTACATGTAAATTTTAATAAATAATTTAAGATGGTTTTTGTTTGATTGGTTGTCTCATATTATATCAAGTCAGACTTAAACAAATAAGATTAGATCAAATCAGATACCAGATCAGACTTAAAACATTACTTCCTACCTCCCACAAGTTTTTGCCAAAATTTCTTATTTAGTCGCCTCAAAATACTTTAGGAATTCTAATTGGAGTAATAAATATGCGGTTTAAACTATTTCTCTCTCATGTGCACAAATCTTAACCACACAACTTCCTCTGTTTAGACAGAGGAAGTGGTAAAATACACATTAGACCTTTACCAGATCAAACTAGACCTAAAAAACCAATCCAAACTAGATTAGACCAGATTTGGAAATTCTGATCTAAATGAAAACACTTTTACTTAAATCTGAGCGTACACAGTATGAATACTATTAATAAGAACCATATTATTACTATTTATAATTATAATGTGGATAGGTATTTCATCAATACCATTATTCATGAAGTTTATTATGAATTTCTTATATCCAAACTTATATCTATGGGACAGTAGGATATTTATAGTTTATATTTTGCAAGAACGAAAATTGCCCTTTTTTTATAATGGGTATTAGTTTTAGCGCATTGCGCTTATAGAACGCTGGTAGAGTATAATTTTTACCATTGTGTGAGATGATTTTCTAGTGACCATAAGAATGTCGATTCTTTCATGATTCAAAGGTTAGCATTGCCCCAGGTTGTTGTATTAAGTTTAACGACTCCGATCCAATCATAGTTGCAGTTGGTTCTCGGTTCATATGGCATGAAAAGATGAATCTAGCTTGCTGAAATTGGAGGTATATCATGATTTTTGTATTCATGTAATCATGATTGTTTTATATCATGATGATACATGAAAATTCATCAGTTTTGTATCATGAATTCAACTCACTTGTATATCATGATTATTTGTCCTTGCTTCAATGTATTAAGTTGATATGGTATTATCAAGAAGACATTAAGAAAAGAGATGCATGAGAAAAAGTAATCATATTATTTCTACTCTTATATGCTTTATTTATTTGGCATGAACATAATATTGATGGACTTTAATTTCCTCGTCAAAGTCCTCGATTGCTTGAAAAGACTTTTAATTATGTTGAAGGTTCCCGATTCATCGATTTTGACAACAAAATGATGATTGTTACTAAGATGCATCAAAGGAAGTGAAGGATATTGAAGGAAAGGAATAAAATATACTTAATACATAATATTGTGATTGAATAGTGAGGACCGTTACGTATATTATGTATTAAGTATATTTCTACGCACCTTGGGGGGGAGGGGGGTGAATACATCACCTTAGGGAAATTTCTACGCACATGTGGCGTTTCTCACTTACTCCTCCCCACACTCCAGAACATAATGGCTTTGCTGAACGCCGGCATCGTCACATTGTGGAAACTGGTATCACCTTACTTCACCATGCATCCATGCCTCTTAAATAATGGTCTTATGCCTTCCTTACGGCAGTTTACCTCATTAATAGACAACCTGCACGTTCTCTTAATTTTTGCACCCCATATGAAAAACTCTTCCAACAACCTCCTCATTATAATAAACTTGCCATTTTTGGGTGCCAATGTTTTCCATGGTTACGTCCTTATACCACTCATAAGTTAGAACTACGCTCTAAACCGTGTGTTTTTCTCGGGTACTGTGACCAACAAAGTGCTTATCGTTGTCTTGATCTCGCTACTAATCGTGTCTTTGTTAGCAGGCATGTAGTATTTGATGAGTCAGTCTTCCCCTTTTCCACAACCATGCCACCAGTCTCCAAAATCCCTACTGAAGTTGATCTTTGGCTTCAACCTTCTTTTTCTTATCTTCCCATTTCAGGTACTATGGTTACTGGGGTGTCTCCTCCTACTCATACCTCGGCTCAAGAGCAGTCTCCCGGTACGTCACCCACTACTTCCACCCAAAATGACCCCACCCCTCATAAACCCACACCACCACACGTTATTACTTATCAACGCCGTCCCAAACCAAATCCTCCTGCTCCTACACCCCATCTACCTACCACTCCTGATCAACCTACCTCAACCCCAACCCCAACCCCCGATAACCCACTACCCAAACGTACCCACCCAATGACCCTTCGACCTCGTAAACAAGCCAATATGGCCGCTCACACTCCTTTACCTCATCACATAATTCCCACTTGTGCTTCTCAAGCTATGCAGGTACCAGAATGGCGGGCGGCTATGTCAGTAGAATTTGATGCCTTGGTAAAACAGGGAACTTCCGAACTTGGGACCTTGTTCCATCAGCCTGGCCAGAATATTATGGGTTGCAAATGGGTATATACAGTGAAGTATAAGTCAGATGGCTCAATTAGTGGCCAAGGGTTTTCATCAACGGCCTGGGATTGATTATTCTGACACTTTTAGCCCGGTCATAAAACCGGTCACTATTCGTGTTGTTTTGACTATTGCTCTTTCCATGGCTGACCGGTTCATCAATTGGACGTCAATAATGCCTTCTTACATGGCACTCTTCAGGAAGAGGTTTACATGAAGCAACCTCCTGGCTTCAATGATGGTTCTGGGTTTGTCTGTCGCCTATGGAAATCCATTTATGACCTTAAACAGGCACCTCGGGTGTGGTATCAGTCTCTTAGTGGATTTCTTCTCTCACTCGGTTTTTATCAGCCTGCTGCTGATGCCAGTCTATTCATATTTTCTTCCCATGACTCCTACATATATGTGTTGATTTATGTGGATGATATTATTATTACTGGCTCTACACCAGCTTTGATACGTCAAACTATTGATTCCTTGGCCCACCAGTTCTCAATCAAGGATTTAGGAGCCTTACATTATTTCTTGGGCATGCAGGTTACTCCTACACAGGATGGACTCTTTCTTGATCAACATAAATATATTAAGGACTTATTAAAAATGTTGAACATGGATGAAGCTAATCTTATGGCTACGCCGTTAGCATCTTATGCCTCCTAAACTTTGTTTGACAGCTCTGGATCCTGTGATGTCACTCTCTATCGCCAAGTCATCGGGTCACTTCAATACCTGAATCTTACCCGCCCAGATGCTGCTTTTGCAATTAACAAACTAGCTCAGTTTATGCATAAACCTACGGCTAATCACTGACAGCTTCTCAAACGTCTTTTACGCTATCTACAAGGCACTACCTCTCATGGACTATTTCTTCGTCGGAGTATTTCTCCCTCCTTATGTGCCTTTGCCGATGCTGATTGGGCAGGGAATCCTGATGACCGCTCCTCTACCAGTGCCTACGCCATCTTTCTTGGAGAATATCTTATCTCTTGGAAATCAGTCAAACAACGCACTATTGCGAAGTCTTCCACGGAGGCTGAATATCAGGCTCTTTCTACGGCTGCCTCTGAAATTATTTGGATTGAATCTCTCTTACTTTTGAATTTGTATTTCCAAATTTTTATATGTTCTTTTTTAACAATTTTCTAATTTATTTTTTTAATTTAAATTTAGTTTTTTTCAAATATATCTTACCAATATTCTACTTCTATTTTCATTATGCATTATTTGATTTCTTAATTTGTTTATTTTATTGCTTTTTACATTATCTAATTTTAATACTTCTATTATTTTCTAATAATCTTCATCTTATTTTTTTTACATTTTACCAAATATTTACATTTTTTCTATTTAAAAACATGAATTGAGTAAGAGGTAGTCTACTTACGGTAGCCTACTAACTCCAAGAAAAGGATACTAACGGTACAAAGGTTAAAGTTTTAACGTCACCATGTAAAGCCTTAGAATGATAGAGTCTATTGTTAAAATAAAATTTTGATTAATCTATTTTTGAAAAGAAATATTAAAAATGAAAAAAGTGATATTATTTTTACTTTTTGGGCTATTTCTGAAAAATTCCCAAAAAACTGCAACTTTAATTTACTTTAATCTACTCTTCAACTTTAATTCTTTCTTCCTTATTCCTTAATAGTCTTTTGATTTTTCATATCTTAATTTTTTTACAAAAATATCCTCTGGGATTTTCAATAGTGCAATAAAATGATGTTCTTACATTGTGAATGTTTGTAACATACTCAACAAAACACACCAATAAATGTCAATACATACATTTATAATTAATTAAGTAATCTTAGAAAGAGAAATATAGATGCGCTACAAAAACCTATGCACTTTTAAAAAAAACTTCTCATGTTTTACTATAAAATGTAACATTGTAATGGCACTAAAATTCAATTTTTTCAATTAGTTCTTTTATTGTCTTGTCTTGGTAATAAGAGGAAAAACAACCTTCATTTCATGGTTCGTTTCCTTCACTTCAAGTGTTCTTCTATACATATATAGTTCAAAAGAATCAGAGATTTAAGTTCACCTATTGTCAAAATTTTAAGTGGATTACATATATTTTTGCCAAAATGTTAAATAATCCATAATGTATTTTTTCTACTAGAAGAATACAATTCTTTGAAACAAGAGTTTTTGCCATTTTCGGTCCCCCGACTATTGTGTCATTGACACTTTTGATACTCGACTTTTAATTTTTCAATTTCATTCCTCAGCTATTGTGCTAGGGTCACTTTTAGTCCTCGACTTCAAAGATTCCTAAATTTAGTCCCTTAAGTATTATCAAATTGACAATTTTAATCCTTCCACGATTTTGACATGATAAGTGGATTACTAAAAATGTCACTATTATAATAGTTGAAGGATCAAAAGTGTAACTATTATGAAAGTCGGTGGACTAAATAAGGAAATTTTCAAATACGGGCACCAAAAGTGTCTGTAGCACAATACTCGAGTACTAACAGCTGAAAAAATCAAAGTCGAGTACCAAAATTGTCAATGACATAATAGTCGAAAGACTAAAATTGGCAAAAACTCTTTGAAACAATATCCAAACATAATAAGTCAGCTCTAATTCATGTAGAGTAATTTTGCATCACTTTAAATTAATTCAGATTCTCATGTACTCGCGAGTGAAAAACTAGTTAATTATTACTAAGTATGAAGTAACAAGACCATTACGATATGAGTATGAGTGTATGTGTTACCGTCCCTGCATGGCTGCACCGCCTGGTTTGATCCTGATACCCGAAAATAGGACCACGGAGTACCCAGTCCTAGACCTGGACAGATTGTAAGGACCCGTTCCAGTCCCACACAGTCCCGGACCCGATTTCTGATTGGGCCAGACCGCCGAACTGAATCCAACCTACCTGTTACCATCTCTATTCATTCATGGTTACCTACGACTGCACGTCAGCAACGTCACCCTCTCACACATGGTTTCCCCTCGTTCATAATTTTAATCTTAAATGACGATTTTCATGCAACATATAAAGACCGTTTGGTAACACTGAAATTGGCTTAATTTGCTGATTCTGCTGAAATTTATGAAGTTTTGGCTGAAGTGGCTATATTGGTTGATTCTGCTGATTTATGAAAAAAATAAAATATTTGTTATTAATAAATAAAATAAAAAATTATATGAAAAAGTAGCTAAAATGATACTCTACAGTAACTTCAGCCAATACAGCCAGAAAAGTAAGTTTAATCTTACTTTTTCGTATTATTACACAATTCAGCGCACAGAATCAAAAATTACGTATTGGATGAAAAACTGGCTGATAAGCCTGATAAACTGAAAATAAGAACTACCAAACGGGCTCATAGTACTATTGAGAAATTTGTTGATTTAGTCCTGTAACTTATAGCTATACCCGAAATTGGTCCTGTAACTTTATTAACTTGCAGATTACATCCTGTAACTAATAAGTTGGTGCAATTTTGGTCCTTCTCTGCCGGAACTTACCAATTTCGCCGGAAAAGACACATCACCTGCCACATGGTATATTATTTGGAACTCATTCGCTGACTCAATATTGGCCCTTAGCTAGAGTTAAAAAATTATTTCTTCTTGGTTGCAGCAGGAGCATTTTGAATGAAGTTTAAAGCTTTTTGGATTCATGTTTTAAGAATAAAGCATTTGAAATGTTACATCATCTTCACTTCTCACATCTTTAACATGAAAAAGACCAGGAGCAAAAACACTAGCCCCACAACAACTATGATGAGCTTTTTATTTTTAGCCTTCAACTTTACAACCTCTTCCTCTTCTGAATTGAGTCTTCCAACCAATCCCGGAATTATCATCGTTCAATGATGGCACATAGGTGGGTCCGCCCATTCAAAAAATCTGCAACCTTCTGTCTGTATCAAAACAAGATGAAGCTTAACTTACTTTTCACTGCTTTGAACACAAAAATACATTATCAAATGCCCCCAACAAATAGAAGATGGTAATTTTATTAGCAAAACCTAGCTTAAAATATAAAATACATTTTAATTTTCAAACAAATTTATTATTCAAATGCTATTCTTAAATTTCTAGTTTGTTTAGTAAAAAAAGAAGCAAACAATGTAAATTAAAAAGCTGAACTTCTTACTCTGCTTCTAGCGCACACACGAAACCTCCTTCTAGGATCGTTATTAGTCCAAGAAGTTAGAAGAGAAACCTTTTTACCACAATCACACTCCATAAACTTTTGTCTGATCGAGAGCCGTTACTAGCAGATTTGAAGAATAACTCACTCTCTCGACTTAGTTCACGAGAAATCTCCAGGTAGAATTATATGTTCTTCCCCCCTTTTGCAGATCCGATAATAGTCTTGGTATGGTTGTGCACGCACTTAGCGAAGATCTTTCGTACTTTGTTTTTTTAACTCCAGCTAAGGGCCAATATTGAGTCAGCAAATGAGTTCCAAATAATATACCATGTGGCAGGTGATGTGCCTTTTTATGACGAAATTGATAAGTTCCGGCAGAGAAGGACCAAAATTGCACCAACTTATTAGTTACGGGATGTAAATTGCAAGTTAATAAAGTTACAGGACCAATATCGGATATAACTATAAGTTATGGGACTGAATCAACAAATTTCCCTAGTACTATTTACATTCAAAATACATTTTCTTGTTTCAGGAAAAAATCCCTTTAAAAAAGTCACCAACTGACACAGCTTTCTTTATCTAGAAAGTTCGAGAACTGGATCCACCACTACTTTAGTTTGGAATCGAGGACCAGCCTTGTGCCCTTGTTTTGTTTCCTCTTTTCAAAATACAAATTCACTGTTTTTGAATAAAATGCAGTCCGTATATACTTATTGAATCCAAGACTAGAGTTCCATTGTGTTTGTGCTGTTGAAGTATTTTATTTGAAATGTATTCATTTATATCCCGAACAAAAGAAAACCCTCTTCAGTTTTGCAATGCCATACCACATAGAGGATCAAACTAGATCAGATTCTGGACTCAGTACATACACTGGTTAAAGACATTCCGAGGCCTCATGTCCAGCTAATCTGAAAACAAAAACTAGTAACGATTTTTTTTTCGTTACAAAAACTAGTAACGATTAACGAACCAGAACGAATTAGCGAAATTTGGTCCTCTGCCCATTTAGCAAGTGTTTGGTTAAAGTGATTGAATCTCCTACATTTTCCGAGAAGGGTGTTAGTTTTAGCTAAGCTAAATAAGTTATAACTGCTTTTGCTTATTCCTACGCAGAACAAAGAACATAAGCTACTAGGGGCCAGCACACAAAATACTAAAAGTAAAACAAAACAAAAGATAGATCAATGGGGAAATCTACCAAAGAGTAGAAGACTACTTGAGAATAGAGAAAATGGAAAAGAGCAAAACTGTCGCGCAATATTGACAAGGTATGATGACACTGTCCCTTGTGTTCTCTTATATGAAAAGAAAATATAAAACAAGAATTGCACCCTATAGCATGCTCATTCAACTTACAAGGATCAGAGCAATAATAGTGATGCTGATCCATTTATCTAACATCAGATAACATCCCTATTTTTGAAAAGACATGTAGTATATATTGTGCTTTTCACTTCACCAAAGCATTCAACCTGGCCCTGACTATCAGAAACGCAAAATTGTGATTTTCAATCACGGGTATGTGTTGCCAACTGGATTTACTCATCAAACGGATTGCAAGTTGTGAGCTTCCAAAGCATCTTGCAAGCACTGAACTGACCCATTGTAGTTAAGAAAGCCCATAAACCAAAATTCATGAGTATCCAATGATATGACTTGTATATATTTTTCGGAAGGGTTTGTTCTGCTTGATGAAGGATTAACAGCCTTTAGCTGATGTAAAGGGATAACTACCTGCACACATTTTGGGGATATATAAAAAAGAACTGAGAAGTATGAATTTTGCCAAGATTGTATAAGTCGCAGGATAAATCAACAGACACAATAAAGATGTCTCATCTTCCACTTACATACTACTATCTTTGTTGTTGACGTTTTAGAACTATCATTTTGTTCTCACAGAATTGTCACTAGAAAATAAAGGGGACAATAATTGCTTATTTTCGACCACTAATCTTCTTTATCCATTACCCATAATAGTACTCCATCAGAAGTTAATTATAGGGAACAATTGACCAAACTAAACAAACTACAGAAAGTATGGAATAGTTGTTTTTCTAAACAAACTACAAAAAACATCCCTGCGTGGAATATTAGCTATAAATCGAAGTTTGTTAGCTAAATAAGGCAGGTTGTTATTCCGTTGTTGGTTGGCTTGGAGAGTGGGCTTCTCGAACAGTCCCAGAGCTTGTACTTCTACCGTGGTTCTTCCCTATTACAATAATATTCCTTTTTTATCTGATCTATAGCTAGATTTCTATTGAATTGTTGTTGAATTACTTAGATTCATACCAGTGTTCTATCACCATCCTTATGTAATTAGGAGTTCGACTACTACATCTATAAATAGAAATGTAAGGATGTTTTTACTTGGACTGTAATCCGTCCCAGACCAGACCAGACCAGTTCAGACCAGACTTGGATAGTTATAAAAATACAAGGAGACCAGACCAAACCAGACCAGTTCAGACCAGACCAGATCACACCGGACCAGCAAATTACAGTCCAAGTAAAAACATCCTAAGTAGCGAACTACCCAAGAGTTTTCGTAGTATTATTAGCCGCATATTATTATTGTCGAAGCTCATATTTACGGACGTTCTCTCTCTAGACTACTTTATTTGATATTATGTACTTCATCATCTTCATCATTAGGAATATCAATAAAGTTGTTGTTTGATATCTTTGTTCTACGTATGATTACGATTCATTCATAGATAAAATCTTGTTCAACTGTTGATCTGGGTTTTAACATATCGTAAATACTTCCACAATTCCACTTTTTGCAATACACTTTCTTTTTTGGGTTGTCCAAAACAAGAACATTTTCCCAAGGGTAAATAGTGAGAAAATAATAACAATAATAATAATAATAATAATAATAATAATAAATGATCCAAAGAAAAGAGCAAATCCTTGTAGAAGGCCCATTGACCCATTCAAAAAGGACCAGAGTGAGCATTGTACTTCAAAACATTAATGGTCTTCTATCCCTATTGACATACTCCATCTTGAACATATTGTAATGCTTAGTTGACATAATTACACAAAACCGCCCAAGTAGCTATTGTTCTTGGGTTCTTAAATTTTAAATCGTGTCCCATTTTCACACTCATTTATTATGTCCTGTATATGATACTTTCAAAAGAAACATGTGAACAATATGTATTAGGGGCAAACGTTGGTACACACAATATACACAACAACAACAACCAAGCCTCATTCGCAAAAGAGTTCAGGGTCAGCTAACATGAATCGTCATATAATATCAGAGTAAAAAAGAAACACAATAAACGCTTCTAAGAAAAGACAATGCCTTAATATGAAAACTAACACACTTTAAAAAGTGCCTTATAATTATGACACACGGAGTATTTCATACTCATAAACATGTTTGGAAGTCAATAGATACCTAAATCCAAAGAGGTAAATCGAATCATACCTTATAATAGCTCCATTCTGTCTTGTCACTGGCTTTGTACGAAAGAGGATTATCACTACAAAATGCAAGCTTTGCAGTGGACACGTATAAAACCCCCATAACTGGACCAGCTGATGTTGATAAGTAACAAGCAAATGAATCCTGAAGTTGCTCCTCCGGAACTGTCTCAAATGTTTGACGAAATATCTTTTCATACCCGCCTTCAGCTAGAACTTTTGTCCCCTGTGCAAGTCTTCCCAAAGCAGCATCAGCAAGACTGGGCCCCGTTTTCACTAAAGCAAACAATTTTTATGAAGTCATAAAAAAGTTCTGATTTCACAAATATAAATATAAACAAAGTGAGCATCATAGGACAAGAACAGATAATATTATTTAACCCCTAAGAAAAATATTAGAAATTTACACAAAACAGAAGATATGCCAAGCAAAAAGATAGTGAAACTTTTTCCCTCACTAACACAGTAACACCCAAAAACAAGGACAGCAGAGAAAATTAAGTGCAATACCAGACAGCATTCTCAAAATGCGAAAACAGATGGTCAAAAGGAAGATAACGGAAACCTAAATACTTCTGATGTCACCATATTCAGAAAATACAAAAAAGGATCTAGTGAATCCTGGAAAAGATAAGAAAATTAGTGATAAGTATACAGATATCGTAACAGTAAACTATCGATTTTATTACGGTGAAACGCAGAAAGAAGAGGAAATACAAACGCGGGCACGGCACTTCAAGAGGCCTCGACTCTCCCAGAACCTGAGTTCCCAAATCAAAATCTGCCTACCTTTTCCCTTTCCCCTTCCTTACTATTAATAGTACCAGCCCATTTATTCTCCATACTAATAGTCCCACTTATTATTATCTTAATATAATAGGCCCATTCCTATCAATTAGCTAAAGTAAAATAGAAAAGATAGAATAATCTCCATAAAAATATTTACTCAGCAATTGATTATTCACTATCATTGTAACTATTGATTCATTTAATGAATATGGAGCACTATTTTTACCTTATCTGCACGGCCAGATAGTACAACACACGAGACATACAGGTTTAAGTGATGTGTTAGGCAGTTAGACCCACGACCATAGTCCAAGGTGTATAATCAGCCTCGACAATTAAGTGTAACAGACGTTGTTGTCCCATTTGGAAATAAGTATTAATACAGTGAATACATTGAGTACTCTTGCTTATTGATATCTTCTTATATTCTCATAAGCATACCATTAAAATAAGAAACAAATAAAGCTAGGCATTGGAACCATTCTTGTCACGGCGTCGTGTAGTTGCCAACTAGGTGCCCTGGCGGTGTAGAGGAGTCGCCAAGAGAACTCTACTTGACTGGAAGAAGCTGGGCATCGCTTGGCGTTGATTTGACGTCGTTCAACTGTTTAGGAAACGACTGTGGCCCACCTTTTAGGCTCTGAAACATAGAAACTCGACTCGTGTACCCTGTAAATAAACTTAAAACCTTAAGTCACAGAAAGCGGAACTTGTTGGAGATGACGGCACAGGTCGCGAAAAGCCCTAGCTGCAGGTCCTTCTGCAGGTCACCGTTCACAGGCTGCTATGTCGCCTTCCCTATTCGGCTACTCGCAGTTCTGCACTAACCATCAGTTCCATCATAGTCATAGGTCGCATGTTTTCTTTGTTGCAGGATTGTAGTTTAATTTAAGTTTCTTTTAATTTGGGATTGTCATATTTCCCTTCTCCCAGATTTCCCTTTATTTTGTTTCTGATTTTTACATTTCCACCTAAACTATTTTGAAATCATTCATAAACCTGCTTTCAATTTTGTGTTTGTAAATTTACTATTTAATTGTTTAACTCTTGTTTTGAGCCATTAATTAAGATTTTGCTTTGTATTATTTGGATTCTGGTTTCAATTAAAATAGTGATATAATTTAATTTATAATATTAATATTATGTTATATACTTATATCATTATAATAATTATTGCTAATTGCAGGAGCAGTCGTCCACGCAGGCAATAAGGTGGTCCACTGGCGCTGCAACTCGCCTAGGTGCAGTGAGAAACTTGATTGGGACTGTCACAAAAGCTCGAAGTCTTGAACATTTCGAGGTCTGAGAATGGCCTAGATAGAAAATGTTGAGGCAGATGATCTGAACAAGTTACATGAACATGTTGGAGGTGTGGCAGAGATGTCTAGGGTAGAGAGACTAACTCACTGATCAAATTAAGTCTTAATGAGCTTGAAGATTGCCAAGTCGTCAATATTACAAATATCTGTACAAATACATTTGGTGAAGAATGATTAAGGTGGCAATGAAAATATCTACAAACAATCATTGAGCAAAGGCTGCAAGAATGCAAATCTAAAGGCCGATTGATCAGTGGAAGAGGATCACACCTAGTAGTTGTCCAAAAACGTAGCAAGTACTTCAGCGGTATAATGGTGTTATTAACCAAGCATGTTACAGAATTGTTAGGAATACAGATAAAAGTAAGGGAATCCTACCATTGTGAAATTGACCTTCCACCTACTCAATTCCCCTTTCGATAGTACTAAATCTGCCGAATGGGAGGCGGTTAACTACATATCCAAGTTGCTCTCACAACCGTGCAATGGAAGAGAAATAATGTGTCAGGATCACACAGTATTTTACGAAAATACAAAAGTGAGGCAAGGCAAAACCATTTAATAACATCACAGCCACACAGTGTCTGTCATATGCTAATTTGGAAGAGTTGAAGTATATTTGTCTCATATCGACTTGGTATAAAATAATAAATTAATATATAAGAACTTGGGCTATTTCTCGAACCTTGTTAGTCCCCAAGTCTCAATAGGACGTATGTAGAACCCATGCCTCTAGGGCTTAAAAAACTCGAACTTGGTCGCTAGTTTAGCTGACATGTTTTGAAATTGCTTTTTGTTGTCGGTAACCATAACCATGTGATCATGGAGACTAAACCAACAAACTACATATGTCCTATTAAGACCTTGGGTTGTGCTCCAAAAGGTTAACCTGATAGGAGTGACATGCGTCTAGATGGAGGTAAAAAAACAGGAATGGAGGAGAACCATGCCTCTGGGGTATAGGTAAGAATCACAGGTCTGGACTTCCCGAACTGGAAATTGAATAAAACTAAGAAGTAGGGGTGAGAGGGTAAGGACAATCTTTTACCAAGCACTAAGAAGCAAACTAGATGATGTTGTAATAAGTCTTAGATTGATAATTGAGCACTTGCTACCAACTAGAAGATGTAGTAATAGGTCGTAAAATTGACAGCTGTATCAACACTTGGTACCAACAAGAAGATGTTGGTACCAACAGCTGGGGCCTGTCCTGTGCTAGTTTGGATTTGTGGGATGCTTTTTCTGAACATTTAAAATTTCTCTTCATGCCCCTTACCGCATGGTAGGGGGTGGGGGGAGGAATGCTAGATACTATTTCTGTCTAGATTAGCTAGCTTAGATAGTTTTTGATACATTGTATTGTTACTTTTGGATGATTTTAATATATACTTACCTTTCATCCAAAAAAAAAAGATGTTGTGACACGACATAATATAGATAATTTTACTAAAAACTTCGGTACCGAGAGAAATACTCAAATACAAACTGAACAATATAATAAATATCATTCAGGCCAAATTAATAAATATGACATTTATTGATTTTTTTGTGATGACTTGATACGATGTTTGCTGCTGACTGCTGACAAGTATTAGTATCAACATCAAGTTCCATAAAATTTATAAATGACCAAAACGATGCATGTAATGGCAGACTAAAAGATGGTGTTTTGTGCCAAAAAATTTATTTAAGGCCAAAAGAGAGGGCAAGTAGAGAATCTACAGCCATACTTGGACGGTTGGACCAATCTTGATAGCAGTTCTCACAGCCTTCCATACCCGGTTTTAAGACAAACAAAAGTGAGGTCGATCGAAGTACAATATGAAACACTGTAAGTGATGCGCCAAGACTCCCATTCTCTAAAAGAAAGGGAGCCTTAGTTAAGACAATAGTTTCTTAATCAACATTATGAAACACAAAGCTTAAGGCTAATAAGAAGCTGAATAAAACTGAATAGGAAATAAAATTATTAATACTAATAGTACTGGCAATAATAGTAGTAGTAATGATAGGACTCCTGATAATAATAAAATAATATTTAGAATAAGACTTTCTTCTGGCATTGGTGTAGCCCTAACATGAGACATTCCCACATCAACAAATGAAAACTATATAAATAGGAGGGAGAACAAGTGAGGTATTCTCATTTGTAAACACAAGCTTACAAGATGAATAAAATGAGTTACATTTCCCATTTACTATTAACTACCCTTCCCGATAAATAATTAATTAGGTCTAACATTGGTTCTATCTGATTGAAAACTAAAATGGGAAACAATGCTTAATCTACTTTCCCTGCCTAACCCATATATCGATGTTACATGAGGCTCAGTGGTGGATGTCATCAGCACAATGGAGTCTCTCTCCATCTATGTCACCAGTCAACAAATCAGGTCTTAAATAAAGTGCATTTGTTCCCTCATAAACACTTCCATAATAATGGTGGCTATATTCATTCAAGTCTCATTTTCTTCAAATGCATAGTCAAATATTAGGCTTTGAATAACAAGACAGCATATATATAATCTAGTAGTGCTTTACAAAGCATGTAACGGATTTGGTTATACGGATCTCTCAAATGAAGATAACTTACAATGCTGCCATGTGTTTCCCGCAATATCCTCGGCCTTTTTGGTTGCTTCGCCTACCCTCTTCCTCCATCTCCCCAAGGCATCTTTAACTGTCTCCATTGTATCTGACATCAAAAGCACATTATTAAGACAATTTCCATTTTATTGAGAACTAGTTAACACCACAAAATTCTTGAATCAAATGAACTCAATCCTGCCTTTCACACACTCATGTTGTAGCCATCACTTTTACAGGACAGCTCTGATTTTTTACTGAGATTAGAATAGAGCAATAGTTTTCCATCATTTGCAATGGAGCCAAAGATTCATTACTTTTTGGCTTGAGAATATGATGGAATAAAGCAAAATGGCTCACCAAACTGTCTGCGCTTCTTTGTTATGAAGCAGCGGTCAATCAAGGCAATTTTTGGACGCGATTTTCATTATGGGTCATACGGAAACAGTCTCTCTGTGCTTTAGTACAGGGGTAAGACTGCGTACATCCGACCCCCTTACCCCACCATAGGTGGGAGCCTTTGCGGCACTGGGGTAAATGATGATTGATTGATATATTAGAATAGAGCAATAGCTTACAAAGATAGAGTGTGAGTGTGAAGTAATAATCTTAAACTAATTGTATATGGACTAAAAGATAATTAGATACTCTTGTATAAGTAATACGTAGTAGTTAAATGAATAAATTTCTAGAGATATGCATCAGAATATCATGGTATTGTGCAAGGGGAGTGTCGCCATATAAAGAAAAGGAGAGGGGCAGACTTTTGAAATTGGAGGAAGATGGATTGTCGTTGGCAGATGCTGAAGAATAAGCGACATAAGGACCGGACCGATGGTCATCGGAAGACATCGTGCGCGGTATGGGCGATTCCGTTACCAATTCCTGGCTCCACCTCACCGACTTCTTCGATCTATTCAAAGCGTTCACGGACTTTCCACTCTCAATCTCGATATGGTTCTCATCCAAAGCACTTGAATCGTCCAGAAGCGGCCCTGCTTCAGTATTTGGATCAGGATACTGAACCCGATCCTCCACCGGTCCCGAGCCCTTTTGCTCCCCATCCGCCTTTGTTGACGTGACTACTTTCCTTTCTTCTCCGCCGCCAGGCTGGTCCATTACCTTTGTGACCTGTAAATGAAATGGGAATGGCGGTAGAGTTTGCTTGGAGGTGGAGCTTGCCAAGTGCTAACGATTTCGATGTTGAGGTAAGTAGTACAGTCAATCGCCGCCTCGTCGGAGTTGATGGGCTGACCGGTTAAAGCGGTGGCGACCGTAAGGTGGTGAGTGGAAGGATGACCGGCGAGTTTAGCGCCCGAACAGTCGAACACGCCAGTAATAACTAGTTTGCCGGTCTGCCCCTATTTGAACTTGAAGATGGAGTTCAATGATGCCAAAGAAAAAGAGCCCCCCGTGCAACATACGAAATTATCCACTCATTATTGCTTGGATTAATTATTTAATGCGAAAACTGTCAAATAGACCCGTAGTATGCTAAAAAAGTCAATTAAGCCCTCCAACTAAAATAACACCCAATTGAGTCCAACAAGTTTAGAAAAGTAGTCAAATAGGCCATTTAGCCAGTTAGCCGCCGGTTTTCCGGTTGATGTGCTTACACATGTGCTTACCTGGCCAAACACATGTAAAATTTCACTGTTTTGTGTTTTCCTTTATTTTTTATTTTTGTTCTTCCCGATGCCCACTTCTTCTTCCCCATTCTTTTTTCTTCCCCCAAGATCCTCCACCCCTTTTTTTCTCGTTTGATTCTTTCATACCCCGTCTCCCCACCCCCATTTTTCTTGGTTCTTCCAGACTTTGCTCCATCTTTTTCTTTCCCAGTCCATAGAAGATTGGAGGCATAGTAGGCTCCATCATATTTGCATTTCGAACTCCTTTAACGCCCTCCTAACTGTCCCCTTTTCAGTCGAACAGAGCATGACAGGGTTGACTTCCTCCTCAAGACCATCTCGCTGGAGGAGACGTAAATGAAATGGGTGATCTCCACGGCCCCAATCCTTGATGAAGGAGTATAAAAACGAAGAAAAAAAGAGGTTGGTTGGAACTTGAAGACTAAATTAAGAAGACGAAGCAAAATGGGGACGGAAGAAAAAAAGAGGGGAAGGGCGAAGAAACGGAAGACTAGTTGGTGATTGAAGAATAGTTGATGAAAGACTCAAAATTCGATTATTGGAATTCCTTTTTTAAGCTTGATGAAGAAGGTTTGTGTGTGATAGGGGAAATAAAAATCCGACGGGGGTGGAGCTAGGTCCTTGGGGATAGAAAAAAAGATTGGGGAAGAAGCAGAAGTGGAGCTAGTGGAAGAACGGAAATAAAAAATAAAGGAAAAAGAAAAATAGTGAAATTTTACATGTGGCTGGCCACGTACACACATCAACCGGAAAACTGGTTGTTAACAGGCCAAAGGGCCTATTTGACTATTTTTCTAAACTTCATGGACTCAATTGGGTGTTATTTTAGTTCGAGGGCTTAATTGACTTTTTTAGCATACTACGGGGACCTATTTGATAGTTTTCCCAATAATTAGTTCCATTTTTGCGAAATGGGCATCTATACATAATAATTTCAAAAGATACAATTATGAATTTTTTTTGCTATGTGTGCAAACATTCATTATACGTAGTAACATTCTATATTTTCTTTCCAATTTAGTAAAATAATTGTACTCATGTTACGTTAATTTGCAATACTGTTTGTGATAGATTGGAACTCATGTAACGATAGTTTAGAAAACTTTCTAAAGCTATGTAGTTCAAAAAATAAAATCCCATTTTATTTTAAAGGATTATAACTTTTTTATTTGTACTCTGATGATTACAAAAAATATATCATAATTTATAACTTTTTATTATCTTTCATATGACATCAATATTGAATATATAAAAATAAAAAACAATAATTTAGCACTAAATAAATATCTGTTCTTTTAAAGTGTTACAGAGTATATTTTTTTAGAAAGAATGACCAATATATTAGTTACAGCTTTTGAGTTGACAAAAATAACTCACAAGTCCTGTGTGGACAAAAAAGAGACTCTTTAAATATAAACTGACAAAATTACCCTTACTGGAAATACTAAAAAGCTATCCGAATTTCAGCTTAAGGATGTTTTTACTTGGACTGTAATTTGTCCCAGACCAGACCAGATCAGTTCAGACCAGACCAGACCAGACCAGACCAGACTTGGATAGTTATAAAAATACAAAGAAACCAGACCTTACCAGACCAGACCAGACCAGACCAGTTCAGACCAGTTCAGACCAGATCAGACCAGACCAATTCAGACCAGACCAGATCAGTTCAGACCAGACCAGACCAGACCAGACCAGATCAGTTCAGACCAGACCAGACCAGTTCAGACCAGACCAGACCAGTTCAGACCAGACCAGACCAGACCAGACTTGGATAGTTATAAAAATACAAAGAAACCAGATCTTACCAGACCAGACCAGACCAGACCAGCAAATTACGGTCCAAGTTAAAACATTCTAACTCCTTCCCGTCTCTCAAGCTTTCTCGACGCAAGATATGCGCCCATTTCTCCCCTCTCTAGCATTGGCAGTACCGTCGTCATCCATTCATCGCCATCTCGACGGTGTCCTTCTTCGCCGACTCGATCGGTCCCAACGTCCCCACTTCAAATCGTTGCCACCGTCACCGCAATGGTTCAGATCTGGGGCGACAACGTGTCTAGGGTTCCTGACTTCGTGGTCGATTCCTGTGGTACACCGGCGACAGCGGACAATACCGAGCGGATGAAGCTAGGGGATGGGGTTATTGGGTCAACGACATGACATAGGAGAGGCAGGGGGCGGGCTGGTGGTGCACGGGCGTGGCCCTGTGGGTTGTTCGAACAGGGGGCAGGGTCAACAGAGATTCTAGTGTCACATGGGAGGGCTAGGGTGGGTAGGGGGCGGGTCTAGGGTGGGATGTTGGACAGAGGGCGGTTCTGGGGTGGACTGGTGGGCAGGGAACGGGTCTGTGGTGGACTGGAGGGGAGGGGGCGGGTCTGTGGTGGACTGGTGGGCAGGGGGCAGGGCTATTGGGGCTATATGGGCGGGACGCCGGTGACTGCCGAGGAGGCGGGGCAAGGGTGGCGCAGCAGGTCATTGAGGTCTCAGAGTTGCAGGCAGTGACCACGGGTCACTAAGTTACTGAGTGTCGGGGCAACTAGTCACCGGACGGCGACCAACAACTTAGGCGTCGGGTGAGGTCACTTGACAGTACGGGGCAGTGACTAGACCTTAATTGTTGTGGGTTATTAGAGCGGTTGTAACTAGGGCAGTGGTCACTAGAGTGGTAGTAACTGAGACGACAATAACTAGAGCATAAGTAACTAAGACGATGTCATTATAGTTGTAATAGTAACTGAGACAATAATCACTTGAGCGGTAGTAACTGAGGCGATGTCACTGGAGCGGTAATACTAATTAGGATGGCGCCACGTCACTTGAGCGATAATAGTAACTGAAACAGTAATCACTGGAGCAGTAGTAACTGGAGTGATGGTCACTGGCGGATTTTGGTCATTGATGGATTTTGGTCACTGGCGAATTTTGGTCACTGGCGGATTTTTGGTCACTGGCGGATTTTGGTCACGGGCGGATTTTGGTCACTATGGTGTTACTAGTCACTGTGACGTTACTGTAGCAGTAATAGGGGTATAATAGTCTCCTAATCACTTCTTAGTCTTATTTTTAGAAATTGGAGGAGAATGCGACTTTTTTGTCTATAGCTCTTTTTTAGTAATATTTTAGACAAAACCCCATTTTTTATTTGTACTATGATTGTTACAAAAAAAATATAAAAAATTATTACGTTTTATTCTATTTACTTGTGTCGTGCAAAGGATAAAATGATTTTATTTTTTTAGCTTTAGTATATGTGTGCGTACTGGTATACATATGCATTATTATAGTGAAATGTCGCTTATTCAATCGATTATAACATTGGTTTGGCATAATACATATTCTCATTTATTGAGTATGCTTTATGAGGTACACATTATTTTTTAATATATTATCTAAACATGTTCTCAGTCTACATTTTTCCAATTTAAAAGTCATTTTTTATAACTCTCATTTTTCAACATTTTTAAAAATATCCAAATGAAAATATTCTTTTTTAACCATCTTTACCTAATAAAAAAAGAAGTTACTCAGTGCCCATTTTTATCCATTAGATTTAATCCATAATTTTTAATTGTATTTTGAAAATCTTAAAAATAATACGCAGTACTTTGAGTAATTCTTTGTAATACAAATACGACGTGATATATAATGAGTAATACAAATCTATTATAAATTAACTTTAGGTAAATGTATTCCAAATGTACAAAAAAAGTATAGCAATTTTTTAAAGTCTTATTTTAAATGCTTTTCCAATAATTTTAAAAATTCAATTAAGAATTATAAAAAATTTGTCATGTTCAATTAGAATTATCTATACATTATTTATATAAATTTTTCTCAATATCCAAAAGGGCTTAGAGGTTAGGGTTATGAATCCTGGTATCTACTTTCTCAAAAGGGAATATGCACACGTTGTAGCATTATCGGAAAGTTTGAATACTAATAGATCTTAGTGTCTCTTGAAGATATAATTGATGTATGATAAAACAATAATATAATAACCCGAATTAATGTATTCAATGTAATTCTTTTATTTACATATTGCTAATATGACAATCAGAAACTTCAAAGTCTTATACGGGGCAAAATTGAAAATCCACAACACCAAGAGTCAATTACAATCACCTCAAAGTTGTCCATTCAGTGTGCATTGGCAAACCCTCAAAAGTTGACACAATCCTTTTAAATAGAAAATGCTTGAGGTATACAAAATGTGTACACAAAATGTGTACACATGTCCGTCCTTCACAGAAATTTTGTCTGTCACAGACAACTCAAAATGATGCCCAATGATATTGAACGCGCGACGAAAGATGCCCAATGATGGAGAATAAACGGGAAAGAAGCGGTTTGGGAGTTTCAACGACATGCATGGATAATGAATAACTTTGGTTGAACTGTTCTCACATGCATGGTGAATGTATATGTATCGAACACACTAATTTGATGAGCAAAAAGAGGATGGTTTTGCTGGACGCATAGGTGCATCTCATCACAGCAAAAGAAACACAAGTTCAATGTGTCATTACATGAAAGCAGCCATCAAGCACTGGAGATACGATGTCCCTAATTTAAAGTTTAGTCTACATGTCATAGCAAAAAAATGGGACTCACAGCCATTAAAAGTATCGATTCAGTTGCACACATCTAAGCAAAAGAGTACAGTCGGAACATCTATGATTAGGAAGGCCCAGAGCAGTTGTTGCATACTGAGGTGCAGATTTCATATGTTTTGGCGCATTTGGGGGGCTCTTCCGGTCCGCATTTTGAAATTGCCATCAGCAGTGCCCTACCACGTCCATGCTTAATAAATGCCAGAGTGGTCTGCCGATAGAGCTGAAAAGTCTTCTGAATGTCGTGTAACATTGGCTCTTCCCCAAGCATGGAGAATCGGGACTGCTTTCCGTAGAATACCTGCAGGCGCCCCCTCATGTCAGTGCACGACCGCAAAAACGCCTCACATAATTTCTGTATTGAAAAACAAGAGCACACTGTAAGGATTCCCTTGGATAATATGGCAATGGTACAGATTATAAAATGCAAGCTTTGGTATAACACTAAATATGTTGTAAGACTTTGGGAATTAAGGATGTGTGCAAAGAAACTAAGGAGGCAATAATATTGGTGAAAGCACTTGGTGGGGCATTTGGCACTCAGGTGTTGCATTTTCTTATATGGGCAAAAATGATATAAACCAGTGGCCATAATATGTATGGGTAAAATTTCTCTCAGTTGATGCATCATGTCACGCAGCGAGTCCAAGCATTCTAATAAATGCAACATATTGGAAGAGTGAAATGACAACACAATAAAAAGAAGCAATGAATAGCAAAAGACACATACCTTAGGCGTTTGTTTATGCACATACAGAAAAGAGGGAGGACAGTAGAGCTGCATGTATGTGCAATCTGGAAGACAAGAATCGACATACACACAGAAGTCACCTGCAAGCATTAGGAGTATGCATAAAGAAATCACACATGCAGGGAACTGTCATAAAGGCGCAACCGTGAGTACGGGTAGTGAGCGGCAACCTAACAAAAAGTATTAGATGTAAGTGATGGGTTGTAAAAGTAAAAGAACAATGCAGCGAATGTACCTGGCCTGTCCGCTGTGTTGACAGAACCACTGGGTGTCCCAGCAAGATTCAGATAGAATCCCAGATCATCAAACATCAGTAATTCAAACGCGAAGTCGCCAATGTGGCGGAGCAGCATGTGTGTTCCAAATGCAACGTCATCTTCGCTTAAGAACTCGGCAAACCCACTGGAGAAACAGAAGTCGTCCACTTTGACAGCCCAAGATGCATCACCGTAGATAAGGCGAACGTGCCGCCTGACATGTTCAAACAGATGCCTGTGCATGTATTCAGGGATCCGCTGGACAACATACTCGCAAAGTAAATAGCTATGAATTGAAAGTCAAGAGCAAAAAACCAGAACATCATGATACATAATGGGGGAAGCTGTCATGAACGGCTATTGAAAACAGTTTGAACAAATGTAGCGGCAAAAGTAAAGGAAGCAGGGTTGGTCTTATCAGTATGGGCTGGTCTATTATTTGTTGGGCTATTCTATCAATATGTAATTAACCCATTAGTGGGCTTGGCAGAAAACAAATTTATTGTAATCGGAAGTATGGAAATGGACAGAAAATATATCATCCTAAATTCTATTTCTCTCTCTACTCTTTCTTCTCTTCCCTGACATTCTGTTTCTTCTCTAACTAACTCCTACAACACGCCAATACCGTTACATTTGGTATCAGAGCAGTCTGATCCAGGAAGATGGCGGATGGCACCCGGCTCAAGGAATGTCTGGAAGGGCAAAAGAGATTAGAACAAACTTTCTTGGCAGAAACTCTTAAGAGGGATGCTGCAGAACAAAAAAATGAGGAGATCCGTTTGAGGAATCAGGAGGTTCAGTGTGAGATCATCAAGCAACTGGAATCAATACACAAAAAACTTGAAGCAATGGAGCTGAAGGCGGAACCCAGTTCAGCGAGCTCTCATATTGGCCAAGGAAGGGAGGATCATGACAAGGATCCGGTGATAATAGGTGACTCTATATTGGGAGAGCCACCAGTCAAGCCCAACCTGCATAGTTTTCAGATAGGAAGATCTCAGCCGTGGCCCAAAAACATAGAAACGGGTAACTATCACGCATCTGCTCCTTTTCCCAAACTTGATTTTCCAAAGTTTGATGGAACAAACTGTATATCATGGAGGGTGAAATGCAATGGGTATTTTAAACTAATGCCCCATATACCAATAGATCAAAGGGTTACTCTGGCCGCCTTACATTTTGAAGGGAAGGCCCTTCTATGGTTTCAACATCTAGACAGGGACCTCACCACTCTCACATGGGAACAGTTTATGGGGGTGATTTCTGCTAGGTTTGAGGGGCTCAGGGCATCTTCAGTTATTGAGGAGTTCAACAAACTGAAGGTGGGACCTGACTATGAAGCCTATGTAGAGAAATTTGAGGAACTCAGATCATGTATGCAGATAATACACAAGGGGGCACTTACTGAAGAGTATTTTGTTTCTAGCTTCATAAGTGGACTCACAGAAGAATCTAAGGCCTTTGTCAAGATGTTCAAACCTACCACATTAGAAACAACTATTGAGTTGGTGAAAAATCAGCTAGCTACTATTGATGTATTATCCAAGAAAATTAAAATGGGGGGAAGGCCATTATCAAATCCAAATCTGGGTCCAAGGAAAGTGGACAACTCCAGCATAACTCCACTCCCTACCAAGGCATATAGTCCTCAAACCCAAACTCCATTCAAACTCCTGACACAAACAGAAATGGCAGCAAGGAGAGAGAAAGGACTATGCTACAATTGTGATGAGAAATTTTCACCTGGACATAGGTGTAAGAACAAGCAATTGTATGTTCTATTGGTGGATGATGACCCTGGACCAGAAGCTCAGGAAATGGGAGAAGGAGGTACTGCTCATGAGGAGGTCATGGATGAGGTACTTCTTACACTAGATGCTGCTACCTGCAAAAAAGGACCCACTACTATGACATTAAAGGGAAGAGTGGGAAAACAGCTTATACATATATTAATAGACTCAGGTGCTTCACTTAGCTTCATAAGTTATTCTGCAGCTAGCAAACTTGGTTGTCAGATGGAGGAGGCTGTCCCTATAAGAATAACTGCTGCAGGAGGACACAAACTGGTTAGTACATCACAAATAACCAATTTTCAATGGAGTATACAAAAACACATATTCAATCATTCTTTCAGAGTACTTCCAGGGACAGAGTTTGATCTAATATTGGGGGGAGATTGGTTGAGGGAGCTCACTCCTGTCCAGTTTGATTATAAGAAAATGAGTGTAACAGTCACTCATAATGATACTAGGGTGGAAATACTGTGTGAAGAGAAATGCCCTATCATTTCCTACAACACCATATACAAAATGATTCATGAAGAGGTACCCAGCTCGGTGGAAGAAGTATACTGGATCACGGGAAAGGAGACTAATTATGAAGCCCCAGCAGAACTGGAACAATTATTGAAGGAGTTTGAGAGTGTCTTTGTTGATCCCCAATCCTTGCCCCCAAAGAGAGGCATTGAACACCAGATATTACTTAAGACTGGGAGCATACCTAAACAACAGTATCCCTATAGAGTCTCTCACAGTCAAAAGGCTGAATTGGAGAGGATTGTGGCAGAATTATTACAGACAGGAGAGATCCAACCCAGCAAGAGCCCCTTTTCATCTCCAGTATTATTAGTAAAGAAAAAGGATGGCAGTTGGAGGATGTGTATAGATTACAGGTACTTGAACAGTCTTACTATCAAGCATGACTACCCTATTCCAGTTATTGATGAGTTACTAGATGAGTTAAAGGGGGCTACCTATTTCTCTAAGATTGATCTGCGTTCAGGGTACTTTCAGATACTAATGGCCCCTGAACACAGATACTTGACATCATTTAGGACCCATAATGGCCAATATGAATTCCTAGTCATGCCCTTTGGGTTGTGTAATGCTCCAGCCACATTCCAATCCCTAATGAATCAAGTGTTCAGAGAGTTGTTAAGAAAGACTGTTTTGGTATTTTTTGATGACATTTTGGTCTATAGTCCTAACTGGAGTCAACATATGGAGGATCTTAGAGAAGTCTTGTCCAGGCTAAAGCTTAATCAACTCTATGCCAAGAAAAGTAAATGCAGCTTTGGGCAAACATCTATTTCCTACCTTGGACACATCATTAGTGAGAAGGGTGTAGCCACAGATCCTGAGAAGATTGAGAGCATGGTGAGTTGGCCCACACCTACTAACATTAAAGAACTGAGAGGGTTTCTGGGCTTGACAGGTTACTACAGGAAGTTTGTCAAGGGTTATGGCATCATCAGTAGACCCTTGACTTCTCTTCTTAAAAAGGGAAACTTCTTGTGGAATTTTGAGGCTGACCAAGCTTTCAAGGAGCTTAAGGCTGCCATGACTACCACCCCTGTTCTAATTCTACCAGACTTTACTAAACCTTTTATTTTAGAGACAGATGCTAGTGGGGGAGGAATCGGAGCAGTATTGATGCAGGAGGGAAGACCTATTGCCTTCCTTAGCAAAAAGTTGGGTCTCAAACAGTTGGGGCTTTCCATTTATGAGAAGGAATTCCTAGCTGTTTTGCTAGCAGTGCAAAAGTGGAGGAATTACCTTCAAGGCAATAGATTCATAATCAAGACAGATCAACAAGCCCTGAAGTACTTGCTGGATCAGAAGATCACCACTCCACTACAACAAAAGTGGATTACTAAACTACTGGGATTGGACTATGAAATACAATACAAGAAAGGAACAGAAAATAAAGTTGCAGATGCCTTATCAAGGAAAGAAGAAGCTGGAGAGGAATGCTATACTCTCTCCATTGTCAAACCAGTATGGATGCAGCAGGTAATTGATAGTTATCACCAAGATGATTACATTCTAAAACTGATAAAAGAGAAGCAAGAAGACCCCAATTCCAATCCAGATTTTGAGGTCATAGATGGAATTGTGAGGCATTTGGGCAGGGTAACTGTGGGAGGATCAACAACTCTAAGACACACTATTTTTCTGGAGTTACATTCCTCAGCTGTAGGGGGACACTCTGGGGTTCAAGGCACACTCATGAGGATAAAGAAGGCTTTTTTTTTGGCCTAAAATGAAGGAGAACGTCACTCAGTGGATCAAGGAATGTGAAATTTGTGCTAGGGTTAAACCTGATGGGGGGCCCTATCCTGGGCTGCTACAGCCCTTGCCCATTCCGGAGCAGGCTTGGAGTCATGTTAGTATGGATTTCATAGAGGGGCTGCCTAAGTCACATGGAAAGAATGTCATCCTGGTGGTTGTGGACAGGTTGACTAAGTTTGGACATTTCATTCCACTATCACACCCCTATACTGCAGCTACAGTGGCTAAGGCATTCTTGGATAATATATTTAAACTGCATGGTCAGCCCCTCGACATTTTAACTGACAGGGATGTGGTATTCTTGAGTGGATTTTGGAGAGAATTATTCAAGCTTATGGGAACCAATCTGAGCTACACTTCTTCCTATCACCCTCAGTCTGATGGGCAGACTGAGAGATTAAATCAGTGCCTTGAAGCTTATTTGAGGGCAATGGTTCACCAAAACCCTAAACAATGGTTCAACTGGATAACTATGGCAGAATATTGGTACAACACCAATTACCATACCAGCCTCAAAACTACCCCTTTTGAGGCCCTATATGGTTACTCTCCACCCACCCTGTCATTACCCACTCCATCTGCCATGACCAGCATTGAAGTTAAGGACCTCCTAAAACAGAGGCAAAGGGTACAACAACAGTTAAAGGGAAACCTTAAATTGGCCCAGGAAAGGATGAAGTTTTATGCTGATAAACACAGGGTTGATAGAGAATTCAAGGTGGGGGATAGGGTGTATCTGAAATTACAACCTTATAGACAGAAGTCCGTGCATCACAGAAGGAATCAAAAGCTGGCAGCACGTTATTATGGACCCTATACAGTTCTTGAACGAGTTGGAAAAGTTGCTTACCGATTGGATTTACCAGAGGAAGCAAGAATCCATCCTGTTTTCCACGTTTCCTTACTGAAGAGTTGCGTTAGTTCCCGGGCTATCGTGTCCAATGATCTCCCTATAGTGGGCGAAGATGGAGTCTTCAACTCAGTAAGCACAGCACAAGTACCGGATATCCTTGAGGACAAGGATCTCAAGAAGGGAGGGGTAATGTCATGAACGGCTATTGAAAACAGTTTGAACAAATGTAGCGGCAAAAGTAAAGGAAGCAGGGTTGGTCTTATCAGTATGGGCTGGTCTATTATTTGTTGGGCTATTCTATCAATATGTAATTAACCCATTAGTGGGCTTGGCAGAAAACAAATTTATTGTAATCGGAAGTATGGAAATGGACAGAAAATATATCATCCTAAATTCTATTTCTCTCTCTACTCTTTCTTCTCTTCCCTGACATTCTGTTTCTTCTCTAACTAACTCCTACAACACGCCAATACCATTACAGAAGCGTACATCAAATTCAAACTCAGAGGCCTGTAAGAGGAACCAGACAATCGTGAATTGCAGGACATCTGGGAAATGAATCAAACCAGTCCTCGGACACGCTAGAAAGGGTAAACAACTTCATCAAAAAAGTGAAAAGCAAAAAAATACTACACCAAACGTTTAGGCTCAACGAATGCGGGAAAATAACTCATAAGTAATGTGGACCGGAATCCCACCTTGGATTACAGGCATTGCAGCACCCCACAGCACATAATGGCTAAGTTTATGCTCGATTTCAGCTTTGGTGTGGAATTTTTTTGGCATCAGTCTGAAGTAGCGCGCAAAAATTGCTTCCACTCTTGACTCGCATGGCATTCATGCTCCCCTTCATCGGTAGGGGTAACCACAACAACAAGGATTTTCCGCCCGTGCAATGTATTCACAAAGTACGAGAGTGTCTCTTTTCCACTGTCATCATTTGCAGATTCAACAGCACAGGTGCTTAGCAAATCCATATAGCTGCAAACAATTTGAAATAAAAAAAACTCAAATCATCCTTGTAAAATAGTTCAACAAAAAAAAGAACACAGGCAAGAAGCAACAAACAAGTTGTTGTGCTCTGCACTTGAGGTTCACCAAGTTTGAGCGAAAATGCATGAACAGTGAGACGAATGAGAAAGCAAAGAAGATGTATGAAAGTTTTCCCAACACTAAAACACCATTATAGGTAGTTCAAGACAATGCATGGTTGGCTAATTTAGTGACAAAACTTTGACAAACAGGGGGATTGGGAGACCAGTACGGGGAAGTACCTGCGACGATGATCGGGGGAAGGATCGGCGGTGAGGTGCTTTGAATCGAGCGCGGAACTCTTCAGGCGAGAGGGACACAGGGCGACGGGTCTGGTATGGGGAATAAATGAAAGTGGGCGGTATCTTGTTTTAATGGTCTATTTAAGAGTTGTTTTTCCTTTCATGAGGTTCATTATTAATTTTTTTTAGCATCAAATATGTAACTTTGCAAAATTTGTTATATTTCAATAGCTTCACGTGTATTTTTCGCATGAGAATATAACCTGAAATAGGACTAAAAGGTTGTAAAATTCAAAAAGTAGGACTGTTGCATTTATATTTTCAAAATAGGACTAATTACTGCCATGCCTCGGCAGTATTAGACTTCAATTTTGGTAGTATTTTATAAATTTTGTAGTGATCATTCCTATTCTGGGAATAAAAACATGCCATTGCCATTTAGGAATCTTCAAACTGTTTTTGGGTTTATTTTGGGAACTTTCCTTTTCGTAGTTTGGTTAATAGAATACATTTTTTTCCATTGCATTATTAGCAATGTATCATTTCAGACAAGTTTTTTTTTTCAAACTACCGATGAATGTGCGATTTATTCAAGTCCAAAGCCATCAAAGAGTCGTGTAAGCAGTGCCACATGCGATTGAACGAGTTTTTTTGTTGCTGTAAATAGCTGTAATCCTGTATCTATTGTGCATGTTGAATAATGTGGCCTACCAAATATTTTCGATGGACAAAGGGCAAATAAAGAGCGTGGGTTTGAATAGGCTAGGTCAACAAATATTGGTTTTTTACGTTTCTTAATAACACAATGATAAAAAAGACGTGTGTTGAAGTACAGCAAAAAAAAAAAGCAAATAAATAGTCAAGAGTTCATTTGTTTTAACAACGCATACTAAATCGCAAAGCTGAGAGGGAGAAGGAAAATTCTATAAAAGAAACGCTTAAGAAAATGCAAAGTAGAGATAATGGGTCGAGAGTGTGGGACTGTGCATTAGTTTATTCCGCTAGGTACTTAAACGCAAAGCACAAAAGTATAACACGCACACCACAACAAACTGACAAGTAGTTCCAACACAATTAATCAGTTGCAGCAAAACAGATTCCTTATCATTACATTTTCATGAAAACTTAGCCATCACCAATCAAGGTAAGCGCTATAACATGTGCGACTTCATAGTTGCTTATATACATGGTGTTCAGCAACTTACAAAAAACGCGTTGAAACGCGATCCTGTATGTACATTTCAGCTACGAGCTAACTTAGAAGGTTAGGGAAGGCAAAAAACATGCTGGTTAATGTAGCAGCGAGACAGGTTAGAGAAACCACACCAAGAGAAATGAATTAGGACCAAAGTTTGAGCAAAAAACAAAGTTCATTATGTACAGACAAGCAAATCCACTGCAATGGATGCTAACGTTGCAGCAAAAAGGGTTAAGCGCACCTGTCAACCGGCAGAAGTCTTGCACTTCCTGTTGCGAAGGTTCACAAGTAGCTCCTCTGCAACATCCTCACCCTGCAATTGGCCTTTGGATTGGGCATCGTGTTCCGGGGATGGAATGCTTTTCACAGACTTGAATTGCAGTTTTTTCTTCGATCGAGGCAGGGGCAGCATCCACCAGAGGTCCCGATGAAACAGCGTCAACAGACGGGGCAGGTTCCAGAGTTGGTTTTTTGTTGGAGACAAGCACAACACTGTAAGGATTCTTTTGGATACCATTTTCGTTGGTCCTTGAACGTTTCACACCTGCAATAAGAGTCATCGATTGAAGACGTGCATTGATAAGTCCGTATTTAAACACGCATTTGATGCGTGTTGGAGTTGGATTTTGACGGTTTTCCTAGATTTAAGGCGTTGCAAGTCTCGATTTTAGCTCAAGTTGTGATTATCAGGCATTGGATCGAGTTTTGTTGCAATTGGAGTTGAATTGAAGAAGTTAGAGTCCGGCAATCAGCGCTTGAGAGGCATTCGGGAAGGAATTGAAGGCATTCGAAGAAGATTTGAGAGATATGGAGGTCACCGGGAGATTCACGATGAAATTCTGATGAAGAAAGAGCATTTGGATCGACCTCGTAGGCATCCGGGAGCATTTGGAGCAAGAAACGAAGAAAAATGATGAAGAAAAGGCCAAGCACGATCGTGCCTGGGCCTAAGCACGACGGTGCCTGGAAAAGAGAACCACGGTACCTTTCTGCCAGCCAGGCACGATTGTGTCCTGGCCAGGCACGATCGTGCCTGCAACCGAGACGCGCGCATGCTCCGCAGGCACAATCCCAGGCACAATCGTGCCTGGCGTCGTGCCTGGCCCCGTTTTGTCCTATTTTACCTCAAATTCTCCTGTTTTATATAAATAAGGCCTCCATACCCCTTTTTGAGGGTTACGAACTTTGTGGAGAGGCCTAGGACGAATTTTACCTGCGTTTTTACGTTGTTTACTTCGACAACCTGGGATTCTTTGTAAGTTCAATTCTTTTAATTAATGACAATTTATTCTATTCATCCCAATTCTGTTGATTCGTCAATTATGAGGCGTGAGTAGTTTAAATAGGGATTTGGGGTTGATGAAGGGGTTAATCAGGATTGAAGGCTAGATTCTTTTCGGTTTAATTGCATGAATGTCGTTTTATTTGTGTTTGAATAATTTAACTGATATCTTTTGTAACCTAGAATCGCGACTAGAATTACAATTGCATGTAGAATGAATTAAGAGAGATCTAATTTGTTCTAGGACACATTCACACACACTTAATCGTTCGTTAAGAGATTAGCAGCGATTAAGGGGCCGTAAGCTCGCTCGTCTTGGCAACAATTTAGGATCCTGTCGCATGAGAGATCAGCCTGGTCCCCTAAATTATTGTACTCTACGCCGCGAGAGCGCTAAGAACTTAGTAATGATTAGCTAGGCTCAATTAAATCAATTTCATGTAATTAGGCATGTTCTGCCAGAAATCAGGTTAACCCCGGAATCAATTCTTGTTCCCTTCGTCGTTAATTAAGGAAAAACCCAATCGCTTTATTTGTTCATTAGCAAAAGTTTTGATGTGGTGGTTTCGCCGGTCAAACGACGTTAAAAATAGCACTTCTCGGGAGGCAAACCGAGCTTAATTTGTGCTTCAGTTGTTTAGTTTTTATTGCTTTTCAAAAAACCCACAAAAACCCAAAAAAAAGGATGGATTTTGGTCGGGCATGGTCGTGCTTGGGCAGGCACGATCGTGCCTGCAAAGAAGATTGAGATGTGAGGTTACTGCCAGCCAGGCACGATCGTGTCTGACTGGAGGCACGATCGTGCCTGGGACGCGAGAGGGGCGTGCTCACTGCCTTCCAGACACGATCGTGTCCTGGCCGGGCACGATCGTGCCTGGCTGATTTTACCAGATTACCCCTACGATTTAAATCATAACCCAACCCCCTTTTCCCTTCTTTCTCTTACGCGACCAGACCCCTCCCCTTCCATATTCTCCTTGCGACTCGAAGCCAACGACCAATCGCGTCCGACGAAGACCACCACCACCACTGCCGCACACCACCGGCGACCTCCGACGACCACTGCACCCCCTTCTCTTCCTTCTCTCTCCTCTACTCTCTCAAGGTATATTTCTTCTTCTCTCTTCTTCTCTTCTCCATGGATGATGTTTGAAGCTTTTAGGTCCGAAATTGCATGTGCTCAAATCTTAGGAATTTTGATTTCCTTGTGTCAATTGAGCCTTGTATTGATTCTATTGACGTTCTATGTTGATGAATTTGCTTCTTTTGCTTGAAATCCCTAATTTTTTTAGCTAATTTAGCCAATTTAGGGTTAAAATTTGTTGAATGTTAAATAAATTTGGGGATTTTGTGCTTCTTGCTTGAATTAATGATCGAATTGTTACTTGTGATGTCCAATAATTGTTGTTGAGTCTATTGGAGCATAAATCCCCAATTTTTAGGCCACACCATGTCAAATTTGAGAATCGAAGTTCTTCCCCTAAATTGATAATCTTCTTAATTCTTTTGGGAAGAACTTCATTCTAGAAACATTGTTTTGATGCATGATGCTTGCTTATGACCTTGTTTATACTGTGTGTCGTTGAAAACTTGAACTTTATTCAAAGAACTTTTCTTTGATAAAAGTTCAAACTTTTCAACTATTCTGGTTAAACTTGGGTATGTTCTAATATGCTGATACTCTTGGTTGATTAATTGCTGACGGGGGCCATTCCAACAACTTGTGAGTTTGGTTCTAATACTTGGATACCCCGTTGGAATTCTTGTTTTTTATTTGTTTTGACAGATGTCGCCGAGACAGAAACACACCAGAGGTGCGGGGGCCGGTTCCAGCAGGGCTAACACTGGCCGGTACCAACCCAGGTTCCCGCAACTGAGGGATGAGCTGAAGTATACTGAGCTCCTACAGAAGAGCATGGGCACGTTGTACTTTCCTGATGAGGCCTCACTCACATCAGCTGGAGTGAGAGATGAGGTGATGCACCTTCTGAGACGGGGGTGGTGGAGACATCTGTTCTTCAGGATTCGAGACCCGACATTTAGGGAGATCACATGTGAGGTTTTGGCCACGTTCAAGATGCCGAAGGCCATTCCCATTGAGGACAATCATCGCCCTGTCATCAAATTTAGGGCCTTTGAAGAGGATCATGCTATTTCTATGTACAGGGTTGCACGTTACCTGGGCTTTGAGAACTGTGAAGATAATGGCCGTGATGAGATTGAGTTGTTTGACCTCCCACCTGGCGAGAACCGGCAAGCCTTTTGGGAGTCCATTTCTACAGGGGGTGAGCGGTACAACCCGAAGACGACCCCGAGCACGCTACTTTTTCCACGCCAGTTTCGCATCATACACGCCCTCCTCTCCTCCACTATCACCGGCAAAGCCGAGGTTGCCGGAAAGGTCACTTCCACGGACCTTTTCTGTCTTTACTGCATGGTCCACAACAGGAAGCCCCACATGGGCTATTTCCTTGCCAGGCACCTCCACCGTCAGGCCACGAACCATATTAAGGCTATATATGCAGGCCCGTTCATCACACGCCTACTGACCGGGATGGGTTTTGGAGACCGGTTCGAGAGGATGGAGGAGAGTTCGAGCTTCCTCCCAATGACCAGACTTCATGCGGTCAACACTGGAGTGGCGAGGAGGAGGGCACAGGCGCAGCCAGCAGCAGCAGGGGGAGGACACCGGGCAGATGATGATGATGATGATGAGCATGACGATGAGGAGAGCGATGAGGAGATGGAGGAAGCTGCACACGACGTTTCTTTTGATGCACCCCCCTACGGCAGCACTTTTCCCGATTCTTGGGCAGGGATGCATGCGCATCAGGACGCCGTGTATCATCAGCTGTCTACTGAGCATTTGATGTACTTATATTTTACACACTTTTTAGACTTAGTTTGTTGTTAATTTTAGTTATTAAGGTTCCACTTTTGTACATATTTTTATTATTTGTCGTTAGTTTGTATTAGTGCAGCTCTATACGGGTATTTTGTATTTTCAGGTACTTTTGACACAATTTGATATATTTGTGTGTGAAGAGAAGAAGAAAATGAAAGTTCCAGTTAAAAGTAGAATTTCAAGCAAATGAGTAAATTGAAGAAAAGAGGCAAAAAGTGAAAGAAATAACATGGAGCAAGGGTTCGATCCTTGGTCACTTGGGAAAAGAAGGGAAAGCTCAACTAGTGAGCTAAATGTCAAAGTTGCAAAGGTTTAGCTGAAGCTTATTTTAATTCCTTTCAACTGCAGCAAGAAAAGACGAAAAAAAAACGTCAATAGAAGGGTTCGAACACGGGACCTCAGAATCTCAGGAGCATTCCATTTCCACTGCACTGTTACACGTTATTGATATGTGGACGCGTTTTCTTGTACATATACTCTTCGGTTCCGTAAATTCCAGCAATTAATGATTAATCACCTTATCATTATATTGCCTTAATCCATCTCCTTCCACACATAATCTCGAGCCAACTTCTCTCTAAACCTCCCAGAATCATTTCCTCCTCCTTCTCTCTTCATTCTTCACCTTCAAATCATCAACTCATCTTCAACCACAACTAATCACTTCTTTATCCAAGATTAAGTCAATATTAGCACCAAAGCTTCAAGGATTGTCATCTATCACAAGTTTGATCTTCCTTATCTCATTAAATCTTGTACTTTAATTTGTATTGATTTTAATTGTTAAGTTTGTTCTATTTAGATTGTTGTGTCCGGAAAATTAATTAAGTTATGTTTGTGATATATATTATGAGTACTCAATCATAAACATATTGTTTGTTAAATACACAAATGAACACTTTCTGAACACACCGTTAAACTTCTTTTACCTTGTCCCGGATTGAAGTTTTACGGGGGAATTTAATTATTTAATTATATTATTCACACCACGGGGTTGGGTAAATAATATAGTTAATAATTAAGGTTGTCGTTGCACTTAAACAACTAGTCTCGTTTTGGCCATCACTGGGAAATGTTGACTAGTTACTTATTTTAGATGACTTGTGTTGGGTCCTAAAATATTTATCTACAACTTCTCACAATCTATCTAAGAATAAAATTAGCAATTATGTCTCTCAATTAAACATTGAACAATTAGTTACCAATTTCTACCCCTACTTGCTATTGGTTGAACTTTGTGTTGATAAAAATCTCTCATCTCAATCACTTTTATTTTATTACTTTTCCAAGCAACCAAAAAAATCAAAAGAAACGCACTCCCAACTTTAATCCTTAGTTTGTGCTTAATTATTTTATTTCCCGCTTCTCTGTGGTTCGACACCCTACTTCCTTGGGTAAAAAATAGTTGTGTGCCCATTATATGCTACACACCAACCGGCAAAGCCGAGGTTGCCGGAAAGGTCACTTCCACGGACCTTTTCTGTCACGCCCCGGTCTGGCCGGACGCGCTAACAACCGCCGCATAATCCGATTAAGGCAACCGCAGTTCACCCTACTCGAACCATGCAAGGCGTACATGAATACCATTCACACAAGTACATCCATAAACAATCATAAATAAAGCATTTCAAATATATGCAGCGGAATACAAATACTTTTAAAAAGTCAAAGGCCACACAGGGCGAACATGAGCACGTAGGCTCCCGAATCATTTATAAATTAAAATAGTTCCATGAGCATTATTTTATTTATATCAAATAGAACTGGAAGAAGCACGAACCACGTCTTCTCTCCATAGATCACCCGAAGCAACGGGAACAGGAAGCAAGCTCTAGCTTCTACCTGAAAAACTGTGAGGTGGCCTCCCCCGTGAAGGGGAGGTCAGTACTTGGAAGCATTTGACAAGTACAATGACAACTATACTGAATATAATTCATGTTTCAAACACAAGACCCTCAAAATAGGGTGATACTATATTATGGGTGATGGAGTATATGGCCCAGGAACCCCCGGCCCATAGACTCCTACTTCTCCTGCACAAGTCCATTGAGCCCAGGAAACAACTCAGGCCCGAATACAACGGCCCAAGCCTCAAAGAAGCCCAGAATACGCACTGGGGTGCCTTCGGCCTCCTTGGCCGAAGGCTCCAGAAACTCACGAAGTAGCCCCCTCTGGCACACGAAGCTACTGGGAGAAAACGGCGAAAAACATGAGCCTTCGGCATTACCAAGCCCTCGGCATTTGGGATGCCTTCGGCTGAACTTAGCCCTATGCCACTCGGGGCCTTCAGCTACACAAGGAACCCTCGGCTACACAAGGAACCCTTGGCTACACCAGGAGCCTTCGGCTACACCAGGAGCCTTCGGCTACACCAGGAGCCTTCGGCCAAACACACTCGATCAGCGAAGATTCCTTTTGGAGACAGCCAACCACCGCATTTAATGCCACGTCACATCCGCCAACCGCATTCAATGCAGTGAACGTACCACTGCCGGTGCCACCCGGCTGATGTGACCCCTCGGCCGTCGGATTACTGACACGTGTACTCTCATCGCATTTATTGCTGCTATAAATAGCCGCCCTTATTCACCTTGTAAAGAGGCGCTGAGTTCATTTAATAAATCGACTCTCTCTCCTCCTATTTTGCTCTGACTTCTCTCTAGTTATTCCTGCAATAACCCCTCGGATAAGATATCCCCCGGGTAGACTATCCATCATTTGGTGCTCTCGTTGAGAGGTCAGAACAATCAAGTAAGAAACCCTCCCCCTCTACCAAACACAAAATACTTACCAAAAATGGGAAGAACCACCCGTGCCCAGTCCAAAACCCTTGAGGAGAACCACATAGCCCCCGGCGAAACCAACGGGGCTGAGGCCTCCAACAGGCTCTTAGTACCCGAGGGTGGTGTCATCCTTGAGTTGGAGCAGGCCACCGCTGACCTCCGTCAGCAGCTACAGAAGAACGCCCCTGATGCCCGCATTGGCCTTGATAATCGAAGGAGGGATCGGAGTGAGAACCAAGTTCCCCCTCCGGCCCCGGCCATCGATCTTCAGGCAGCCTTTGCGGCCTTTGTTCAAAACATGGCTCTCAATTCCGGAGCCCTCGCCTCTCAGACACCCCTCCAGCCCTACGCTGGAGGAAATGTTATTCAATTGCCACCGCTCCCTCCTTTGTTCAACAATCCTCCCCCAGGGATTGGCAATGCCGAGGGGGTCATGGCGCAGGATACCGCCTCCCAAGAGGCCCAGTCCAGGGACAAGCGCCCCATGATGAAGGAGAAGCCCCGAACCTCTGCACTTGAGAGGCTCGGGGGAGCTCCCGGGCACCGAGTGGTCCAAGACCGCCTCGGGAAACAAGCGCTCGGCAGGCCCCAGGAAAGTGGAGCCTCCGCTTTGGGTGCCGAGGGCGTGCCTCCCCCCCGAAGCAAAGGCAAAGCTCTCCTCCATGCCGATGATGCCAGGCACCAAATCACACAGGCGCAATCCTTCCGGGCCAACTCCCAAGGGGTTGCCCCGAAGGATCCCAAGGACGAAATCATTGAAGCCCTCCTCCGTCAACTCGAGGAAAATCGTCAGGCACCCCCGACGGCTTCCACAGCAAGGCCGGATCCTGAGTACGCCGACCTCCGGGCGCAGGTGGAGGAAATGAAGCGTAAGCTTGCCGAAGGCTCAGGCGAGCCCCTCATTCAACTCCGTACTAGAACACCCTTCACCCCAAGGGTGTTGGCGGCCAAAATCCCCCACAAATATCGGGGGCAGCCCATCAAGCCGTATGAGGGGAAGACGGATCCCCAGGAGCACTATAGCCACTATCAAAACAGCATGATGATGATGGGGGCATCGGATGAATACTTATGCCGTTGGTTCCTTTCCACCTTGGAGGGACCCGCGTATGAGTGGTTCAACCGATTGCCCGAAGGCAGCATTGATTCGTGGCAAGAACTTGCCCACCGCTTCCTTACACAGTTTGCCGGGAGGCACCGCTCAAAGAAACACTTCTCCCACCTTCTGAATGTGAGACAACAGAAGGAGGAAACCCTTCGGAGTTTCCTAGAACGCTGGAGGCAGGCCTCCCTCGAGGTCGAGGGCGCCGATGACAGGACCCTGATGGCCCTCTTCCACACCGTCCTCCGCAATGGTAACTTCTCCCGGAGCCTTATCACTGATCCCCCCCGCGATTATACAAAGGCCCTTCAGCGGGGGGACCGATACGCTGAAGCGGAGGAAATCGAGAAGGACCGCCGCAACACGGATCCTTCTCAGAAGAATGAAGGCAGGAACCGGCCCGGAGGGCCTCCCCCTCCGGTCCACCGAGAGGCACAGTACAACGATCGCTCCCGGGGTGGCCAAGCCAGACCCGGGGGCGGTTACAAGAACAATCCGAAGGCTTGGGCACAACCCGTCCTCCTGGAGCACCCACGCACTCCCCTGACGCACCCCGTCAGCGTCATTCTTGATCATGCGGAAGAGCGGGGGCTCGTTGAGCGGGACTCCCGCACACCCCTCGAGATTTATGCCATCGGTCCTGATGAGCCCTACTGCCGCTTTCACCGCCACCACGGGCACAAGACCGACGACTGCCACCAACTGAAAAACGCAATTGAGAGGCTGATACAGGCGGGCCACTTGTCTCAGTTTATCAGGGGCCCTCCTCCCCAGGGCCTCCTTCACCATCAAGGGCCTCCGCCGAAGGCCAACAAATGGGTGAACCCCAACACCATCCCTTTGGGAAACCCACAGGGGAAGAAGCGTGAAATTGGGGGCCTCGACGACGAGGGAGAGGGCTCCCACCAACAATACAAGCGCCACATCCACATGATTAATGGTGGCAACACTGGTGGAGACTCCACCAGCCAGCGGAAGAAGTGGGCTCAATCCCTTTACGTTGGGGAGGTCAGCCACGCGCCCCCAACTAAGAGGCCGAGGGGAGAACCCATCTTCTTCACAAATGCAGACCTACCCTCGGGTTCTCTGCCGCATAGGGATGCCCTTGTTATCCGCACTGAGATCAATGACGCCATCATCCACCGGACTTACGTCGACACGGGGAGTTCTGTCAACGTCATGTACCTCAGCACTTTTCAAGAGTTGGGACTCGACAGGGGGTCCCTTCGGCACATCAACACCCCCCTCTCCGGATTCACGGGGGACAGCATCGACGCCGAGGGCGTCATCACCCTCATGGTTGAATTCGGCGACGGATCCCATAGAGCCAAGCTCGAAGTGGAGTTCGTCGTCGTCAACCTCGACTGCGCACACAACGTCATCCTCGGCCGGCCTGCCCTCGAGGACTTGGAAGCCGTCATCTCCATGAGGCACCTCTGCCTCAAATTCCCCACGCCTACCGGCATCGGTTACTCGAGGGGAAATCAGAAGCTCTCCAGGGCATGCTACCTTCAGCTTACCAAGAAGGTTAGTAAAACTGAATTTCGGATTGACACCATCACCGCCAAGGCCCTGGAGGAAGAAGAAGGTAGGCCGAGGGCTGAACCCGCCGAGGAGACCGAAGATTTCTTACTCGATCCGGCCAAGCCGGAGAGAGTCCTGAAGATTGGAGCCAAGCTCCCCGAAGACTTGAAGGCTGGCATCACCAAAGCCCTCCGCGCCTACTCCATTGTTTTCGCATGGGGGCCGGAGGATATGCCGGGAATTGACCGAAGGGTTATCACCCACCGCCTAGCGGTAGACCCTTCGGCCAAACCAGTGCAGCAGCGGAGAAGACCCCTCTCGGCCGAGAGAAGGGAGTTCGTAAAGAAGGAGGTATCTATGCTCCTCTCCATCAAGCACATCAAGGAGGTGAAATACCCTTCTTGGCTGGCAAACGTGGTCCTCGCACAGAAGCCTCCTACCTTCCGCATGTGCGTGGACTACACGGACCTAAATAAAGCGTGCCCCATGGACCCCTTCCCACTGCCAAACATTGATCAGCTGGTTGATGAGACCGCGGGATGCGAAATCATGTCCTTCCTCGACGCATTCCGCGGGTATCATCAAATCTACATGCATGAAGAAGACGCTGAAAAAACTGCCTTCATGACACCCGAAGGCATCTTCTGCTACCTTGTGATGGCCTTCGGCCTCAAGAATTCGGGCGCCACCTACACCCGAATGGTGGCCAGGGTCTTTCAAGCTGTCCTAGGACGCACCATGGAGGCTTACGTTGACGATATGATCGTCAAAAGTAAGAAGGCAAACACTCACGCCGACGACCTCCGGGAGATTTTTGCCATCATGCAAAAATTCAACCTCCGGCTAAATCCAAAGAAATGCACCTTCGGCGTGCAGGGAGGAAAGTTCTTGGGCTACATGGTCAGCCGGAGGGGTATTGAGGCCAACCCCGAGAAGATTCAGGCCATCATCGACATGGAGCCTCCACGCAACGTCAAAGAAGTTCAACGGCTGACGGGTCGCCTGGCGGCCCTCAACCGATTCCTCTCTAAGTCAGCCGAGAGGGCCCTCCCCTTCTTCCAAATCATGAGGAAGACGGCGGGTTTTCAATGGACACCTGAGTGTCAAGAGGCCTTCGACGAACTCAAGAAGTATCTCTCCACTCCCCCAGTGCTCTCCAAACCAAAGGTGGGGGAGACTTTATACTTATATCTCGGTGTTAGCCCTGCGGCTATCAGCTCAGTACTGATCCGAGAAGAAGACGGCATCCAACATGCCATCTTCTACGTCAGCAAAACCCTCCGGGAGGCCGAACTCAGGTATTCTCCCGTCGAGAAGACGGTGCTAGCCATCGTTTGGACCGTCAAGAAGCTTGGCCACTACTTTCAAGCTCATCCGGTCCAAGTGCTCACTCATCAACCCCTCGGCGCCCTCATGAGAAGTCCCACTAGCTCCTCCCGGATGGTAAAATGGGCCATCTTCCTCAGCCAATACAACATAGACATCCGTCCGAGGCCTTCCATTAAGGGCCAAGCCCTGGCGGACTTCGTAACGGAATGCACCGCAAGATCAGCAACTGACGAGGAGTCCTCGGCACCCCTCGATGAGTGGTGGACCCTCTACACCGATGGCTCCTCGGCCACCAAAGCATGCGGAGGGGGAGTAGTTCTGATCACACCCGAAGGCTTCCGCGCCTATTATGCCATCCGCTTCTCCTTCAAAGTCTCCAACAACGAGGCCGAGTATGAAGCCCTCCTATGTGGCCTTAGGCTGGCAGCGAATCTGAAGGCCAAGATGATCCACGTCAAGTGTGACTCCAAGCTTGTTGTGGGTCAAATTTCCGGGGAGTACGAAGCCAAGGAAGGAAGGATGAAACAATACAAAGAAGCGGCTAAGGAGTTGCTCAAGGTATTTGAGGCGCATTCCCTCGCCCAAATACCGAGGGCTCAAAACTCCGAGGCCGATATTCTATCGAAGCTCTCGGATGAATCCCCCGAGCACCTCTCCAAAATTGCGAGAATTGAGGAACTCAGCCTCTCAAGCATCCACGCGAGCCCCGTCATGGACATCCACCTGAGGCCGGAGGACTGGATCTCTGACATCATCGCCTTCATCACCACAGGACAACTGCCCCAAGACGAAGCTCGCGCCAAGTTAGCTAAGCTGAGGGCTCCCAGCTGTACCCTCGAGAATGGGAGGCTTTACAAAAGATCTTACAACGGCACCCTCCTTCGGTGCCTTCACCGAGATGAGGCCGAAGTCGCCATGGAGGAAGTGCACAGTGGCACTTGCTCAGCTCACCAGGGACCCTTCTCCATGTCCCGAAGGCTCATAGTTCAGGGCTACTTCTGGCCCACGATGGCTAGAGATTGTGCTGATCTAGCCCGAAGATGCACCGCTTGCCAACACTTTCAGAAGGCCCCCGGCAGGCCAGCGGTCAACTATGCCCCCATCAGCACCGCTATACCCTTCTCCAGATGGGGAATTGACCTAGTAGGCCCTCTGCCGAGGGGTACCTCCAACAACAGGTACATCATCGTTGCCATTGACTACTTCACCAAATGGGTGGAGGCCGAACCCCTCGCCAGCATCACTGAGGCCCGGTGCCGCCACTTTGTTCTCAAAAATATCCTCACAAGGTTTGGCGTCCCCCAACAAATCATCTCCGACAACGGGACTCAGTTCGAGGCGGCCCCCTTCCGTGCCCTCCTTGAGGCTTGGGGCATCAAGCACACATTTTCTTCCGTTGCCTACCCTCAGGGCAACGGACAAGTAGAGAATGCCAACCGCACTCTCCTTGAAGGGTTGAAGAAGAAGCTAGAAGCCGAAGGGGGAGGCTGGGTAGAAGAGCTTCACAACATCTTATGGGCCTACCGCACCACCCCTCGGCGGGCGACGGGCGAAACGCCCTTCTCCCTATGCTATGGCTTTGAGGCAAAGGCTCCAACAGAAGTGACTCTTCCCACCCGAAGGGTGGAACAATATGAGCCCGAGGTCAATGACGCCAACATGGCCCTCGACCTTCATCTCATCTCGGAACGCCGAGAGCAAGCTTTCCTCAGAGCCGAAAACTATAGGAGACAAGTCAAAGGATACATCGACGCCAAGGTCCGCTCCCGGGAATTCCAGGTGGGAGACTACGTCCTCCGACGAAGGGAGGCCAGTCTACCCACCGAAGGAGGAAAGATGGCGCCCAAGTTTGAAGGCCCCTACATCATCTCAGCCATCATCAAGCCAGGAACATACAAGCTTAAACGTCCCAATGGGACGGAGGTCCCTAGACATTGGAATGTGCACCACCTTGTCAAGTTCTATCAATAAGGCGTGAGCGGCCAAGCCCTCACCCTCAGCAAGTGTAAATATCAATGGCCCAAGGCCCCATCTGTTTTTGAAGAATAATCAAAAGGCCAAGCCTTCATCACCTACATATTGTACAAGCGGCCCAAGGCCCCCCCTTCTCTTCTACAAATGAGTGGCCAAGCCCTCATCACTTCACCAAAATAGGCCCAAGGCCTCTCCCTCTCATGAGGGGGAACGACAATTTAGGCACCAAGTACCAAGTGTAGGGGTCACCCCCATCACTCTTTGAAAACACCAAGTGTTTTCCCAAACTTTTACATACTCTCCTAAAAAAAAAAAAAAAAAAAAAAAAAAAAAAAAACGGGGGGTGCAATACCCCTCGGCTCCGGCTGGTACCAAGTACCCCCGGCTATTTGTGTCCCACACACAAATAAAACCCTTCCCAGGAACGCTTTCCGCGCCATCCCCCAAGGGGAGGCAGGCAACGGACCATGTCCCGGGCCCAGGATTCGACTTCCACAAACGAAACGCTCCCCGCGCTATCCCCCAAGGGGAAGCAGGCAACAGACCATGTCTCGGGCTGAGGGGACGACTTTCAAAACCGAGGCGCTTTCCGTGCTATCTCCCAAGGGGAAGCAGGCAACAGACGATGTCTCGGGCCGAGGAAACGACCCTCAAACCCTTCGGGATATCGGAAGGTCATTCCCGAAGGGGGAGCCAACGGTTTGTTCCGTTGCCTCCCATATAGGCCAAGCCTTTCCTACAAACCGAGTTTCTAGATGCCTCTCCTACACCATCAAAAAAAAAAAAAAAAAAAATGTGTAGGGGGGAAGGAACTCCCCGGATACTATTCTCCCCGGAGGCTCAACACTTCGGATATGCATTCCCGAAGGATCCTACAAAGACGAAATAAAACCCCTCAACAACAAGACATCTGGCTACATAGCCAAAGGCTTCACCACACGAAGCCTTGGAGTACAGGAATTCCACCGGAGGCCCAAGAAGAGGGCTCACTAAGCAAAACTTCACCTAAATTTGGCTAAGGCCGAAATTTACCATGTCGAAGGCTACACACAGTTCTAAGGCAAGCTAAATCTACACCTACACAAACCGGAAAGTTCATGCCAAGGGAAGAAGGATCACCAAGCTCATTCAAACGATCTCAACAAATCTCAGAATTTCACTTAAGTCCATAATCTTGGACCCCTCGGCAACGGTACACACCGGGGGCCCAAGCAACTCTCACGCCCGAAGGCCCACGATGGGGGGGCCCTTCGGGGGCTAACCGGGATACTATCTTCACCAACCTTCGTACAGCCGATGGCCCCCTAATCTACTTGGCAATAACCTAATGCTACACTACGGTCGGAGGCTCGCCACTACCGAGGGCCTAGTCATCGAGGACATGATCTAAGTTCTTACTCAGGACATCTTCTAAGTCCACAGCTTCAAGCCCCCCGATGGTCCTACGCTACGGCCGAGGGCTCATGATTGGGTTTACACTTAGAAAGATTTCTAAGTCCACAACAACAACCCCCGGCTATTCTACTCTACATCCGAAGGGTTCTGATCAAGTTGTACTTAGAAAATTCTCTAAGTCCACAAACTTGTGGCCTTCGGGAAGCCAGACTAAAGAAGGAACAAATACATTCATCCAAGTGAAGGAAAGCATTCATACACAAACATAAAAGAGACAAAGGCATTCATCCATACAAAAAGCCCGAAGGCAATCATCCATTCACCCGAAAAAATGTTTGAGGTACAAAAGTATATTTCATTACAAGACATGGTTGAAACCGAGGCCTACTGCTATTACAGAAGTTATACTTAGGAGAGTTCAGACTTGGGCTTCTTCAGCGGCATCCCCCTTGGCCTTGGAGGCAGCATCATCCCCAGCGTCTTCATCATCATCCGAGGCCATCCCATCAAGCTCTGAATCCTCCAACAGCTGTCTTTCCTCGCCCTCGGGGAGGGGAACCCGGATATCTGGAACTAGCGGAGGAAGGCCGTGGGACTCAGGCTTGAAATCTTTCGGGTCAAGGCCGAGGTGCCGGGCAAGCTTCCGGTACAGCATCGCTTGGGTAAAGTACTGACCCCCCTCATAGAACGACTTACCCTTGCGGGCTAGCCACATAGCCTCGGGGCCAGTTACCCATTCTTCGACGACCTCCGGCACCACTGAGGCCACCCACTCCTTGTGGCCCTCGGTTTTCCAGCCCCCGGCCTTGAAGGCGTCAACAGCATCCCTCGCCGCTTCGGCTGCTGCATCCCTCTTGGCAACCTCGGCGGCCTCGGCAGCGGCCTTGGCAGCGGTGGCGGCAGCCTTCTCAGCTTCTGCTTTCCCCTCGGCCCGGGCTTCCTCCTTAGCCGCCACCAGCTTCTTCTCCGCCTGCCGGAGGGCCTCCTCCAAGCTCGCCAGCTGCCGAATGGCCTCGGTGTTGTTGGCAACCAGCTTCCTCGTCACCTCGTCGGACTTCGCCCTCTCGAGGCGGTGCTGTTCCGCCCTGCGGACAAGTTCCCCGAAGGCCAAGCTAGCCTGCAAGCAAACAGGGGTACACCTGGGATCAGATTATGCAAAGGAAAAGAACACAATAACAGAGGATTCCAGAGGTCGAAATACTTACAGTGGCCGAGGCCTGGAGGGCCTTGAGCTCGAGGGCTTCGTCCCCGAACCGACTAAGGGTGGACCGGTCCACCGAAGGGGTGGCACCCCTCAAGAACTCCCTCGGGTCGAGGGTGCCATGCATGATGGTTGTCCCCTTCTTGATAGGAAAGTGTACTGTTTCAAGGGGCCAGGCACCCTCGACGAGATCCTCCAGGGGAGCAGTGGCAGACGATTGGCCGGCTGGGGGGTCGTCAATGATCACCACGGGGGTATCCTTCGGCTCAACGTCCCCCTTCAACTTTTTCCCTTCCGGAGGCCTGACGCCCTTCCCGGCGTTTTTTCGCTTGAGCTCCCCCTCCTTGGAGCCTCCGGCAGCAGAACCGGCACCAGCGATGACAACCCCCTTTGGGGGCCCTTGACCCTCAGGGGTCTCCTGCCTCTTGGAGAGGGCGTCTCCCCGCGGCTGTGCCGGGGGCCTCTCCTCCTCCTTCTTCTTATCCTTGGCCAATTGCCGAGACAGCTTGGAGAATGCCTTCGGGTCCATAAAATCGCCTGCAAGAGAACATCAAAGAAGAAGTTAGAATCAAAAGCAAATCAAGGACTTACATCTCTAAGTACTAACAGTAATGGCCCTCGGCAACAACCTCTGACACCCGGAGAGCCCCGGTCAAGGAGAGGATATCTCTCGTCTTTCTCCCCTGGCAGGCGATACCGCCGGAATTCTAGCTTAAACAGCTCTTCCGGGAGCGTGGCGGCCTTGATTGTTGTCAGCTTCTCTGAACCCGGCAGCTTCGCCTTCAGCTTTTTCCCATCACTCTCAAGGGCGGCGTTGCCTACCTTGGGGTGCCTCCGGAAATGATTGCGGAGAGGCCTCGGGAAGTCAGCTCCCAGCATCCTCAGGTAGCAGAAACGATCCTTCCATCCCTTATGGGACGAGGGTACCTCTGAAAAAAGCCTCCATGCCGGCAGCTGTTGAAGGTTGGCAAAGCCTTCGCTGTTCGCGGCCCCCCCTCGGCAAAGGTTGAAGGACAGGAAAAACTGGTCGAGAGAAGGTTCCACCCCCCGGGAATCACACAGAGAGAGGAACCCCGCCAAGTATGAATGGCTGTTGGGAGTTAACTGACAGGGAGCGAGGCCTACGAACCGGAGGTATTGCACGACGAAGGGGTGCAAGGGGAAGCGGAGGCCCAACTCCACCGAGAGGATATGCACAGCAAAGCAGCCTTCGGGGGGAGATAACAGCACGTCGTCAGGACCTGGCACCACCACCTGTGCCGACGGGCCCACTAAGAGCTGAGTCTTGAGATACTCCGCCTCCACAGCCTTCGTCTTCAAATCTAGCGCGGCTGTGTTGAGGTAGGAATGTCCTTCGGGAATTCCCACCGGCTGTCCTGCATCTACCGCAGCCTGTTTCTTCTTCTGGGCAGCCTTCTGCTTCTTTCCCTTCTTCCCCGAAGCTACCCGGAGGGGCACCGCGTCAATCGGCCGGGAGCTACTCGTTTCACCGGCACCTCGCGAAGGCAAAAAAGCAACCGTGACACGTTGCCTCTCCTTCTCCTCCTCTTCCTCAGCTACCTGAAGCGCGAGGGCCATCTCCTCGTCCTCAGCAACCTGTTCGAAGTCTTCGGCTTCAACCTCAGCATGAAGGTTGCTTTGTACCTCTCTCGCCACCTCAGAATCATTGTTGGACGAAGCCTCGCTCGATGACTCCGTACCCAGGTAGCTCTCAGATTGGGCGGGGGCTTCCTCCGAGATGTTTTGGGAATCGCTTGCCGAGGACATCTTTCCGCGGAATAAGGGGGAAGATTGGAAAAGAATACTAACTGGGGGAAACTAAACGCTAAATCTAAGGCCGAAGTAGCTAAGTATGCCGAAGAAACGAAGAACTGAGGAAGAACTGACCTTAGAAATAGGATTTGATCGAAGCAAGGACTTTCTCTCTCTAGAAATTTTGGCAGAGCTTCGCTTCAATTCTAAAACGCGCAGCGGAAATGAGCTCAGACTTGGAGTATATATAGGCTTTCAGCCTTGAGAACTGGGCCTGGATTTGAAAAGGCCATCATTACGGGCCGCCGGTTCAGCCAATGGATGGAAGCCGCCCCCCATCTGCCAACGACAAAGCGCCACGTGGAACCCTCTTCCAACGGCTATATTACAACGACTATATTTCGTCAATACTGAGGGGTGCCCTCGAATGATAGCCTCCGGCTATCACTCACCTCAGCCTTCTGCCAACAAAATTCACCAAGCTTACGGCCCATCAATATTACCACCCCTCGGTAGCTTACCAACACATCATAACTCCTTCACCCCGAACTTGCCTTCGGCCTAAAGGAGTGGGGGACTGGGATACACCCCTCGGGAATCTTACAGAACAAAAGTTTCTTCATACAAAAATTCACAAGCAATGCATACAGCCCCCGGGCAAAGGAGGAACCCCTCGGGCACGTAACCCGGTGCACCCTTCGGCAATGGCGAAATAAAATATCAAAAGTTTCCCTCAGAAAACCCTCGACATGTGAGGGACTGAGGAGAGGCTCCGGCATTCACACAAGTATTATACTTCCTTCAGAAAACCCTCGACATGTGAGGGACTGAGGGAAGCCTTCGGCTAACAGCGGAAGGCAAATTCTCAAGCGGGGGCGCCCAACAAAGTGATGAAGCCTCCGGAGGAATCAGCACAACTACTCCTTTTCCCTCAAGTACCTTTCGGCAAAAGGAGTGAGGGACTCCTGATGGAGTATATGGCCCAGGAACCCCCGGCCCATAGACTCCTACTTCTCCTGCACAAGTCCATTGAGCCCAGGAAACAACTCAGGCCCGAATACACGGCCCAAGCCTCAAAGAAGCCCAGAATACGCACTGGGGTGCCTTCGGCCTCCTTGGCCGAAGGCTCCAGAAACTCACGAAGTAGCCCCCTCTGGCACACGAAGCTACTGGGAGAAAACGGCGAAAAACATGAGCCTTCGGCATTACCAAGCCCTCGGCATTTGGGATGCCTTCGGCTGAACTTAGCCCTATGCCACTCGGGGCCTTCAGCTACACAAGGAACCCTCGGCTACACAAGGAACCCTCGGCTACACCAGGAGCCTTCGGCTACACCAGGAGCCTTCGGCTACACCAGGAGCCTTCGGCCAAACACACTCGATCAGCGAAGATTCCTTTTGGAGACAGCCAACCACCGCATTTAATGCCACGTCACATCCGCCAACCGCATTCAATGCAGTGAACGTACCACTGCCGGTGCCACCCGGCTGATGTGACCCCTCGGCCGTCGGATTACTGACACGTGTACTCTCATCGCATTTATTGCTGCTATAAATAGCCGCCCTTATTCACCTTGTAAAGAGGCGCTGAGTTCATTTAATAAATCGACTCTCTCTCCTCCTATTTTGCTCTGACTTCTCTCTAGTTATTCCTGCAATAACCCCTCGGATAAGATATCCCCCGGGTAGACTATCCATCAATGGGCATAACCTACAGCTACCCCATTTCAAATCACTTGTATAAAATATATATACCAAGCCAAATAGCCGACCCGTAGGTCCATTTGTATTTCAAAACAATTCCCCTTGTACAGCCCTTGGCCTATTCTTGCATATAGCAATATCGAGAGGTTATCCCACCCCTAGTCTAAACCCAACTCCATCGAGAGGGTTACACAATTTATCATTTGTACTTGTCCACGTTGGACTTACCCACCCTACGGGTGTATTCATTCATTTTGGGCTTACACCCCCAACATTATATCTTTGATTCATTTAGGGCTTACACACCCCGTATATTCTTAGTTTGTGTAGGGCTTACACACCCCGTATAATACTTTACTCATTTAGGGCTTACACACCCCGCGTAATACTTTACTCATTTAGGGCTTACACACCCCGTATAATACTTCATTCATTAGGGCTTACACACCCCGCGTAATACTTTATTCATTAGGGCTTACACACCCCGCGTAATACTTTATTCGTGTAGGGCTTACACACCCCGCGTAATATCCTTTATCTCGTTAGGGCTTACACACCCCGTATATATATCCCCGTATACTCATTGTACACGAGCAATCATAATCTATCAACCTCGGGCTAGTCTTCATCAAGACTCCCCGGGCTGCCTTCATATAGTCTAGGTAGACTCCACCATTTCCTTTGAGTGTGACCATAGTCCATCACTCATTCTAAGTTCATGCCTATCTAATTCAATACTATAGATAGCACATACAATTAATCACTACGGATTCATATCACTTTGATCATGTCAATAACTCAAGTATTCCTTACTTCACATTTAATCATTTTGCCTATCCACATAGGTATCCATATATCCCTTTTAAGATCTTATGGAATCACACATTTATCAACATTTGTCTACATCATACTAATCCTCTATATCAATTCAATAATTAATATATTTCAAGGATTTCTCCCCTCATGCATAATGCCTTTGCTTATTCACCTTTGTAATATCATGTATCAATTTATATGACCACATAACAACACATTTATTCACATTGGAGTATATCATTTAATTCCATCAAAATCATAATTTGATTACTTAGGTAATCTCATGCTCAACTCACGAGTTATAGACAATATAGTCAGCCATCCTCACCTTAAATAAGTCCAGCAAGGTTGCCTATTGAAGCCCCGTCGTTAAACCTTCGATCGGGAATGATCTGAATCCACCTTGGCTGGCAGAGGACAAAAGCCGCCCGGCTTTTGCAAAAGCTGCCCGGCTTTCGGGTTCTGCTGCACGAAAACAGCACCTAGAAGTGGCGGTTTCCGGCGATTTCGATTCCTATCGATTCCACAACTCTTCTAAGTTAATTACCAACACTTTATATCATATTTCTACACTTTTAAATGTGTAAAACATCCCCTATAATCCATCATATAATTTCTATAAAATCATATACGGAAAATATATTAAACGGAAGAATAAGAACCGGAGTTACGAGATTCTTACCGCTAGGCTTCGTTTTCTATCGGATTTCCTTCACCTTTGGACTCCCTTACTCCCTGATTGTTGAAGGCACTTGGTTGAGCTCTCTTCCCCCCTATGTGTCGTAAGACACTTCTAAGGAATGAGAGGATGAGACCCTCCCTTATCCCTTCTATAATTAGAAGGTTGGGCCGGTTTTATTTGGGTTCGGTTCACGGGCTGTTCCTTTTAATTAATCCGGTCCGAAACTATTTACAAATTAATCCTCCCGTTGATTATGGTCTACACTTTATACGGAATACCCTGAATTAAAGTGTAGGAAACCCTTCAACCTTATACGTGCTATTTTCGGCAATATGGGCTAGAACGCCACTTTGGTTACTTGATATATCTCGGTTCGGCCCAAATGACTTTTACTCATTTATTTCTATTATTAGCAAGTGGGCTCGAATGATCTCTCATATTATTTATTTATCTTTTATTCGGTCCGAACAATTATATATTACATACTTCCTTATCCTTGGGCTTTTTATTTAACTTATCTTGGTCCAAGAATATATATTAGTGAGTCCCTCCCCATGTTTGAGGTCCGACTTACAATTTAATTAATCGGTATTAATTTAGTCAATTAATCATTTCTAGTATGATCAATATACTTGTAACTAGTTTTTCAAGTGAATATACATTTATGACTTTAACTAATTTTCCTCGTTGAAATTAGTATCTGTACTTTCACTCAAATTTTAATATCAATGGATTAATAAATCCAAGTTTCAATTGGGAGCGGTGTTACAAGTTCACCCCCCCTTAACAGGAATTTCGTCCCCGAAATTCACGTCGCAGTTTCATTTTAACCGGCGCCACTCTATTTTTAGAGTACATACTTTTTCAAGTCTCTTCGCTGACTTGACTATTTTATAACATAGCTTAACCATTTTATCCTTGTTGTCCTTAGACATTTTCATTCATATTGACGTACCCTTTTTGGTTTATTTCATTTAGATGCTACTCCATCTAACTATGGAATAACAAGTCTTTCCCCACTTGGGCGTCAATTCTTTCTAGAATTCCCAAGTGGCCTTAACCAGTTTGGGTTTAGTTCTTTGGCATGTGAATCTGACAATTCACACCCAAAGTCCTTAATAACATTTTTCTCTAACCTCCAACTTGAAGGTTCCCTAGTATACTAGACAGCATACCCCGCTGTAAAGCTTACTCACCTACCGTTATGTGGTTGGCCCGTGGGCCCGTGTTCATATTTCATTTCATTCATTGTTAGCACGACACAACCCGTAGGTCTTATTATTCATACGAGACTTGTCACCGCCATCCGAGGCCTTATAAGGTCCTCGGGCCGGAGTCCAACATCCCGCCCCCGAACTCATACCCATCGCCCCGTAGGAAGGTAAGGTCCATTTGGGGTCCTATATGAAGTGTTACCGCTGTCGGGAGCCTCATAAGGTCTCCGGTTCGGATTCCACCCTAACCCGCGATCACGTTGCAAGTCCATGCTATCCAACCCCGCTCTCTAGAGTCGGGAAGGGCCATGGTCCTTACTCATTACCAATACTTAATCGGCTAATCCTCAAGACTACCGAATGCACCCGTAGGCCAATCCTATATCTAGGATCAATTTATCATATTTACTTTATCTTGGGTATCCCTTAAGGCCTACCCCTAATATACTTAAAGTTTGCACAAGTTCACCTTAGCGTCTCTTAAGACTACTTAAGGTTCACTGTCTCACAATCGAATTCCTTAGGATCAATCCTACTATTATTCATATTTACCTCATGGCTAGTATTTTCATACTAGTTGGGTAGATCAAGGATAATCGAGTCCCCAATTCATGTCGTCTTCCAATACCTCATCACGATACAAACCATAGACGAGCCTTAGTCTATGACCGATACATCGGTCTAGTCACCTCGGGTCCTCCCTTAAGGACTGCCCGGAGCATGACCCGAATTTCATCATCTTCCAGTTACGCTAACTGTCTCACATACAACGCTCCCTGTGGAGACGACCTTATGTTCGCACAGTAGCTATTGCTACAGGAAGGATTTCCACGTATCAAACATCCGTCCCAACTCTCGTGGGATTTCGAAAATAAGTAGTCATCCTTGACTCTAATGTTCGCCTCACATACCCGTGCTACCCACCCATAGGTGGATGGACAAAATCACTGAACTTCCATTTAGTTTCTCAGAATCTGGTTATCCTCTTACGAGTTTCTGATACTCATACAATAACGAGTAACATATACGGCGAATCAATTTGGTGTTGTGACCATCACATCGGTCGTTATTTGTATCGAACCATATTACTCGGTAATAATCAATCTTGCCCCCCTCTTTGGGTAACGCATGTCCTTACTACTCAACTTATTCGTTTAAACTCCGGAGCATAGGGCCCTGCCCTTATTTTCCCCGAGCTTTCAACCTCTCGTGTAATAGCCAACTCTAGCACTTTTCTTCTCCCATATTACTTCTCAAAGATCTAACCTATGAGATTCAATCGTACTCAAGGATATTAGACCCTTCTTTCAATTTCCTTCATTCACTACTATCGTTATGTAATAGTGTGTATCGGCCGTCATATCGTTTCGGTTTACAAGTGCCCTCTCACACTCACCCAATGCGCCTCCGCATTAAGGGTGATTTTATCATTCTCCCCGCTCAACTCTAGCGTTCTTACACCACAAATCAATGCAAGACCCACTTACCCTGTAATGGTTCATTTCAAGGCCCAAAGATGTACCGGGCTCGAGATATACGAAAACCATCCGACCTTTCCATAAACTGCCCGGTTTTCTAGCTTGGAGACTAATTTACCAAAAATTACCCAAATGCCGGCCGGTTTCCATGAAAGCCGGCCGGTTCTCGTACCCAATTTCAGGTCTCCGATTTGTTTCCCCGTAAGCCGGCCGGTTTCCATGAAAGCCGGCCGGGGTTTGGCAGCGTAGCTTAAATCCCAAAATTTAATCCAAAAGCCGGCCGGTTTCTGTGAAAGCCGGCCGGTTTTCATCCCCCGAAGTTTAATTAAACTTATTCAATCCAAAAGCCGGCCGGTCTTCGTCAAAAGCCGGCCGGTTTTTCCTTGCCGCAGCTTAATTCGTTTTTATTCATCCTCAAAACCGGCCGGGCTTTGCCAAAGCCGTGCGGTTTTGAGTGTTTACAAAACTTCACAAACCCCGTAAGCCGGCCGGTCTTTACAAAAGCCGGCCGGGTTTTGCCGCCGTAGCTTAATTCCACTTTATTTAATCCCAAAGCCGGCCGGGTTTCACCCAAGCCGCCCGGTTTTTGCCATTTCAAAAAAATGTTTTTAGTTTTCCTTGCCAAAACCGGCCGGTTTTCCCCTAGGCCGGCCGACAATTTACCCCTGGAACCTTTGTAACTGAAACATGTATTGAAGTCTAGCTTTTAAGAAGGAGTACCTGTAATGGTGGACGCGCCCATGCAAGAATTTGTCTCCTTCCCCGTGTGAACTCATCATTGAGTCCTTCCTTGATTCCCGGAGTGTATGTTGATCACATTATCTCCTCTATGTCGTGTGCTCGCTTGAGACGGACCCGCTAGGTTCATATCCCCCATGGTTCCTTCATTAGCTCCCGAAGTAGTGTTACTTCCCCGTTGAGGACAATGGATCTTCATGTGTCCCGTATCCCCACAAAAGAAACACCTCTTTGGTTCACGACAAGTCCCGTAGTGGTACTTATCGCAATTATCACATCTTCGCACCCTAGAACTAAAGGATTTCCCTCCTTGGGTTACGGAGCCTTGGTTGTACGTTGACGGTGGCATAGGCATTTTAAAACCTCTCTCCACCCCGACATTTTGCCTTTTGCTTTGATCATGGGAATCATTGATTTCCCACATCCTCTTTCTAGCCTCCTCGGCATCTTTAGCCTTTCTTTCTTCCCACAACTCTTCTCCAATAAGGCCTCGTGTCACCACCTCGTTAAAAGTCATGTTCTTTTGGTACGCCGCCCTCTCACGCACCTCCAAATTCAACGCGTTCCAGAAGTGGTCGACCATACGGTCCTCATTCTCTGCATATTCAGGAAGATATCTAGCCAAGTCTCGGAACTTTTGTTCCAATTGTTTGACGGTGTACTCATCACCTTGTTTGATGGTAGTGTACTCCCTCCTCTTTTGATTTACTTCAAAGGAAGAGTAGTATTGTCTATAGAATTCAAGCTCGAAGTTGTCCCACGTGACGTCTCCGTGGTATTTCCCCTTGACACCATCCCACCATGTTGAAGCTAATCCCTCCAACATCCTAGTGGCCACTCTCATCTTTAGGTTAGGCGTCAATTGCATATCATCGGCTGCCTCATTAAGCCTTTTAACCCAATCATCAGCCTCAGATATATCCCCCGTTCCATCGAACGGTTTACATCCGAGCGCCCTTGCCTCTTTAAGATATTTAGAGACCCTTATAAAAGGACTCTCGGTACTTGGATTTCTAGTACCCTCTCTATGTGCCCAGCACGCGTCATGACTTCCCCTCTTGGAAGCCACTTGCCCAACTCGCCTCTCTTGGCGTTGTTTCTTTCTTGGTTCTCGTTCACATTGGTATTTTTCAAATACCTGACTAATTCCATCCAAGGAGACATCATTGTCCTCCTCACTAATAAAATCATCACCCTCATCATATGAGGTTTCAGAAGGTTCTGTTTCGGGTTTATACGTTGAGTCTTCTTCGGACTCCCAAGACCTATACTCGGTCTCAAACTGTGCGTTATCCCTCATTTGGATCCCATGGCCTCCCCGGCCTCTCCCTTTTCCTCTAGATACCCTAGAGTTCCCCCGGTTGACATGCCCAGTTTCTCCCGGTGCACGCCCTATCCGATCATTCCTAGTCATCATGCCTCCACCTCGCATTTCTGAAAGAAATTTTTGGAATGAGTCATCAGACTCGCTTCAATGTCAACTGACAGATAAGTACTTAAGACACCACTTGGCTCAAATCACCGCCATACCAATTGTTAAGGGGCCCGTCTTAACAATTAGAGACTTTGCAACTCAAGTACCAAAGGCTCTTTCAGCACAAAACTTTTATGCTCATGGTTTCAAAAATCATTTTGAAGAAAACACTTTTGAGGAACTTCATTATGAAGTTTATGGACTAAGGCTCTGATACCATTTAATTGTCACGCCCCGGTCTGGCCGGACGCGCTAACAACCGCCGCATAATCCGATTAAGGCAACCGCAGTTCACCCTACCCGAACCATGCAAGGCGTACATGAATACCATTCACACAAGTACATCCATAAACAATCATAAATAAAGCATTTCAAATATATGCAGCGGAATACAAATACTTTTAAAAAGTCAAAGGCCACACAGGGCGAACATGAGCACGTAGGCTCCCGAATCATTTATAAATTAAAATAGTTCCATGAGCATTATTTTATTTATATCAAATAGAACTGGAAGAAGCACGAACCACGTCTTCTCTCCATAGATCACCCGAAGCAACGGGAACAGGAAGCAAGCTCTAGCTTCTACCTGAAAAACTGTGAGGTGGCCTCCCCCGTGAAGGGGAGGTCAGTACTTGGAAGCATTTGACAAGTACAATGACAACTATACTGAATATAATTCATGTTTCAAACACAAGACCCTCAAAATAGGGTGATACTATATTATGGGCATAACCTACAGCTACCCCATTTCAAATCACTTGTATAAAATATATATACCAAGCCAAATAGCCGACCCGTAGGTCCATTTGTATTTCAAAACAATTCCACTTGTACAGCCCTTGGCCTATTCTTGCATATAGCAATATCGAGAGGTTATCCCACCCCTAGTCTAAACCCAACTCCATCGAGAGGGTTACACAATTTATCATTTGTACTTGTCCACGTTGGACTTACCCACCCTACGGGTGTATTCATTCATTTTGGGCTTACACCCCCAGCATTATATCTTTGATTCATTTAGGGCTTACACACCCCGTATATTCTTAGTTTGTGTAGGGCTTACACACCCCGTATAATACTTTACTCATTTAGGGCTTACACACCCCGCGTAATACTTTACTCATTTAGGGCTTACACACCCCGTATAATACTTCATTCATTAGGGCTTACACACCCCGCGTAATACTTTATTCATTAGGGCTTACACACCCCGCGTAATACTTTATTCGTGTAGGGCTTACACACCCCGCGTAATATCCTTTATCTCGTTAGGGCTTACACACCCCGTATATATATCCCCGTATACTCATTGTACACGAGCAATCATAATCTATCAACCTCGGGCTAGTCTTCATCAAGACTCCCCGGGCTGCCTTCATATAGTCTAGGTAGACTCCACCATTTCCTTTGAGTGTGACCATAGTCCATCACTCATTCTAAGTTCATGCCTATCTAATTCAATACTATAGATAGCACATACAATTAATCACTACGGATTCATATCACTTTGATCATGTCAATAACTCAAGTATTCCTTACTTCACATTTAATCATTTTGCCTATCCACATAGGTATCCATATATCCCTTTTAAGATCTTATGGAATCACACATTTATCAACATTTGTCTACATCATACTAATCCTCTATATCAATTCAATAATTAATATATTTCAAGGATTTCTCCCCTCATGCATAATGCCTTTGCTTATTCACCTTTGTAATATCATGTATCAATTTATATGACCACATAACAACACATTTATTCACATTGGAGTATATCATTTAATTCCATCAAAATCATAATTTGATTACTTAGGTAATCTCATGCTCAACTCACGAGTTATAGACAATATAGTCAGCCATCCTCACCTTAAATAAGTCCAGCAAGGTTGCCTATTGAAGCCCCGTCGTTAAACCTTCGATCGGGAATGATCTGAATCCACCTTGGCTGGCAGAGGACAAAAGCCGCCCGGCTTTTGCAAAAGCTGCCCGGCTTTCGGGTTCTGCTGCACGAAAACAGCACCTAGAAGTGGCGGTTTCCGGCGATTTCGATTCCTATCGATTCCACAACTCTTCTAAGTTAATTACCAACACTTTATATCATATTTCTACACTTTTAAATGTGTAAAACATCCCCTATAATCCATCATATAATTTCTATAAAATCATATACGGAAAATATATTAAACGGAAGAATAAGAACCGGAGTTACGAGATTCTTACCGCTAGGCTTCGTTTTCTATCGGATTTCCTTCACCTTTGGACTCCCTTACTCCCTGATTGTTGAAGGCACTTGGTTGAGCTCTCTTCCCCCCCTATGTGTCGTAAGACACTTCTAAGGAATGAGAGGATGAGACCCTCCCTTATCCCTTCTATAATTAGAAGGTTGGGCCGGTTTTATTTGGGTTCGGTTCACGGGCTGTTCCTTTTAATTAATCCGGTCCGAAACTATTTACAAATTAATCCTCCCGTTGATTATGGTCTACACTTTATACGGAATACCCCGAATTAAAGTGTAGGAAACCCTTCAACCTTATACGTGCTATTTTCGGCAATATGGGCTAGAACGCCACTTTGGTTACTTGATATATCTCGGTTCGGCCCAAATGACTTTTACTCATTTATTTCTATTATTAGCAAGTGGGCTCGAATGATCTCTCATATTATTTATTTATCTTTTATTCGGTCCGAACAATTATATATTACATACTTCCTTATCCTTGGACTTTTTATTTAACTTATCTTGGTCCAAGAATATATATTAGTGAGTCCCTCCCCATGTTTGAGGTCCGACTTACAATTTAATTAATCGGTATTAATTTAGTCAATTAATCATTTCTAGTATGATCAATATACTTGTAACTAGTTTTTCAAGTGAATATACATTTATGACTTTAACTAATTTTCCTCGTTGAAATTAGTATCTGTACTTTCACTCAAATTTTAATATCAATGGATTAATAAATCCAAGTTTCAATTGGGAGCGGTGTTACATTTTCTGTCTTTACTGCATGGTCCACAATAGGAAGCCCCACATGGGCTATTTCCTTGCCAGGCACCTCCACCGTCAGGCCACGAACCATATTAAGGCTATATATGCAGGCCCGTTCATCACACGCCTACTGACCGGGATGGGTTTTGGAGACCGGTTCGAGAGGATGGAGGAGAGTTCGAGCTTCCTCCCAATGACCAGACTTCCTGCGGTCAACACTGGAGTGGCGAGGAGGAGGGCACAGGCGCAGCCAGCAGCAGCAGGGGGAGGACACCGGGCAGATGATGATGATGATGAGCATGACGATGAGGAGAGCGATGAGGAGATGGAGGAAGCTGCACACGACGTTTCTTTTGATGCACCCCCCTACGGCAGCACTTTTCCCGATTCTTGGGCAGGGATGCATGCGCATCAGGACGCCGTGTATCATCAGCTGTCTACTGAGCAGCACACGCGTTTTGACCAGATGCGCTTTGAGCAGCAGGACTTTTATCGCGAGATGCGGGAGGATCAGGCGATGCATTATGCACAGCTCCAGTCCCAGTACACACAGATTGATGAGCGACTCACTTCTCTGGAGTCTAGCTGGAGCTCATTCTTTGACGCATATCCCCCTCTCCTGAGTATTAGATCTGATTAGATTGTCCTCCGTTAGCCTCTGTTTTCTGATTATTGTTGGATGACTGTACCCCTATATTCACTCTCACACTCACTCACTATTAACTCTTTTCTCTTTCTCTTTTTTGCTTGGATTCTGTGTTTTGATTGATGTTTGCAGCCTAAGAGTCCGTTGGAAGAATTGCCAAGTTCTATGACACAGTTGATTCTACACCGACCAGCGTCATAGGGAAGTTTCTTCGACTCTTTTACTCGTGATAATGACTTGAGTTAAGTTGAGCACGCGTGACCCTTTCCTCATTACCCCCTTGTGCATAATGCATTTTTGGTCATCGAGGGTGATGCAAAAGTTTAAGTGTGGGAGAGTGAATTGGGCATTCGGGCAGTAGTAGTTACATGTGATTATTAGAGTTAGCATGCGCAGGTGTTAGTGGTATATTCATAGGAAATTCATGTCAAAATTTTTGAAATTTTTTCTTTAAACTGTGTCTTTATAAACTGGCTAGCGTCTGACTATGCTTTTAGAATGTCCTTGAAGTATCTAGGCTTAAATTGCTTGCATGATAACTTAGTTTTTGAAAGGATGAAGGCATTAGTCACCCATAGAATAAATCAACAATTTTCCCATTTACCTGAAAAAATCCTTTAGGAGAAGCCACTTTGAGCCTGACCGTTTATTGTTACCCGATTAATTGAGCTCCATAGCCAAATGGCCTGTGTTTCCTTACCCGTGAATATTTCTGACTTAGTCTTGTTGTTTAGGGAATTAAAGGATGAATTTGCTAAGTTTAGGGAATTTTTGTAGGAGCCATTTTTGGCACTGTTCCTATGCCCCAAATGGGGTAAGAACAGTTATCTTTTAGGAATTCGATACTTTCGAGGATTGCATTGTAGGCATGGATTCACTTTGAATTAATGAACTTTAATTGCTATTTTTCCTTGGTGAGGTCGAGATTAGAATGGGGTAATGTCTAGTGAGAATCCGAAAGGTGAAAAATTAATATAGCTAGACCTCTTACTTTGCGAAAAAAGGGGATGGGAGCCCCGGTCAAAAAGCGTAAGATGAGACTTGGGTATCTTTCGAAAGAAACGGCGTTCTCGTGCCAACATGACAAGGAAAACTAAACTTAAATTAATGAACTTGGAGGCTATTATAAAAACTTAGCTTTAGTCCTCCGCGTACTTCAAGTATACGTCAAAGCACAAATATGCCGCGACGGTTTAGCTTAGTTGTACACCATGTCTACTCTTTGCATAGGTTTAAATGATTGTTCCTAATTTGTGGCCTACTAAGTTCCTTGTTCCTAAGAATAGCCCTGAAGTTCCTGAATACATTGAGTCTTTGTTAGAATATTCAAATCTCTTAAAAGAAAGGGACTATTATTTTTATCCATGATCCATTCACCATCACCTTCACAAGTCCCTCTGATCAGTAGCTAGTTTATTTGTGTATGCTGCCATTATTTTAAGGATGTTGTGAATACCTTGTCAAACAGTTTAGCTTGAGTACAAAGATGTAGTTTAGGGAAGAATTTTCTTGGTTTAGTCTGCCTATTCTGTGAATATCCCTTTAACTACGTGTGCATGCTAACTGTTTTAAATTCCGTGTGGTGATTATCGTAAGTCCCGTTGTTCGATTTGCTTGAGGATAAGCAAAAGCTTAAGTGTGGGGGAATCTGATAAGTCCGTATTTAAACACGCATTTGATGCGTGCTGGAGTTGGATTTTGACGGTTTTCCTAGCTTTAAGGTGTTGCAAGTCTCGATTTTAGCTCAAGTTGTGATTATCAGGCATTGGATCGAGTTTTGTTGCAATTGGAGTTGAATTGAAGAAGTTAGAGTCCGGAAATCGGCGCTTGAGAGGCATTCGGGAAGGATTTGAAGGCATTCGAAGAAGATTTGAGAGATATGGAGGTCACCGGGAGATTCACGATGAAATTCTGATGAAGAAAGAACATTTGGATCGACCTCGTAGGCATCCGGGAGCATTTGGAGCAAGAAACAAAGAAAAATGATGAAGAAAAGGCCAAGCACGATCGTGCCTGGGCCTAGGCACGACCGTGCCTGGAAAAGAGAAGCACGGTACCTTTCTGCCAGCCAGGCACGATCATGCCTGCAACCGCGACGCGCGCATGCTCCGCAGGCACAATCCCAGGCACGATCGTGCCTGGCGTCGTGCCTGGCCCCGTTTTGTCCTATTTCAGCTCAAATTCTCATGTTTTATATAAATAAGGCCTCCATACCCCTTTTTTGAGGGTTACGAACTTTGTGGAGAGGCCTAGGACGAATTTTACCTGCGTTTTTACGTTGTTTACTTCGAGAACCTGGGATTCTTTGTAAGTTCAATTCTTTTAATTAATGACAATTTACTCAATTCATCCCAATTCTGTTGATTCGTCAATTATGAGGCGTGAGTAGTTTAATTAGGGATTTGGGGTTGATGAAGGGGTTAATCATGATTGAAGGCTAGATTCTTTTCGGTTTAATTGGATGAATGTCGTTTAATTTGTGTTTGAATAATTTAACTGATATCTTTTGTAACCTAGAATCGCGACTAGAATTACAATTGCATGTAGAATGAATTAAGAGAGATCTAATTTGTTCTAGGACACATTCACACACACTTAATCGTTCGTTAAGAGATTAGCAGCGATTAAGGGGCCGTAAGCTCGCTCGTCTTGGCAACAATTTAGGATCCTGTCGCATGAGAGATCAGCCTGGTCCCCTAAATTATTGTACTCTACGCCGCGAGAGCGGTAAGAACTTAGTAATGATTAGCTAGGCTCAATTAAATCAATTTCATGTAATTAGGTCTGTTCTGCCAGAAATCTGGTTAACCCCGGAATCAATTCCTGTTCCCTTCGTCGTTAATTAAGGAAAAACCCAATCGCTTTATTTGCTCATTAGCATTAGTTTTATTTTATTCAATCAACCAATCTCGCACAATTGCATTTTATTTTATTTATTTCTTTTTAATCGCTGATTTTAGTTAATCTTTAATTCCCTTTTGTCCGTCTCTGTGGAGACGATACTCGTACTTTCAACCACTTTTCTACAAGCATTTTAAGTGCGAGAAAACACTCATCATGCATCCAAATTGGCCAAGTCAATGTCAACACCACGGTCCATGCCAGTGAATTCAATCAAGCGCAAATTGTCGTTTGTGAAGAGCGTAACAGGGATGCAGCTGCTGACATCATGGAGCGTGGCATTGCAGATAAAGCTGCAACAGCTAAAGCCAGTTAGCATAGAAAGGAAACAACGAAGACGTAGTTAGGTTATAAGGTTCATACTGTTTAACAGTGGTTTTCTTGCTTTTGGCCACAGAACAAGCATTCAAATTCTACACTGTCTTCTGCATACATTCTACGGTTACAATAATCACAACCCACATAGAAACTATCTCCAGAGGTATCAGTCAAGCTAAATTTTCCATATACCCACACCACAGGAACCTGTCTTGGAAAGAGGCATGAAAGAGAAGCAAGCAAAGTATTACAACCAAACAGATCCACCTCAGGCAAGAGAACCACAATGTTAAATGGATGTAACTGACCTTATTAAGCCCAGCTTCCACACCTGAAAGTGAAATGCGTGGTTGTGAGACAGGATGGGCGATGTCAGCAAGCGCATCTCATACTGTTTGTCAACCAGAAGATTATCTATCTTTGCTATATTAGCAGCAACCCTATCGAATGAGTAAAGAGCTGGTCATCCGTACGGGGAGCTGAAAAGCTGTGCAGGTATTGAGAGAAAATGAAGTTACCATGTATAAGTAGCAACACACGCTTGCCGGCTGAATCAAGTTCCATATGGCTATCGTATCGCGTCGACAATGAAAGGCCTGAGAGGCAGGAGTATACGTCAGTAAAACAGTTGGCAGTCAAAGAGATTTAAAATACACAGGTAATATCCAACCTTGAAAGAGGTTGACACCAACCATGTTAATGAGCACGAGGGGGCGATCCCCTTCATTCAACCGCCTTTCGATCTCAGCACCGTGGCGAGTCACAAATTCTTCCCACATAGTGAGTGGTACAAGTGTGCAGCTGGAGAATAAGTAAGAAAACAACACGTTCCTTATTGCGCACAGTCAAGAAAAGGGATGCAGATAAAAAAATCAACACATACTCTTCATCGACAAGGACCACGTCCCAGGCAAGTTTCTGACCATCGTCCGTGACTATGAAGGTACGGGGCAACTTCGAGACAATTGCAGCAAGAAAATCTGCAAATACCAGTCAACGACTACACGTAATTGCAGCAAGAAAATCTGCAAATATGCAAATATACCAATCACTGTAAGGGTAAGGGTTCCGTACTGATGTTTTCATTATTCAAGTAGCATGTGAAAAACTCCCAGAATGGTCTGGTTCCTGCCTCTGCAAGTTGGCGGAAATTCACCCCTTCCTCTGGTTGAACATCTTGGATCAAGGTCCTCCGTGTGAAAGACCAAACGAACTTGTAGGTTTCATCAACACAGTAGCGAAGATCCGTCAGCGGCTTGACATAAGCATTAGAGATGAGATACGTTGAGTACAATAACAGTCGCTGATCAATCCCCGCAATGTCGCCCTGGAAAGTGGTATGCATGTGTTTATTAAAACTCTGTGGACAAGGCAGGAACAGTATAAGGTTCAGAATCAAGTGAGGTGCAACTTACCGCTGAGTCCATGAGAACAATCGGCATAAACTTCACAGGGGAGTTTTTCCCTGTGCGGATGTTCTGTTTCTCAATGACGGTAATGTGGCAGGTCCATCTATGCGTCTCTGGTTTGACGTCTACAATTGTCAGTTCAGCCACCATACTGTAAGTCATCTGCAAGTGTCAGGGAGAGTGGTTCATGTCAGTATATCAAGTAAATGAAGGGCAGCTAGGGAAAAAAAAGTATAAACGCACAAGTTGTTAACAAATGACCTCTAATTAATGAAATGCAATATCTCGTCATAGACAACATTGGAGGTACTATTACTGATTGACAGTTTCTGGTCATTCGGACAGATCACAATTTTAATGGATTGTGCGTTTATAGCCCTTGACATAGCGACGTAGAGCTAACCTTGAGAAAAGACAGGTTCTTTCAAATAGATTCCAACAAAGTCAAGCGTCTGACCCTGGGATTTATTTATTGTCACGGCGAAGCAATTTTTTATGGGGAATTGTGTGCGCTTAAAGGGCATAACACATTTTTCATCTTTCGATACTTCCAAGGGAATCTTAGGGATGAACACATGTTTTCCCTTGTGATCGCCCGAGTCAATGAAACAACTTAAGACATTCTCTCCAAACGAATCACATATTAGCCGCGTTGCGTTGCACAAACCATCGGTTGGGTTCAGATTACGCAGTAACATCACAGGGCAATTATGTTTCAAAGTCAGTTTGTGTGGGGGCAAGCCAGTTGGGGACAATGTGTGAAGGTAATCTTCACAATGCATGTATTTTGGATCAACTACAATATCATAGCTAAGATATGTGTGTTCTTCTCCAGGGAATTTGCGCATCAAAGATGAGTTGATGAAGTCAACAATATCATTTTTTGTGGTGAGCACAGAACGACCCATCAAGGCATAAGGGTCAGTTTGAAATAACTGTAAGTCAGGATACACCGCTGAAAAGAGCAATTCCAGCGAAGCGGCTTAATTGATTCAGGGCATCATGAAGTTGGAAGGGATCCTGATCCTGTCAGGTGTGATGTTTGGTTCAGTTCCATTACCCACACGCATTAAGTATGTACAGAAGGCAGGATCCTCATGCGCGCGCATATTCTTCGTCAAGCGCAAACAACGAACATGAGGCCAGATGGAGTTTGATTTCACCAGGCATGCATCCACAAAGTCTTTCTTTGTCCCAGAGCGGATAACTGGCAAGGTTTGTCAAAAGTCACCACCAAAGACCATAACCTTCCCACCGAATAGAGAATCAACACCGAGGATGTCTCTTAGCGTTGTATCAAGGCTCTCAACAATCATGCGGTTCGCCATGGATGCTTCATCCCATAAAATCAGGCGAGCTTCTCTAAGAAGTTTAGCCGCTGCTGGCTGTTTACCAATATTGCATGTGTATTTTAACTCACCGTCGATTGGTAGCTTAAAGCGCGAATGCGCAGTACGTCCCCTAGGTAAAATGGATGCAACAATGCCAAAACTCGCAGTCGCAAGTGCAATCCACTTATTTACCCGGGTGGTGGCTAGCAGACACCTATATAAAAATCTTTTTCCTGTACTGCCAGGACCGTCAATGAAGAACACAGTGCCCTGCCAAGAATGTATGGCCTCCATTATGGTGTCAAATGCTAGCGTTGTTGAGTGTTTAAGAAAGAGATGCCATTTAAGTCCGATTCGTTAACCCGTATACTACGTTCAACAACCAATTCACAGCTACTTCCTTCATCCAAAGCCGCATTCAAGTCATTATCAACCAGTTTAAAGGAACTTATGTCCTTCCCCATCGCCGCAAACATGTCACGCAGTAGGAACAATATGGTTGTCTCCGCCTCAGAGCAGCTTTGAAACCTCACCAGGTCCTCACACACATGAGTTTTGTAGTCATTCCACAGCGCACGAGGGTCTGGAACTGTTAAAAAACAAAGGTGTGTAGCAAACAGTTTGTGCAGGCTGGACGGAAGCTGATACAGAACAGCCTCATCCAGCGATGCACGTATAACAAAGTCACCTGACAGAAGCCCACGATGTTCAGCTGCAGCCCTGAACATGGCAGCCATGTGCCCCTCTATAGTTTTTAGATCCGCGAAAGATTTGGGTGCACGTACATTCGCAAGAAGAAGGCGAAGGTAGTAGCGTTCCCCTTCAAAAGGATTAACAGAAACAAGTCTGCCTAGAACTTTCTTCCTTTGTTGCTGAGTCCATGCCTTTTTATGGGATGTCCACACAAAATAATGAGGGAATTCAACATATGAAAGGTTTAATGTTCGGGCAGTTGGGTTGGTCGAATTCATAAAGAAAAAATGAGTTAGCATAGTTTTAGTAGAATCTGCAAAATCGGTGACGTAAGTAATCCGCTAGTGTCCATAAAAAGTAAGGTATTGTGAATTTTCCAAGTGCACTTGTAACTGTAAGACGATGGCGGGTTTCATCTCAGCAATGTGAAACCCAAAAATACGCCACGCAGCTTCAGGCGGAGAGACCCAGCGAGCTTTTTGGAAATCCGATATCTCATCGATGACCTTGCCATCCCCTACCCCTGACAGTGCCATGCTCACCCTATCATGCCCTTTATATACATATTTATATATGTATTTAACAGATTTAACACTTGCACAACCTTCCACATCGTTCGGGGTTAAATATGTATTTAACCCCTGCCGATCCCCTATTTCCTTGATGTCACCCCCTCACATGGTTTCCCCACATCCGCCATAGCATCCATAAAGAACGCGAAACAGACTTGTTTATCCTTGGGCAATCTACTAACTGCCGAGAACTGTTGTGGAATTGGCCCCTCATTTACGAGATCTTCACCCACGTCCACACCCTCAATTTTGTCATTAGCCAACGAGAGCTTGGCATACATGTCCTCCATGGAGTCCATCATGATGAAAATCAGCAAATTTCGATGTCAAAAAGACATGTAAACACCAATAAGAAAGCCGCACAACAACAAACCCTAAAAGCTCTAGGGTAGAGTTTGCTTTGAGAGTTGGAGGTGGAGATTGCGATGTGCTAGCAGTTTTGGTGTTAAGGTTAGTGGTCTTGACAGTCAATCGTCGGAGTTGACGGGATGACCGGTTAAAGCGATGATGACTTTACGGTGGAGAGTGAAAGGATGACCGGCGAGTTTAGCCCACAAACATGCCAATAATGACTCGTTGTCGGTTTGCCCCTATTTGAACTTGAAGATGGAGCTCACATGGATGAGTTCAATGGATAATGAAAAAAATTAAGAGCCTGTTCGGTAAAATAAGGAAATCGATTGAATAAGTCGATTCTACTGAAATTTATGAAATTCTAGTTGAAATGTTTGGATTAACCGATTCCACTTGTTGTTTTTTAAACAAAATTGGCTTATATTAAAATATCATAATACCCACATGTAACATAAAGACCAGATAAAATAGACAATCTATTAAGACTAGAAATCAAGCTTGGTCATACACCCTTGAAGCATTCTTATAATCAATAACCTCAATAGAAGCAATGTGATTCGATAATCCCTATACGTACAATTGTAATCCAACCATGATCGACCTATAATCCTTTTCGCTTATCATGACCTGAAACTGACTCTCAATAAAAATAAAGACCATGACAGAGTCACCCTAGGCAAAAAACACCTAGCCAAAACAGCAAATAATCATCAAACAAAAAATAAACAAAAATAACTGAGAAAGTAAAATAACTCCTATGAAAAGTACTAGGACAGCCTAGTAACCTAGGCTCGCCTCCTCCATGCTTTAAGCGATCACGATAAAGGTCCCTCGTCTGAAGCGCATAAGTGAAGAGGGTGATCCCCGTGCATTTCGTGAGGTGCTCTACCTTCAAAGTTTCTCCCTTCAATGCATCAAGAACTTGGAGAGAGATTACTCGAACCTCTATCGGACGCCGGAGAGGTCGCTGAAATGCCTCTTTGGTGTTGTGCTTGAGGCGAATTGGGCTAAGAATTGCTTAGGCAGTTCATCGAAGCTATCAATGGTTCCAGGCCGCAGCTGGCCAAAACCATTCTTGTGCTGGACCCCACATGATGCTGAAGAATAATATGCAGATTGAATCATCAAATGCACCTGATAGCATGAGCCCACATGGGCCACATCGGTAGCTGGGCAGGTGGGACCTTAGGTCCCCAAGAGGTTAAGCCAGGAGACATTGACCTGCAGGTTCCTCTCAATGAGGTGGAATTCTGGGTACATGTACGTAATGTACCTTATTATTTTATGAACATTGGGGTGGCTAGAAGAATTGGTAATTTTATTGACAAATTTATCAGTTTTGATGAAAGTCAGTTTGAGCAAAAATGGGAATCCTATATGAGAATTAGGGTTTGAATGGAAGTGGGGAAGTTATTAAATTAAAAGTAGGCACGACGCTCATGAAAGGACATGGATTAGGGCATTGGGTGGACTTTAAATATGAAAAACTCCCTAGTTTTTGTTTTGCATGTGATGTCATTGGTCATGCTGACAGATACTGCCCTCTGATTTATGAATGTGAAAACAATGTTTTGGCTAAACCCTATGTGGTAGGACTTCGAGCGGGAGGGGAAGGCAAGTCTCGCACAATGTGGGGCAATAAATGGTTGGTACCAGGAGGCTCTTCAAGAGGGCGCAGGGGTTTGGCTCAGAATCGAAGGACATTATTCAGGGTAGAGAGAATGACGGGGTTAAAAAATCTCTCTTATCTGTACAAAATTTACCTTATTAATCTCGGGCTTTTTCATTGAATATTATCAATTTAAAGCTAATTTCCAAAAACATGATCATTTTTACAAAAGGACAAAAATGTGACTCAGAATGTCACATATTTGGAAAAATATGAGGTCACTGTTATTCTTTTGTCACTATCATATTTTTATGTCACTACCAGATTTATATGTCAATTTTGAAATGTCACTATTAGTTTTCATGTCACTTTCAAATGTAAATGTATCGGAAAACGTGTCACTATGTCGTAAGAAAATTTATCTGGTGACTTTTCTCTATTCAGAATTTTCGCCGGAAACATCATTGTGCCGTCTCAAAACCGCCGCCATAGCCTGAGACCACCTAAGGACTCTTACCCCAACCCGCTCCCCTGCTCTCCCAGCCCACTCTCCACCCCCGCCCCCCCAACTCACAGCCCCGTCCACAACCAAGTCCGTCAAAACTAGCCTGCCCCAACACCGCCTTTCCACCGCCCAGCCACCGCGGTTTCCCCCTATGCCTACCATAGTCACAGCCCCCTTCCCCTGCTCCCTTGTCCCCCCCCCCCCCACAGTTTGTCAACCCCATCCCCTACATATCTGCCCTAGCGCCACTCAGCCCCGCCACCACCTGACCTCAGCGCCGCCAGCCCTCTCCGACTCTCCCTAGCCTCTCTGCGACTCGCAGCCGCCCCTAATAACCACCGCCATGCCTCACCCCAGCCCCTAGCCCTACGCGACTCGCCCAAGCCCCAACAGCCCCAACAATCACCAGATCTGCAATGAAGACGACGATTTATAACGACGAATTTGCAATACCGATGGCAGAATTGAAACATCGCACAAAACCTAGAAGCCTGCGGAGGCGAGGCACAGAAAGCCGGTGTAGACGAGAATCGGAGGCGACCGTCCCTGGTGGCCGACATAGGCGACACGGAGATCTGGACGGCGAGAGAACTTTTGCGGAAGTATGGAACCTCTACGGAAGTCTTGGTGGATAGGGGAAGATGGAAGCGTAAGTTAAGCGGAAGGTGCAGAGGGATAGTTAAAAGCCCGATCACTTTTGGGTAATTTTCTAAAATGATCATATTTTTGTCAAAGTTGAGAGGTAATATTGGTGCCATTCTTTCAATAATCTCTGTTCAAATGTGGTCAAATTTTAAGGAAAAAGAGGGTAATAATTCTTTTAATCCCTTCTAAACCTAACCCAAATGAATCAGAACCGAAAATGGATATGCCACATTGCCACCCATGACCTCGTTTTCAAGATAACCCTAATTCTTGGAGAAGATCAAGTGCGCGCCGTTCCGATACGGACCCGAGCTACTTTTTCGTCCACCGTGCATCCATCCAGCCCGCCTGCGCGTATCTCCGGTCAAGGTTTGCCGCTCCGATAATTGATTGATATTTATGTACTTGTGGTCAGGAGGCAAGATGTTTACAGGCAAAGCTAATTCCACTCTAAGCAAGAAAACAGGCCTGCCTCGTAAACGGTTTTACCGAGCTAGGGCTCATAGCAATCCATTAAGCGATTCCCATTTCCCTGTTCCAATTTGCCCCGCACAAGTGGATTATGCCTCTCATTACCCAGTTTTTCCCTCGAAACAGATTGAGTTTGCAGATATAGGGTGTGGATTCGGCGGGCTGTTGATTGCTCTTTCACCTCTCTTCCCTGAAACCTTGATGATTGGAATGGAATTGAGGGATAAGGTGACTGAGTATGTGAAGGAACGCATTACTGCATTAAGGGTTAATAATCCTGGTAAATACGAGAACATATCTGTTGTTAGAACTAATTCCATGAAATACATTCCCAATTACTTTGGAAAAGCGCAGCTTAAGAAGATGTTCTTCTTGTTCCCCGACCCACACTTCAAGGAGAAGAACCACAGGCGCCGGGTGATTAGTCCTCACCTTCTAGATGAGTATGCTTATGTTCTTGCTGTTGGGGGCATCATATACACTATCACTGACGTCGAGGAGCTTGGGGAGTGGATGAAGTCCTGTTTGGAAGATCACCCACTCTTTACTGCGCTTTCATGTGAAGAACTTGAAGATGATCAAGCAGTCAATATCTTGACTTCTGCAACTGAGGAAGGGCAAAAGGTTGCCCGCAACGGCGGCCAGACATTCCGAGCAGTTTATAGGCGCATTGATATGGCTTGACTCATTGTTTCCCAAATTTTGTGGGCATCAATTACTCTGGCATTCATCCTAGCTGTCTTAATTTGGTAAGTGTTTTTTGTTGTTGAAATGGCTGAATTTTCAGAGAGGAGAATCATGTGGTCACAACTATTTCAGCCAAACAAGTAGGTCAAAAGCTTCTTATTATGCTTCTAATTCCGATTATTCTACTTGATAAGTAGAACAAGTCCGATTTGGCTGCCAAATAGAGCTATATATGTGTGGAGATCGCATAATAAGATGCTTAAAGGAGGGAAGCGAAACTTTTGTCTAATGTAATACTCCCTCATCTTCTCATCTTTTCTTTTTGATTCTTTTTTATTGGTCTCACTAAGATTGTCTTATACCAAATTTCTTAAATTTTGTGTGGTTCTAAATCATTCGTACTCTATTCTTATTTCATCAATTTAATATCAATCACGAAATTCACTTTTCTAAATAACTATACTATTTTCTCATGTTCCAATGTTAGTGGGACGAATGTAGTAGTTATGAATTTATGATTGAACACTATCTTTAAATATTACAATATGGGCCCGTTTGGTATGATGTAAAGTAAACATTTTGCATGCAAAGTATTGAGATGTAAATATTTTACACCGTTTGTTTCAGTTATTTGATGTAAACTGTAGGGCACTTTTTTAAAAACATTTTACGCTGTACTATGTAAAATATTTTGCATGGGGAAGGTGGTAAACTATTTTACATCCTATTTTTAATACTCCGTATATCGATTCTCACCATAATCAATTCTCTTTTCCATCTTTAGTACACTGTGCGTCCTTTCCAGGAGCTGTAATATAATACCCTACTTTATTTTATACGAAGTATATAGATATATAATATATTTATATATGACACACAATATATAGTCACACATAGTATGAGTAGTCTTCCTCTCCAGCCGGCCTGATGGGAACCGCCGTCCGGCAGAGGTCATTTTGGACACTTCCCGTTGGAATTTTTGATGAAATTTTTTGAGCATGTTCTTCATCAAGTCTAGTTTATCCATACCAAATTTCAGCTAAAAATTCAATCGGGAAGGCAATCAAATAATTTTTTGAAGTTAACTGCGCAGTTTATATGTATGAACTGCGCAGTTAACTTCAAGAAATTATTTGACTGCCTTCCCGATTGAATTTTTTGCTAAAATTTGGTATGAATAAACTAGACTTGATAAGTAACATGCTCAAATAATTTCATCAAAAAATTCCATCGTGAAGTGCCCGAAATGCCCTCGGCCGGACGGCGGTTCCCGTCAGGTCGGCTGGACATGAAAAGTTGTCCACGTAGTATATATACATAGATAGATATCCTTGTGTTTTTGGTTCCTTATAGATGCATAATTTTGTGGAAGAGAGCTGAATATGTTTTTTTAGTGATTTCTTCCTTGAACCCACCCTCTCGTCTAGCCAATTCATACGCATCTTTAATTTTTTCAATAAGCTATGCAGTCCTTTTTCTAAATATTTTACATGTGAAGTTATTTTCCAAACAAACAATGTAGAGAATTTGCGTGTAATTTAAAAATAGATTACACTCATAGCCAAACGATGTATTTCTATTTTACATGCAAACTATTTCACCGTCCTAAACTTTACATGCAATTACTTTGCATGTAAAGTTTTAATATGTGAACTACCAAACGAGCTCTATGAGAAATTTATATGCAATTGAATCCCGGAAAATATATGGTTGATTTAACTAAAATATGTTTGAATCCCGGAAAATGTTATGGAAATTGGAAAGGAAAAAAGAAAATGCTACTCCCTCCGTCCCTTAAAACTTTGTCATTTTTCCTTTTTGGGACGTCCCAAAAAACTTTGCCACTTTCCCTTTTAATCAATTATTTTGTTGTTTCTGTTATTTCTCTCTCCTCTGCACAAACATCAACTACATAGTTTTTACTTTATTATTCTCCGTGCCGGTCAACTTAGGCAGAGTTTTAAGGGACGAAGGTAGTACAAGTACAAACAAACTTACAAAAAAAACTTCATTATGTTAGATATGATAAGTATTTTTGCATAAATATGATAAGTAATATTGTATTTTTGTGTATCTAAAATTCATATATAAATATACATTAACAAACATGAATGATAGAATTATCACATTTATTCATATGTAGTATATGATAAATAATCACTTAACTTCATTATGTTATAAATATAAATAATGATGAAATTTAGGTATATATATAAACATATTTAGTTTTATCTTAATTTACAACTTCATTTCTTCATAACCACGTCTAAAGCTAAAGTACGTATATCGCTTAGAAAATTAAAATTTAAAGGTAAAGTGATGTTCGGCGAATCTAGATGGTTTAGGCGGCCGATTAGGCGCTCTAGGCGGGCAACTAGGCGCCATAGGCGGCTGACTAATTCACTGAGACGGCAAACCAATTAGTCAGAACACCTATACGAAAATCGGGGCGCCCGGCCACCGCCTAGCGCCTAGGCGGGGACTAGTCGGACGCCTAGAGCGACTTTTAGAATAGAGGTCGTAGCTCACATGCGCGATTAAGCACCACTACCCGCCATCGTCCTCCTTCTCTTCGCGCATTCCTACAGTGCTCACAAGACCTTTGCTTGACTCCTACAGGTTGTTCCGCATGCTAGAGCCGTTCACCCGGAGCCCTACACTGGCCTCGGCTCCATTGATATTCCCTGTTGCAGCTTCCTACGTCACTGATCGGACTTCGGAGTTCAACAGCCCAACATTTTCTGGTCAACCTGGAGTTTCTCCCATGCCGCAAGCCATCGTTTTGCCTCTACTAGGTTTTTCCAACCCTCCATCTTATTTGTCCTCCTTAGCCTCTCCCGCTTTCTCAACCCCGAATGTCACTAATTAGTATCTCACAGTCTTATGGGGATATTAGATGGCTCAAATCTAGTTACGCCACCTACTGTTTGTGATCTGATTAGGCATGAAACATCCAACCCTAATTATTATCATTGGTTCAAAATGGACCAAACAGTTAGGTATTGGTTATTTGCTACACTGTCTAAGGACATTTTGATGGAGGTTTATGATCTTAAATTTTCACATTTAATTTGGAATCAACTTCAAACTCGTTTCATGTTTGCTTGTCTTTCCCGATCCAGGGAACTTAAAAGACTTTTATCTCATGTGAAAAGAAGGAATCACAGAGTATGGATTAGTATTTGTTGGAAATTAAGATTATGGCAGATTTGTTGGCGGCTAATAATTCCCCGATTAGCAATCGGGACTTGATTGAGTATGCTATATTTGGCCTGGGTCGTGACTATAAGTCCCTCATCACGGCCATTACATATTTTTCGGGGAATGCTACTTTGGACAGATTGTGCCCTATTCTTCTTGCTCAGGAGCAAAGGAATGTCTTCCTCCAAAGTCCAAACTGAGGATGCGCCTCCTGTCCATCAAGCTTTTGCGGTAGAACGCTCGTCTTTGTCCGGGTCTTCTAACCGAGGGGTGCACGCGGTGGTGGCACCTCTCGTGGCTTGGGTGGTCGAGGACAACACGGCAGCAGACCTCGCGGTGAGTGAGGTCGTGGTCGGGGTTATTTTTAGCAACACCAGCCGCCATACTATGGCGGGTAGCCATCTTATGGTGCTCCCTCTAGACAACATGCTCCTCCGACATGTGACCCTCCATTTACTGGTGTTCTAGGTTCGATATCATGTAATCTCAGTTCTGGTATTTGTCGAAGTAATTACTTTCCTACATGTGTTACTCATAAAATTAGTGCATGTTTCCCCTATGTGGATAATTCATACTAGTCACCTCCCTCTCCAGTGGTTTGTCAGCTGTGTTTTTCTCCAGGTCATTTGACGCTTTCCTGTTCTCGATTCATTGGTCCTAGTGCTCCTGCTCTTGTTGCCCTTCCTACTGGTGAAACTCATGATTCGTTGTGGTATCCTGACTCTGGGGCCTTCGTTCATATGACTCCTCATGAAGGTACTCTTTCTTTCAAAACTCTTATACTGGCCCAAATAAAGTGTTTGTAGTTAATGGTACTATACTAAATTACCTATTTCTCATGTTGTTAATGTCAAATTAGTCACTCATGGTCGCTCGCTACACCTTAATTCTGTTTATCATGTCCCACACCTTAAATATAATTTGTTATTAGTTCAAAAATTGTGTGCAGATAATGCTTGTCAAGTGATTTTTAATAAAAATTCTTTTTCTGTTCAGGACAATCAAATGGGGGAACTTCTTCTTCAGGCTTCCAATAAAGACCAAGTTTATCCCTTTACTGCCTTTCAAGCCCAAGTACTCTCAGGTCCGATTTGGCACAAACGTCTGGGGCATTGTGGTGATTGAGTGCTTCGTACTCTTAGGCAAAATAAATTTATTTCTTGTTCATCTTTTAATCATGATTGTGTTTCTTGTAAGTTGGTTAAATCCCACTAACTACCATTTAAAGATGATATTCATCACAGTACTGCTCCTTTGCAAATTATTCATTCTGATGTTTGACAGTCTCCAATTTTATCTAATCTTGGATATAAATATTATGTGTATTTTATTGATGATATTTCTCGATATACTTGAGTTTATCCTATGCGTAAAAAATCTGAAGTTTTTGACCATTTTTCTAATTTTCAGACCCTTATCTAAAATCTTTTCAATCTTAAAAACAAGTTTTTTCAAAGTGATGGTGAAGGTAAATTTGATATTCCATGTTTCATCAACATTTTTTAAAATCTGGGATTATATTTTAGAGAAAAGGGGCAAATAAGGCCACGTATTAACCAAAAAAGGTCAAATAAGGCCTCATTTAAGAGGCTCTGTCCGGCCATCGCCATTTGGGATGGTTGCTGGTGGAATTTTTTGATGAATTTTTTTGAGCAGCTTACTCAGTAAATCTAGTTTAGTCATACCAAATTTCAGCTCAAACGTCAATCGGAAAGACATTCAAATGAATTCTTGAAGATAACTGCGCTTTTAACTGCGCAGTTATCTTCAAGAATTCATTTGAATGTCTTCCCGATTGAATTTTTAGCTGAAATTTGGTATGAGTAAACTAGACTTAATGAATAAGATGGTCAAAAAATTTCATCAAAATATTCTATCGAGAACCACCCCAAATGGCGAAGGCCGGACAGAGCCTCATAAATAAGGCCATATTTGACCTTTTTTGGTTAGTACGTGACCTTATTTGCCCCCTTTCCTTATATTTTATTTAGAAAGTCTTGTCCAGACACCCGGACTTAGAATGGTGTGGCTGAAAGGAAGCAGAAGCATCTTCTGGAATTAACTAGGACTATGTTGATTGATTCCTATATTCCTGGTCACTTCTGGGTGGATGTTCGTTACACTTCCACTTATATTGTGAATCGCTTACCCACACCTATTCTGAACGGGCTCACTCTTTATGAAAAACTTTTTTAAAAAAAATCTAAACTATAATTTCTTGCGTGTGTTTGGTTGTTCTTGTTTTCTGATAGCCGTTATATTTACTTGTGTTTAACATAAGTATTTATAAGTATTTGTTGAAGAAAAGAAGAGAAATCGGGCAAATACCTCCAGAATCAGAGCTAGAGCATAAAACATTGCGATGCAGGGCTTTTTGGACCAAGAGAATGACGTTATGTCCATAATTCGAGTATAACGTATTGTAGAGAACTCGAAATCACTCGATTCGAGTTTCATGTGAATGCTAACTCAATAAGGTACAAATGTTATGAAGACGTCATGGCCAAAATATGAAGGGAACAAGACTCAATCAACCAACAAAGTCAGATGTTGCTGGTGGGATTTCAGGATACATACCTCTCAGTGTTTTATCCATATCGTTTGATTGGCTGAATAAAATCACGTCATTTAAGTTTTGGTGGATAGAAGACTTCATTAGCTACAACTTTGATGAAGGACTCATGTCCAAATTCGTAGCGGAACATCCCCAAAATCCCAGGACAAAACCGGCGCCGGAATTTCACCAAACCGGCGCCGATTGCATTTAATCCGTTATTCTCCCGGTCGGCCGAAGTATAACCGGCGCCGGTTTTACACCATAACCGGCGCCGGTTATGGTGTTTTTTAATATTATTCCATCCCCGAAGTAAAACCGGCGCCGGTCAAGCCTAAAACCGGCGCCGGTTAAGCCCGAATCTGCATAAAACACAAAGACGTGCAGCCATATTTTGATGGGAAAACTCCACCTTCCTTATGATCTGATCAAATATATCTTCCATGCCTGATTGTTGGGCTTGAATAGACTAAAAGATGCCAATCTTTAGCCTATATAAAGCCCCCAATTCATCAAACAAGATCATCAATCCATCCTTGAAGCTTAAATTTCAGTTTTTATATTTTATTTTTGCATTCTCTTGAAGTGTTGGAGAAGAAACCATTTCTCTCCTCTACAATTGATTCTAGGTATTAATTCTTGTATGTTATTGTATTTCCTTTATCTTAGTTACACTTTTGTAATTAATATGAGCATTAGAGGCTAAGTTCTTAGCTAAGGCTAGGGATGAACTTCTATGCCCACTAGGTGTTTGATAAAAGTTCTAAACCAATAAATTGTGATTTATCCTTTACATTTTGATTGTTTATGACTATGGTGTACAACATAGAAGTATGTTAAACTTAGTTTATGCTTGCAATTAACGTTGAGGTCTAAACTATGAACATTAAAGGATAAACATATATATTACCGAGAATAGAAATATATCCGGTATTATATGATACGAGTGTGATTTCTTGATATTCAACGGGGTTTTCGGTAGATGAATGTAAGCCGTAACGGGACTTACACGTAACGAAAACCACGCTCTCGCTGCCTTAACCGGAGTTGAGAATATATTAGCGACATCGTATTCATAATTGTTGGTAAAGAACTAATATTCAACCCTATTAAAGCATTTAAGTGATTCCCGAAGCCTTAGTTGTTGTTATCAATCACTTTAATCAAATTTGTTTAAGTTATATCTCTGAAAATTAAAAAGAAGAACCAAGTTGTTGTTTTCACAACAACACACAACTCAAAATCCCTGCATTTTACTCATTTATTAATTTAAAGTCGTCTACTCTCGGACTAAATTAAACAACGTTTCCCTGTGGATTCGACCCGGTATTTTACCGGAATTTATTACTATATCGGCACTTGTACAGTTGCAAGTTTAGCCCGGTCAAGTTTTTGGCGCCGTTGCCGGGGAAACGGTCTTGTTTAATAAAGTCCAAAAAATCAATCACTGAAGAAGAAGAAAAATCCTGAATTTATTTTACTCTTCACAACTTCACTTGATCTTTGAAGGGTTTATTTTTGTGTGTGTAGATATTCCTTTGTGTTTGCATGCACTTGAGAAGTCAAGGTTGTAAAACTCTTGAGCCACTTGAGCTTGAAATAGAAAAAACTTGCAAACACAATCAGAAGGAGCAAAAAGCCACAAAGATGATGCCCACACTAAACGAAAGGAAGAGGCCCGTGGTCGCCGCCACTCCCTCATGTATTGTCCTAAGCGAGGCGGCTCGGGACTATGAAATGAAAAATAGCTACTTCAATGCTATGCCTCAATTTCATGGTCTTCCGGGGGAGAATCCACTTAACTTCATCACTGAGTTCTATGGATTCATCCAAGGAATCCCTAGGCATGGTCTCACCGAGGACGATCTCAAACTCAAAAGCTTTCCCTACACTTTGAAAGGGGCGGCAAGGATGTGGTTCTTGGAGCAAGCACCGGCGATTTTTACAACGTGGGAAGGTATCTATAATGCTTTCATTTCTAAGTATTACACACCCACTATGACTCAAGAGCTAAGGCAACGAATCTTCAACTTCAAACAACAAGTTGGAGAACTATTTCAAGATGCATGGAGACGTTTCAAAGCCTTGTTGAAGGAATGCCCTCATCAACGCATTCCTCTTGATCTTCAAATTGATACATTCTACAATGGTTTGAACTCTTCATGCCAAGCCATTGTAGATAACCGTGCGGAGGGCTATATTGGCAACAAAACTGAAACGGAAGCTTTGAGAATCCTTGAATCCATTGCTTCAAATCCTCAACTACAAGGAGGAGATATCAAATTGGCCGGTGTGAGCGAGGTGTCCATAGCTCATGAATTGGACAAACGGTTTGCTGATTTTCAAGAAGCCATGCACAAAGATCTTCAAGCTTCTATTCACACGGCTCTACAAGCCGTGATTGGAGGGGCCAACCAAGTGGCTAACGTGGAAAGCATAGCACAACCGGAAGGTAATTCATCTCAAACTTTTGAAGAGGTGAGTTTTATGAATTCATATGGGAATAGGGGGAACCAAGGAGGCAATAACTACCCCAACAATCAACAAAGGTGGAACCAAGGTAACTCTTGGAAACCACAAGAGGGGCCTCATAATCCTCCTCCTAATCCTCCATCCAGGTTTTCACAAGGGCAAACAATGGAGGAGATGATGAAAACTCTCACCCAAAATATTGTGGCTAGTGTAAAAGCCCAAAATGAGGAGAACTTTAGTAGAGTGGAGGCATCCATTGGGAATCTCCATTCACAATTCACAAAGCTTGATCTCTGATTTGAAGATCAAAACCGGAAAATTCATCAACGCATGGACAACATTGAACAATACACCAAGTCATCTATTCACAACTTGGAGGTACAAATTGGGCAAATTGCTCAAGGAAAAAGCACAAGAGAGCAGGGGCGGTTTCCCACCACAACGGAAATCAATCCTCGGGAGAGCGTGATGGCCATTACCACAAGAAGCGGGAGGCAAACAAAGGATCCCAAGATGCCGGAGAGAAGAAAGACACCGGAGGAACAAGAAGAGGTTTCACATACACCGTTGCCACCTATTATGCCTCAATATGTTCCTCCCATCCTCTATCCACAAAAGTTGAAGAAGAAAGGAGATGAGAAGAAACACAAGAAAATTCTTGATATTTTCAAGAAATTGAGCATCAACATACCTTTTGCGGAGGCCATTGCGGAGATTCCATCGTACGCAAAATTTCTCAAAGGCATCATCTCCAACAAAAAGAAGTTAGAGGAATTCGCAACCGTGGCACTAACGGAGGAATGTAGTGCCATTATTCAAAACAAACTTCCTCCAAAACTAAAAGACCCCGGAAGCTTCACTATTCCATGCTCTATCAGAAAAGTCGGGGAGGTAAAGTCTCTTTGTGACCTTGGCGCTAGCATAAATCTCATGCCCCACTCCCTATTTAAAAAGCTAAGTGTGGGGGAACTCCAACCAACAACAGTTGCTTTGCAATTAGCGGATAGAACAGTCCGCTATCCGATAGGCATCATGGAGGACGTCCTTGTCAAAGTAGGAAAATTCTACTTTCCGGTAGATTTTCTTGTTTTAGACATGGAAGAGATGGAGGTTCCCGTCATCCTTGGGAGATCATTTTTGGCCACTTCCGCAGCCGTCATTGATGTGCAAGCAGGCACCGTAAAGCTAAGAGTGGGAGGAGACGAAGAAACATTCAATGTATGGAAAACACAATCCATACCAACTCAAAACATGGAGGTCAACACAAATCCTTCCATCCCTCCAACACACCACGGGAATGAAAAGAATGGACGGACAACTCCATGGCCTCCCCACGATCTCAAAAAGGTAACATTGGTCAAACGTCTTCAGGAGCCCAATCACACGTGAGAGGTACGTTGTGTCCGGCCTATGACGTTAAACTAAGCGCTAATTGGGAGGCAACCCAACAAATTCAATTATAAATAAATATGTTTAGTTAAATACATATTCATATTTATTTATAATTGAAACCCAAAAAAAACAAAAAAAAAACAAAAAAAAACAAAAATAAAAACAAAAAAAAAGCATCATCTAAACTCATGTATCGTGCATCTCCTACTCTCACAAGACGGCTCATTCCGCTATTGAAGATTTCATCCTCCATTACATCCTCCAATGTACATTGAGGACAATGTATCTCAAGTGTGGGGGGTGCATTTCATGGTTAGTTAAACAAATTTTGTGTGCAAAAATAATTTTTTTAGGAAGGTAAAATTTTCATATTTCTCTTTTTAACGGGTATTTGGTTGAGAAAGTTTTTTTTAATTATTTACAAAAACCTATCATTTTTTTAGACTACTCTTTACTCTTGAAAATTATTCCAAAAAAATAATTTGGAACACAAAAATGGTCAAATACTACATTCAAGCACCATTTTGGAACACAAAACCCACTCTCACACCTCATCAAATAAATTGGCGTCATCAAATGACTTTCAGTAAATACTAGTTGAAGACCTTTTCAAATGAGTTTGAAAAAAAAAAAAGAAAAAAAAAAGAAAAAAAAACTCATGATCTCATCTAGGAAGTTCAATTGATTCATACAACTTAAAAGTCAAAAACACCAAAAAGCCATCCCACTCACCCAAAAAACCATAGTCACAAATCATTCCTTTATTTTCAAGAGTATAAGTAGTTTTCTAAATCTAAATGGTACTTTTTGTGTTTAATTGAAAAAATGGTTTTTGGACCGAGAATGATAAAAGAGTTTATATGTCATTTTTTATCTCTCTTAAAAATTGATTTATTTTTGTTCATATATTGTTGTTGAAACTAACCAAGGCATCCAAAGGTGAAGAAATTGCTTGAGGACAAGCAATGTTCAAGTGTGGGGGGATTTGATAGCCGTTATATTTACTTGTGTTTAACATAAGTATTTATAAGTATTTGTTGAAGAAAAGAAGAGAAATCGGGCAAATACCTCCAGAATCAGAGCTAGAGCATAAAACATTGCGATGCAGGGCTTTTTGGACCAAGAGAATGACGTTATGTCCATAATTCGAGTATAACGTATTGTAGAGAACTCGAAATCACTCGATTCGAGTTTCATGTGAATGCTAACTCAATAAGGTACAAATGTTATGAAGACGTCATGGCCAAAATATGAAGGGAACAAGACTCAATCAACCAACAAAGTCAGATGTTGCTGGTGGGATTTCAGGATGCATACCTCTCAGTGTTTTATCCATATCGTTTGATTGGATGAATAAAATCACGTCATTCAAGTTTTGGTGGATAGAAGACTTCATTAGCTACAACTTTGATGAAGGACTCATGTCCAAATTCGTAGCGGAACATCCCCAAAATCCCAGGACAAAACCGGCGCCGGAATTTCACCAAACCGGCGCCGATTGCATTTAATCCGTTATTCTCCCGGTCGGCCGAAGTATAACCGGCGCCGGTTTTACACCATAACCGGCGCCGGTTATGGTGTTTTTTACTATTATTCCATCCCCGAAGTAAAACCGGCGCCGGTCAAGCCTAAAACCGGCGCCGGTTAAGCCCGAATCTGCATAAAACTCAAAGACGTGCAGCCATATTTTGATGGGAAAACTCCACCTTCCTTATGATCTGATCAAATATATCTTCCATGCCTGATTGTTGGGCTTGAATAGACTAAAAGATGTCAATCTTTAGCCTATATAAAGCCCCCAATTCATCAAACAAGATCATCAATCCATCCTTGAAGCTTAAATTTCAGTTTTTATATTTTATTTTTGCATTCTCTTGAAGTGTTGGAGAAGAAACCATTTCTCTCCTCTACAATTGATTCTAGGTATTAATTCTTGTATGTTATTGTATTTCCTTTATCTTAGTTACACTTTTGTAATTAATATGAGCATTAGAGGCTAAGTTCTTAGCTAAGGCTAGGGATGAACTTCTATGCCCACTAGGTGTTTGATAAAAGTTCTAAACCAATAAATTGTGATTTATCCTTTACATTTTGATTGTTTATGACTATGGTGTACACAGGGGCGGATCTAGCTTTAGAATCCAGGTAGGGCCACATTTTAATTAAATAATAAATATTGAAAAAAAATCTATTGTAACAACAAAATTAAGACAAAATAAACATAACAGGAAAAAGAATTCTCATTAAAGTCAAATACAAAAATATCACAATTTTACAATTGTTCTCTACGGGTTTTCATTGATTAATATTATTTGATAATGACATCATTGTCAATTTACCTCATTACTTTTATTAAAAATTAGACTAGTTATTACACTAATGCTAAATCTTAATAATTATTAGATTAATAATTACAAATCACAAGTAAATTCATACTACTATAAATGATGATTACAACTTTATAAATAGCAATCAAATTCATACTAAACAAGGCTGTAATTTCGTCTTAAAATTGATTTAAAAACACAATAAAACTAAATCTGAACATTAAACAAGGTTGCAATACTAAAGTCTAAACAAGGCTGTAATTAAATTAAAAACCTAGTAGCTTAGTAATTTACCACCAAAGAGCAGAATTGAAAGCCAGAAACTAAGCAGTGAAGCAGCCCAAACTGGCAAATCGCCGTGCGCCGTCCAAATGCGGAGCTTAGGTTGGGATTTGGGGTTTTGCTGAAATGGAACACTGCGTACTCCTGGGGACTGCTGCGCTGCTGCCTCTTTCCCTGCGAGCTGCATTCTTGGAGTTGGATGTGGAAATTGAGATTTTGGGCCATGGTCTAATGGTGGGCTTGGCTGGAAGGATAGAAGAGTGCGGATGAACAAACCTACCGACTAATGGAATAATGGACCTGGACTGCTCCATATTTAACATTTTTTGAAATTTGAGGATGGGCCTAATTTTTATACATATATACTAGTTAAAAAAATTAAAAATTTGAGGCTGGGCCTAGGCCCTCCCTGGCCTAAGGCCCAATCCGCCCCTGGGTGTACAACATAGAAGTATGTTAAACTTAGTTTATGCTTGCAATTAACGTTGAGGTCTAAACTATGAACATTAAAGGATAAACATATATCTTACCGAGAATAGAAATATATCCGGTATTATATGATACGAGTGTGATGTCTTGATATTCAACGGGGTTTTCGGTAGATGAATGTAAGCCGTAACGGGACTTACACGTAACGAAAACCACGCTCTCGCTGCCTTAACCGGAGTTGAGAATATATTAGCGACATCGTATTCATAATTGTTGGTAAAGAACTAATATTCAACCCTATTAAAGCATTTAAGTGATTCCCGAAGCCTTAGTTGTTGTTATCAATCACTTTAATCAAATTAGTTTAAGTTATATCTCTGAAAATTAAAAAGAAGAACCAAGTTGTTGTTTTCACAACAACACACAACTCAAAATCCCTGCATTTTACTCATTTATTAATTTAAAGTCGTCTACTCTCGGACTAAATTAAACAACGTTTCCCTGTGGATTCGACCCGGTATTTTACCGGAATTTATTACTATATCGGCACTTGTACACTTGCAAGTTTAGCCCGGTCATTTTCCCAATTTTATTGTTGCTTCTCATAATAAGCTCTCACCACGCTCAACACATTGTGTCTTTATCGGTTATGCTCCGGGATATAAGGGTTATCGTTGTTTATCACCTTCTATGTTTATGTTAGCCGGAATAATATTTTCATGAAGAGATATGGAAAATGTTTTTCCATATCTCACGTTAATTTCTAAATCCATCCCACTCGTGCCTAGCTTATCTACATCCTGGTTGTCCACATATGTCCACCACCGGCCAACACCATCCCTGCTTACCTCTGTTGTTCAGCTCGTACTGCCAACACAATCTCCCAGCGACCAGTGACCATCCTTCACCTGGCCCTGCGACAGAACTCCCATCACCACCCTTGCCAACTGTCAGCCCATCATCGACCCCCTTGCCAACCCCTATCCCTCATCCAGTCCACAATCTCACCAGCTGGCCAATCCCTCACCTAGCCTCTCACCAAACTCCCAATCAACTTGTTCCTCATCCTCCTCCCGGGACGACCTGCCGCCGGAGTCTTCCTAATGGGTCTGTTGAGTGTCATAAAGCTCGTTTAGTTGCTTGGGGATTTAAACAACAAGCTGAAATTGATTTTACTGAAACATTTAGTACCGTTGTTAAATCCACCACTGTACGTCTTGTTTTGTCTGTTGTTTCCTTGGGTTAGTCCGTCCGTCAACTTGATGTTAAAAATGCCTTTTTACATGGTCATTTAACTGAGCAAGTCTATATGCGTCAGGCTCAGGGCTTTGTTCATCTTTCTTTTCCTAATCGTTTGTCACCTTAATAAGGCACTTTATGGTCTCAAACAGGCATCTCATGCCTGATTTCATAGGTTTAGTTGTTTTTTTTATTGAGTCGTGGTTTTCATTAAAGTAAGTCTGATTCCTCTATGTTTATCTATCGTTCTCGATCTCAGGTTGTGTATATCCTTTTGTATGTTGATGATATCTTAATCGCAAGCTCTTATGTCTCTTTTGTCAAGTCCATTATTGATACTTTGTCACTATAGTTTGCTATGAAGAATTTGGGGGATATATATTATTTCTTGGGTATTCAGGCACGTCGCACACCTCTGGGATTATTTCATTCTCAGACTAAATATATATCTAATTTGTTATGTCGTTTTCATCTTCATACGGTTAAGCCTGTTCGTACTCCTCTTCCTTCCCATACTACACTTCCTCTCACAGTTGGGAAACTCTTAATTGATGCTACTGTTGCCGCAATATGGTAGGTGTCTTATAGTACTTGACTATTACTAGACCTGACATTACATATGTTGTTCACCTGGTATCTCAGTTTATGCATGTTCCACGTACATCTCATTTATTCACCGTCAAGAGAATTTACAAGTATTTATAGGGCACCTCTACCCATGGGTTGTGGCTGCACTCCAACAAGAATATTTCCGTCATCGTAGTTTACTCTGATGTTCATTGGGCAGGATGTCCAGATAGCTCTCGTTCCACTATAGGTTATGAGGTGTTTTTGGGCAATAGTTTAGTTTCATGGCGCTCCAAGAAACAACCCACAGTGTCCAAGTTTATACATATATGTCATGACACTATTTAACCCACAAAAGCTTAGTGCAGGACTATTACTTATATTGTTCAAGACACTATTTATTCGTTCAGTTGCTGGTAGACATGGGTATTCTTATTTTGGCTCCCGTTCAGCTTCATTGTGATAGTGTCTTCGCTTCCTATCTTACTGTGAATCCCATTCAGCATGACCGCAACAAGCATATCGAAACTGATTATCACTTTGTTAGGGAATGTGTGGCACATGGGGATCTTGACATCATGTTGTTAAATATATCCCTACTCAGTTGCAGCTAGCTGATATTTTGAGTAAAAATTTATTTAGTCAGCGTTTCGAGTTTTTGCATTCCAATCTGAGCTTTGTTTCATCTGCATAGATTGAGGGGCTCTAATAATGTACTTATCTAGGGACTTTTGTGTAAACTCTAAAACTTTGTTTTATTATAAATATATGCTTAGAGCTCCCAATAAGGTAAGCCATTATTTTCCAAAATTATATTTTTGTATAAAAATGTCCAGATCAAATATCTTTTCCGCTTTCAGCAAGACCGTATCACAACCCTACCACACATGAATGGAAGAAGAGGCGATAACAGAAGGGTATTAGCTTTTTTTGTACAAATATGAAAGAACAATGTACAAACACATGTAGGCTGTAGCAATAGTGTTACAACACTTTTTTAATCCCCAAAAGGACATAAAATTCATCCGCTCTCATTTTTTTAAAGATGTGCCATTTTTTCTATGAATTTTGCTTCGTATACATGCCCGGTTACACTCTTAACCACTTGCCCTTGCCCTGTTAAATCCTAATCTTTTGATGTGTATGTAAAACTCAATTGCTTTTTGGCGGTTTTGATGGATTTGCTATAGCCTTCAATCATTGCATTGAAACAACCTCGTCTTTTGTGAGCGTTTTCTTGAACACATCTTCTGCACTATCCATGTTTCCTTGATTCATATAACCGGTAAATATTGAGGTAAAGCAAACAAAGTTGTCTTCCCGCATTAAATCAAACACTCTCCGGGCATAGTGTAGCCATATTTTCATAACGTACGAGTCAACCAACACTGTGCAAAGCACACAATCACCTTCAATCCCAGACCTTAAAATCTGGGTGTGAACCTTAAGATCATCGAAAATGTGAACCCATCAATTTTTTCACAGAAAAACTCTGTTTTCTAACTAAATCATAATATTATTGTACTAGCCCATTCCTTATAAGCCGAGAGTGTTAGTTGGGGCAATTCATCGAACATCTGGCGTGCACAAGTGATTGAGGATGATTTGATAAGAAGAATTATGAGCTTAATGGAGATATTGATATTAGGTTTGACACCAGTTTTAAAGATGTGGGAATTGACCTTTTGGCCGTGTGATGGGTGGTCTGAATTGATGTATTGTTGTAAAGCATAGGGTAGATAATTTGGAGATGGGTAGGAGAGCGGTTTAATTTAATTTAATTATAAAGAGAATACTCACTCAGTCACTCATTATATTGTTTCGTACAATAGAGTTTGACACAATTTTGGTTTAAGGAAAAATAGTTGAAGTGGTTAATGGTGTAGAAAAAGTAGGAGATAATGTAAAAGCATAAAAGAACATATGAAAAGCTCTAATAAATAGATCATAACTTGCCCAGGGAAAGATATGAAAAGGTAATTAAATATTTTTACAGGGAAAGATATCCAAAAAAAATGTAGCAAAAAATACTTGCCCAGTTGCCCCAAAAGGAAATATGGTAAACGAAAAAATAGAGGAAGTCCACAGGAAACTTATATCAAAACTTCAAATCCAAGCCATTTTACTATTCAAAAAATATGTAGTTTTTAATCACTTTATTTTTTGAACATCTTAGTAGCTTTGGTTACAACTTATTAGTTTGTAACATTCATTTTTTGTTTAAGTTATTACTGTTGATTGTTAATTCTTACATTTTGCATTTCAAAATTCAAATAGTATTGCCATTGGGGTGTTTAGTGAAACATTTGTTGGTTTAATTCAATTTATCTAACTCTAATAAATAGATCATTTCGTAAATAATGCACAAATTTTCATCACTCAAACTTTAAATTTTATAAAAATGACCGGGGACCCCCGAGTGCCTATCTCAGTCCCCCCCATCCCCAGGACCGGCCAGTCCGGGACGAGATATGGCCTGGAACCGGACCAGGCTCGTCTCTAGAGGCAAAATGTATAATGATGGTTAGTGAGTGGAACCTTTGACCATTTCATTGTTTCAATTTTTTAGCTTGATATACATCATCATTAGCATAATATGTAGTATATATCTGTAGGCTGTAGCAATCCTTGTCTTGCCAAATATACAAACTTGGGCCGCTATTTATCATTGATTGTACATCACCTCCTGGGACCCCGGTTTTCTGTTGTCCAGATCATCCTCGTCAACAGGACATTCATAGTCAGGAGGTGGCCGCTTCAACTTCTGAAATATTTCATCCAGAGATTCAGACGAGGAGAGGCGAGCGGTGGCATCTTGAGACTGACGTAACGGGATGAAGTCGCTAACCTGGCGCAATGGGGTGAATCTCTTTGCTTCCATGTTAATTTTGAAGTTCTGGAGACCAGCCTTCATTGACGCCCATCTCGCAGCCAAACCGGATGAGCCTTTTCCAATGGGATCGGGTGGCCCAGTATCAAGCAGAGAGACTTTTGCAGAGGGGTTGCTCTGTTCCTTAAGGGAGGCAGCAAATTTGTTGGTGATGGCCTCCTTGCTCCCATAGGAGTATCTTCGAACTTCAGTTTTAGAGAGTCTTGAAGAGCTTCCCTTCAAATCATCATGATCATTGTTAGGTGTCTTCATCTCAACAACGCTCCTATCCTGAAAGATATCCGTGTGGTTTAATATGTGAATATATGCTCATACTCTTCAAAATCCTGAGAAGTTCATAGTCAGGGACTACTAATTTTGATGCAGGCATTATATACAACCACGAATACTCTCGACGCTAATAGCTTGCTTGATGAGGTCTAAAATGGAAACATTGCTCTAGTTGTGGCTGAACTGTCGCAATTTGTTGTACTATCCAAATTATCTGATTCAATTATGATTCTTTAATAAATTATAGAAAGTCTTAAAAAAGAGGATTATTAGCTTAATTTATCCCAAACTATCATCAAATTCACAAATTTATCCCTATTCTTTCACTTTTATTAAAAAAAGACTTAAACTTCATCTTTTTCAACAATTACGCTTTTCTTTTTTTGTTTTTTAAAAATTATACATTTTATCAATAGTGATAAGATATAATCAATACAAGTTTATAAACTTAAAACTAAAATATGATTTTTTTCTCAAGTTTTACTAATTCATTTATTGAAAGTGTAATTGTTAGAAAAATTGAAGTTTGAGTCTTTTATAATAAAAGTGAAAGTATAGGATAGAGTTGTGAATTTGATGATAGTTGAGGGTATATTTAGCTAATAATCCTAAAAAAGAAGGTTGAAGTGTCATCTTTATCAGTTTCAGACTTTCAGTCTATTCAACAAAACTAAAGTACTACATACATTTTTTGTTAATTCCAGTCATTCTAACATAAGAATAGCAATTCTCTTCACTGCTATATTGTTGTCCCTGATACGCCAAAAAGTTCTTGTTGGCGAGACATATTTGGCCTGATAGGCTAAAAAAAGCCTGCTGAACAAGCACTACATTTGCAAAACCATTTGATGATGGTAAAAAAAATCTGAAATTGCTGAAGTTCCTGAAACATTATGTTCTTAAAAATTGAAATTCATAACTTAAACACAAATAGCTTTTTACTTTTGCAAACTTATGCATCCCATTATTACTTGATGCATCCCATTTTTCATTTCTTAAAAAAATCAAACTTAGAAATTACTAACCAACATCACCTTTCTTAAAAACCATATCATACATTTTGGAATGGATGGAGTGTCTAAAAACGAGGATAAAAGTGTCATTCTTTTCATTTCTTCCCAAAATATGTAACTTCTCCATCACTTTATCATCAACAGTTCCAACAAGTTCAGTGAAACAAGTTAGTGTTTTCAGTAAAAAAATCTCACTGATGAGCAGAATATATCTCTGCCAGACGAGTATCCAACATGAAGAAATAACTTACTTTGCCATTCCCTCCCGACTCCAAATCAATGTTTGTTGTTGTGCCATTGAAATTCCTTGCCAAGGGAAGAACATGTTCACCAATTTTCCTTCCCTCTTCTAGCCAGCTTCTCTCTGTAAAATTCCATACAAAACAGAAAAATGAATGACAAGAAAAGCCCACAAAATAGATACAACCACATCTGTTAGCCTACCTTTCTGCAAGATTAGTAATCCCGATGGATCAAAACCATCCAGGTCATCTGCTTCTGATTGGTGGAATCTAAATATCTCCCAGTTTCCAAAAAAGCTGATGATTCTGTCAAAGAAATTGCTGGCGACCAGCAGTGTGTATATCACCATAATTAGGGGATAGATTCTGTTGAATCCTTTCCCAAAGAAAGGTACTGCATCATCGATGTTTCCCATTCGCTGCAACCATATAGAAATTCACAATCAAGGATAATAATAATAAGAATACGGCTGCTGTAAAATCCATGTCATCACCACCTTTACCCCACCTGGATGGGTTTGGTGGCAGAAAACCTAAAACGTCAAATAAATGACTAGAGTTCCTTGACACTAATTCATACAATGAATGCAATGGTGGCAAAACCGGATAGTGCAACAATGAATAATGCAAGAAAATTACAAAATGATGATCACCATAAGTTAATTCTATGTGCAATTAAAATATCATGAATATAGTCATGTTCTATTACAAAATTGATATGTAAAATTAGTCTGCAATCAATGCAACATAGCAGCTTGGCCAAAAATAAGAAAGCTGCAGATTAGGATTTAGAACTATTCTTATAATTAGAGCCTTTCAATTAGCAGCTTGGGTTAATTAATCTTTGTTAATATATGACCCAATACACTCAAATATCATTAAGGGTAGCTGTCCCAGGCTCCCAGCTGCTTATATGCTAGATCTGTCCATTATGGCCCATAATACAACAGATAAACAGTGTACATCGTCTAGACTACTCTGTTAGAACAGACCTTTTAGTTAAAGCACATTTTCCTCTTACTACAAAAAACCTAAAAAATTACAAAATGAAATTTATATGAACATATTCAAATTATATTATTATAGTAATGAATTTAAAAGAAGTGTAAGGTTTAATGTGTTAAATTAGGGTTAACACAGTGGAATAGCAAGATATCCTTTTCTGTTTTTCTGTATATCATCATTGAATCATGTACATGTATATACATACTAAAACTACCATAGAGACCTACCCTATTTAGGAGATCTTCACAGATTAACTTCCTATTTAGTAAAGACAAAATAAATTTAAATAGTAAAGACAGAAGAAATCTAATTATGGTAAACCTATACACCACCATCATCATCATTATCATTTCCCCAGTGCCGCAAAGGCTCCCACCAATGGTGAGGTAAGGGGGGGTCAGATGTACGCAGTCTTACCCCTGTACTAAAGTACAGAGAGACTGTTTCCGGATGGTAAACCTATACACGGAAGGCATAAATGGAATTGGCATCACTAGGTTTACAACAGGTCTTTCCCGGACTTCAGTCTTCTTGAAGTGTATACCCTGACCACGAGTACTCTTCAAGTACTTAGGGATTCTAACCACCATGTCCACTGGCTTGCAGTTTGTCATGCCAGTGTCATTCAGTAGATCCAAGATGTACTTTCTCTAGAAATGACCATTCCCTTGTTTGATCTGATAACTTCAATTCCGAGAAAATACTTTAGACTACCAATATCTTTGATTTCAAACTCTTTGACAAGCTGATCTTTGAGAGGTTGTATTTCTTCAATGTCATCTCCGGTTATAATGATGTCATCGACATACAATGAGGATTGACACCTTCCCTTAGATTCGAATGCTTTACGAAGAGTGTACTATCAGTTTGTCATTGATAACATCCCCCTCCATGACAGCCTTAGCAAATCATTCAAACCACGCTCTTGGAGACTGTTTCAGGCCATAGAAAGCTTTTTTTAACTTGCACACCATTCCACTCCTTAGATGCTGAATTCCTCGAGGAAGACTCATGTGGACCTCTTCTTCTAAGTCAGTGTTCAGGAATGCATTTTTTACATCAAGTTGGTATAATGGCCAGTCTAGGTTCACAGCAAGAGATAGCAGTACATGTGCCATTTTGAGTTTTACAATAGGTGCGAAGGTTTCCTCATAGTCAATACATTGAGTTTGAGTGAATCCTCTTACAACCAGCCTCGCCTTGAGTCGTTCAACAGTGCGATCAGCCTTGCATTTCACGGTAAAGAGCCTTTTAAAGTCAACAATATTCTTACCATTCGGCTGACGAACAATTTCTCATCTTCTGTTCCCCTCCAATGCGTGAATTTCTTCCATCACTGCTTTCTTCCATTCAGGCCATTTCAGAGCCTCATGAATATTGTTTGGCACAATAACATTATCAATCGCCATTGTAAGAGCTCTGTGAGTATCACTTAGACGATCATAGTTCAATAGGTTCCCAATTGGATATATTGTGCAGCTATGTATTCCTTTCCTTAGGGCTATTGGAATATCAAGGTCATCATCACGAGCTTCAGTTTCTCCCTCCATCATTTGAACCAGGTTTTCAGCTTCATCATGTAGTGTAAAATTTTGTTCTTCACTAGGTTTCTCGCTTCTTTGTTCTTCCCTCTTTGATACACCAGTAGTGGTTTATCCCCCTGCACCGCAACTTGTTCCTGCTCGAATTCATCTCACTCAAGAGCAAGGTTCTCCCCCTGCACCCCAGCTTGATGCAGCGTCTCCATGGTTGATGTAAGCACCTCAGATTCAACCAAAATAAGGTCCAATAACTGTGGTAATTCACACACAACCGGGTAGTCACATTTCCCCCCTGAAGCACGTCGATTTGAAGAAGAATTGGGACTAAAAGAAAGTCGCATCCCGAGGGTTATATACCTATTGCGTAGATGGTACATAGCACTTGTAACCCTTTTGAACAACAAAGTAGCCAATCAGCACATCCTTGATAGAATGGGGATCCAATTTTGACCGATTATGAGGTGCAACATGAATAAAAACGGTACAACTGAACACTTTCAGAGATAGATCTGAAGTAAAACTGGCAATATGTGGAAAAGATCCGAGTAATACTTGTCGAGGTGTCTTAAAGTGAAACATGCGACTAAGAAGCCTATTAATTAGATAGGTGGTTGTGAGGACTACCTCACCCCATAGATGTTGCAATACACGATGAGTGAACATAGGTGCTCGAGCAACTTCAAGCACATTTGCGTTTTTACGCTTTGCAATTCCATCCTGATGTGGTGTATCCACACAGGAGCTAGCATGAATAATCCCATGTTCAGTTAAATATTTGCTTTTTTTTTTTTTGAAAAACCAACGATTTTATTAAAAATATCAAAATAGGGGATACACAAAAAAGAAACGTCAAAGATGCCAGAAAGAAATACAAAATGCTTGTGCCAAAGGTGAGGCGCTGGAGAGCCGTTGTGTTGAGCTTGGTTTAATACTTTAATCCGAAAGTGGCCCATTTATTGAGTAGTAGAGGATGGCCCAACCGATCCGAACATAATACGCCAAGGAGGAATGTCGGACGATTAGGGTTAACTCATGCGAAGGTAGAGAGAGCCAGAGAAATACGATTCGGCTGCGCTGAAAGATAAAGACGATCTACCCGGTGTCCCTAAAGGAGGACCCTTTCTTGTCTGCAACATAGCTTTTCTTTGCTTTAGAGGGCAAGTCGGCAGCTGTAAAAAACAAGGGCTGTGAGAGTGACGAACGGAGTGCCATTTGGGCCAGAAAGTGAGCAACAAAGTTTGCCTCGCGCGGACGAAAGATTATGGATATTGCCTTGGAATGTCTCAGCCGATTGATAGTGTCGATTTCGGCCTTCAGATACCCAAGTATTTTAATCGCTCCCCTAATCATATTGACGCATATTTGAGAGTCGGATTGTGTTTCGAATTCCTTGTTACCCTTGTCTATCATGAACTGGATTGAGGTGGACAAGGATGCAATTTCAGCTTGAAGGGGGTTGCGTGCAGTGACTGGAAAGGCTACTGCTTGCAGTAGGTTATCATTCCTGTCTCGAAGAATCGCTCCTCCTGCCGAATTATTATTAGCAAAGGAGGCGTCTGTGTTGAGGGTAAGGTTCCCTGTGTGCTCTGTGAACCAAGTGACTATGTGTGTACGGCTTTTCTTTTGATGCACGCATTAAATATTTGCTCATATTCTGATTAAAGTAATCATGAATATTATCTGTTTTTGGTACTTGTATGTTCTCTTGGAACCGACTTTGAACCATTCGGTGAAAATTCTGAAATAGAACAGTAGTTTCAGATTTTTCGTTCATCAAAAAAGTCTATGTGAGCCGTGTATGCTCATCAATGAACGTGATTAACCATGGGGCACCATTAATATTTCGGACCTTCATAGGACCCCAGATGTCACTGCACAATTGCAAATGGCTTAGTAGGCTGATATCTAGATTCAGAGTAGATAGTACGAGTGTGCTTTGCAAGTTGACAAACATCACATTCAAATAACTTGGCACTTCTTTTATTAAATCATTTTGGAAATAATTTTTCAAGGTACACAAAGCTAGGGTGACCCAGTCTGTGATGCCATAGAACTACTTAATCTGCACTACTATCTAAGCTAGCTACAATATGAGCATTTGTAGACTTAGAACTAGACTCCTCAGGTTCCTGCTCCGTTCCTCGCAAAATGTATAGGTCATCACGAACCTCGCCACTGCCAAAGATCATTCACGTCCCCTCTTCCTGTAACACACAACGAGGAGAACTAAACTTAACTTCACACCCTAAATCATGAATATCTTGGCGGATAGATGATAGATTGCAGTTGAGTTTTGGCACATAAAGGATGGGAAACAAGGTGAGATTCTTAATGACCATCATTCCTCCTTAGTATAGTGTGGAAGACGACAGTGTTCACACCACTTGGTTTAGTTCCATTAAGCATAAGCCTTCTACGATCCTCTTCCCAAAGCACTTCTGCGAAGGCATTCTTTAAGCTATGAAATGGTTTTGCCCCTATTACCCAGCTTTTGGCAACATCCAGTTCTTCTCGTAGCCCGAGAAGCATCTGAACTGTTTTCTTTTTCTCTTAAGGAACGTGCGCAAAGTTTTGGCATCCGTAATGGTTTCCCAGTCTCGAGCCTCGTATAGGTCCAGTTCAAGCCATGTCCGGCAGAGTTTGTTGTAATACTCAGTTGCACTCATCTCTCCTTGATTAAAATTGAACAATGTGTGTTCAATTGCAAACAATGCAGACGAGTTGTCTTGAGTAGAATAGGTCTCCTTTTACATCGCTCCATAAGTCCTTGGCAGATTGATGTAGAAGATAGTTGTCTCCGCTATCTGGCTCCATGGTTGAGATTAGCCAGAGTCAAACTTGATTGTCCCACTTGGTGAAAGCTTCAAAGTCAAAATCTACTGGTTTGGCTGCTACTCCAGTCAAGTATTCCCCCTTTTGCTTTCCTGTGATTGATACCACTGAAGGTAATTCTTTCCGGTAAATTTCCATACCGAAATTACACCAATCCCTTGGTCAGAGTTCATTCCATTGTTGCTTGTTACCATCTCGGTAGCGTCGGAAACAACAGAGTTGTGTTCTGAATTATCTTCAGAATTTTCAGAAGTAGGAGCTTTAGGAGAGAAAGAAGAGTTGGCACTGGTCATGACATTCTGGAAGCAATTTCTCCGGCGACAGCAGCGGAGAGGCTAACCGGCGTCTCCGATACCATGTTAAATTAGGGTTAACACAGTGGAATGGTGAGAAATCCTTCTTTTTTTCTGTATATAATCCGTGAATCATGTACATGTGTGTATATATACTAAAACTACCATAGAGACTTGCCTTATTTAGGAGATCTTCATAGATTAACTTCCTATTTAGTAATGACAGAATAAATCTAATTAGTAAAGACAGAATATATCTAATTATCATAAACTAGATATACACCACAATAATATATTCTTCAACACATCAATGTTGTTAAGATCGCGATCCAACTCGCAGGATCGTACGATTTTACGATCAGATTAGGGAGGTGCGAGCTGGATCGTTGCTAGGATCGGAAAATGCCCTAGGATCGCAGGATCGTCGAGTAGAATCGTAACTCGTACGATTCTTTGATCTACGCGAGTTGCGACTTGGAAGCTAAAAAAACGGGAAACAGTCGCGGAACCCACCGCGACTTAAGATGAATGAAGCCCAAGCGACACCTGCTGCGACTTTATGTTCCCTGCTTCTTGCACTTTAAATCAATCTTCCAGCTTCGTTTTCTCCATCTCTTCTTCATTCTGTCTTTCGTCCGCTTCGTCTCTTCTCTGTTCTGTCTTTCCTCCGCTTTACTTGTATAGTTCCAATTTTAATTTTTTGGGACTGATTTTATTGGGTCTTTTGGGACAGATTTAGTGATTCCTCCTATTAAACTTGTTCTGTCAAATTAAGACTTCGTATGTTAGGTAGTATTTTGTTGTGTCAAATGTTTTGGAATTTATCTTTGAAATTCCTGTCAGATGTTTTGCAATTTATCTTTGAAATTGTTATATTAAGTGTTTTATATAATTATATAATTATATTATTGCCTCCAAGTCTTGTCATTATGTTATTATATTATTATTATCATTATTAATTGGGAATTTACGTATAATTGAATTGTGTGTATAAATATTATATATATATATATATATATATATATATATATATATATTGCACGGTAGGATCTTACGATCCGAGTTACGATCCCCTAAACCCCTTCCGATCCGTGCTAGGATCTCGAGTTTAACAACCTTGCAACACATGGACTTGTTTTTAAGTTGTTTGGAAATGAAACAAGAGTGAGGAAATGCTAGTATCAAGCTACCATCAATCTTGACCAAGTGAAAATGCTATGGGACAACATAAACGGCATAACAGGACTCACCTTCTCAAAAATGGTTTTCTCTCCACCATCAAGACTAATGAGGTTAAGAAAATTATAAGAAATTGGGGGTGCATAACGAGCGACCATCCTGTAAAGAATCAATGTTATAATCTTCTTTACTAACACTTGGATGGAAGCTTGAACTGAGTTATTAACAAAGTTAAAATATGAACATACGAGCATATCATTAGCAATCCTACTGCACTTGTTTGCCTTGGTGTCAAAGAATAGAACATCAGCATTCCCGCTTTGAATAGCGAATAATATGTGCACAGACACATGTACATCAGTGGAACAAAAGCAAACACCTATAGACAGTATACATTGGTGAATTTTTCAGTCAGGGTATAAAAGGAATTAAGTGAATGTATTTATTATTCATCTTTTACATAAGTAAAGGTATTTTACAAAATATTAGAATCCATTTTCAAATGGAGCAACTTGCATGCGCCAGAATCCATTTTCAAATGGATCATATCTTGACGACATGCAGGATATGGATATCAGTGCTTATCAGCATTATTTAATGCAATGAATATGGACAATCATCAACTTACCTGTACAAGAACCTCTTGCTTCCCGACAGATTTTATGAGAATAGAAAAAATTGACAAGTCAACTCCTCTGGGCAATAAAGTCGCCTCAGCTAATAGAATTGCAGCTGACATGCAACCAAGCATGATACTTGAGACTTTCTCCAATTGCTTACGAAGGATGCATCTCCAAATCAATTCTACAGTTCAGAAATAAAATCATATAATCATTATCTGGAAGTTGGACCATATCAATTTGTTTCACTAGAGAAGTTCGAATTGGAAACTAACAAAAGATTGTTAGACAATTGAGAAAAACTACTGCAATGTTTGGTAGGGTATGCTGAGCATTATGTCCAATCCAGAAACATATTGCATTGTCGGGATACCTGTTGTATCTAAAAAGGATCCTAATGTCCCAATCCGTTCAGGCCTCAGACTAGAAACAAATTTCCTGCATGACATATTTGACATTTAATGGCATCTATAGTAAAGAAACCTGAAGCTTAATCAAACATGACAGAATGATGCAAAAGGGACCGACAAATTTGTGTTCCGACAAGATGGATGCTTCAACTAACCAAAAGGGTATACTTGTCCTAAAAATATCAGATAAAACAGTGATTATCCCCCACATGGGAGGAGGTAGGGGATTATATTCTTGGTTGCCCTTCATTGTAAGACTGTAGGTTGCTATTGGACCATAAGAGTGGCCACTAGGAACTTTCAGTACTCCCTTGACCATAAGAGTGGAAAGGAACTTGTACCTATGGTTGCATGAATACTTCCCCAAGCTCCACATTTTGATCTCTTATCCTTGATCATGATTGTTCCTTATATGCTCCCACTTCCCTTCTTGTTCAATTGTTCAATTGCTTTCATTCATATTTAGTTGTTCTCTTAAAACAATCACCTTTCGACTTGATTAGCTTACGTGTTGGATACTTGGATTGACTTCAAACATGATTCTCCCTATACATTGTCCCGTGAAATGATATTCAAGACTTTCACATCTCAATCCCCGATGAGCATTGTTACGAAAATGATTCGTCAAAATGTCACTGTGAGTCTATTTGTGTGTGTTCCCTCTTTACATGATATATATTTGCTGTAAAAATGGAGTATAATGCTAAAGATGTCATACTTGTGGTATATTTCTGGTCGTGTTTTATTAGGTTTCCTTTTTTTGTGGATGGGGGGCAGTGCTATGTAGGTGCATGCTGTGGCAACATGTTGGAAAAAATAGTATGGAGTTAAAACACAAACCATCCAGTAGCATCTCGCCGTTCATAATTCTTTAGTGTATCTTCCAATTCAAGAGCCTCAGTGACATATGTTCTGTACTCGCTGCAAATGAGATAAATATAAGGTTTCTATCCGAAGTCCGAACAAGTAGAATAATGAGAAGCGAAAAAACAAAGCCAATGCTGTAAAGAGTGGTCAGTTATGGAGTATCCATGGTTTCATGCTTGTTTGAATATATTTAAAGCTATTTGCTATAATATAGCTCATGGTCGGGGGGTCACAATGTCAATTTTATTTAATTTCAGTGGTTTCATGTTGCTTTTTTACCCAAAAGTATGTTGTTTTTGTTTAAACCTCCACATATATACAGATTCCTTAGTCTCCGTATGATAGACATAAATATGTAAAACGAGTGCAAAACAATTTACAATAAATTTACCGACTTTTAGTCTTTTAGATCTACCTATTTCTTTCTCCCACATTTTCTTTCCTTCCAATATTCTTCTATACTTTTTTCCTATAATACTTCACTAGTACTCTCCAGGATTCGAATGGACCCTAAGACATTACAAAGATTTAAACAATCAACCATTGACAGATATGACTTATGACGCAGCAAATGTGAACAGCTAACCTCACTGAATAACTATGTAAGAGGAAACCGTAAGGTGAACCCATATGACTATTTGACATATAATAACTATTACCTTTTGTATCTATAGTACTCCTCTCGAGCTATACGAAGATGGCGCCTAAGCGTCGCCATTGATTTCTCATCTGTATCATAGTCCATGTCATTTTCACCCAATCGTCCTCCTTGAGGTTTGAAAGATGGGTCTTCTCGGAACTGCATGAAGAGGAAGATGCAAAGTTTATATATAAAATGCCAATAGATGAATAACTTCAGGTTTTGGTAAATTAGGAATGCATAGGTCATATAAGTACCAGTTCCGCTATCATATTGTCAATGACATCCATACAAGGCCTCAAAGGATCACGTCTAGACATCTGCTTTGATGTTGCTTGAGCAACCTAAAGATATTCATCACACGAAGGTGTAAAACAAAATTAGAGAAAATATCAAGGTCAAAAAATAACATACTAAATTGAGTAAATTCTATGTACAAAAAATCTTATAAAAAACATAAATGGTGTGTTTAACTGGAACAGAAGAGATTTTAACAGATAATGAATCCTCTCGTACTATGTATGTCCAGATTAGTTCAATATCTTAGTCTCAGCCTTTGGTTCAGTGAAAAAAACCTATATACTCCGTATATAAAAATGCTGCAGGTAAATGCAATAGACGAGGGGAGGCTTACTGAATAATAATAGTATTGTCTAAAATGATTGAATGAGGCTGTTGCACTTCTCAAAAAATATTATAGAAAACAACAAAAATCTTATCAAACCATAAAAAGTTCAAAACAAGCAAAAAAAAAAAAAAACTGCTACAGAGAAACAAAGAGCCGGAACATTTTATACTATGGGGTGAATGATAGAGACTTTACTAATATGAAGATAAGAGATAAATACTTCAATAAAATGTATTCCAGTAAGAAATAGGGTTGTTATTAGTCAAGTCGGTTATGAGCTAATTACTACCAGGGGTTAGTCTTACTGACTATAAATAGAATAAGGCTGGGAGTAGTAAGGGGGGATTATAAACTTTGTAAACTGTACGCAAGAGATGGTTGCCTTAGGCCAATTGGCCATTGTTGCCTAAAGAGAATAAAGTTGCCTTTGAGATTTCTTGATTTAATTCTGTGATCTGTAAGACTAGAATTGCAAGTTTCTAACATTGGTATCAGAGAAGTAGATTCTGTGGATGATATGGACGCACAGATGGAATCGCGAGTGGATAAGTTGGAGAGGATTCATCAACAAAATATGGAGATGTTAAAAACGATTCTCGCCAGATTGGATACGAGGAATCAACATCGTTCGCGAAGTCGATCGCACGCATCGTCTACATCGCATCACTCTTCTCATCATCGACGTACACAACCTTCGACTAAATCAGTGGCCTCGGAAGATCGATCGATGAACAATAGACACCATCCGCTATCATCGAAGGAGCCACAGAAGAAATCGCGAACTTCTTCTCATCGTTCGCAGTCGCGAACAGAGTCTTTACCATCGCAGACTTACTCAGCGGCGATTAATTCACGATCAAGAAAGGCGTCATCTCCTGTCGTTCCTCCAAGTTCGCAAGAAAATTCTTCCGGAACTATGGTTGCTACACGAACAGAAGACCCCAGTTGGCAATCGCTATCAGAGTCACCAGAGTCGCTGCAGGAGTTGAAAACTCAGAAGAAACCTTCCGTGGAAGATTCGCAAACCTATGGCAACGAGGAACGTAAAGAGAATTTGTCAGATAATTCTGGACCTGTAGCTGGAGCCATTACTAGTTTTCCCACATTCATCAAACCCTCCAGGTATGAACTCCTCCTTAGCTCAGAATTGGAAAACAAGATGATGTGGTCGATTGAGCGTGACTCTCAAATTGATAAATACCTGCAAGTTAAGATAAACCAAATTGGGAAGTCAATCCCTATATCTCGAGGTATTCATTCACCTGCTACTGGAGACTCATTGGTTAAACCTTTCAAGACCTCAACTATATTTGATTTAGGGAAGGAGGTGTTTCTTGTAGCTGATGTGATTGCAGGGTTGCATGAGATTGATGGTTTCAGATTTGATGATGTTGATCAAAGTAAAAGGTTTATATTGGAGCACTCCCATGATCTTGCGAGGAATGTAAATAGATTTCCTATTGTGCATACTGGTCTGATTAATGTAGTTAAGCACCAGAAATATCTGGCAGTGACTAATAAAAATGGGAATGGGCTGTTACACTTCATTATTGTGGCAAATGGAGCAATTCAGGAAATAACGGTGAAAGAAGGAAGTGAAGCTACACTCAGAATGGGGATCCACAGTATTATGACTGATGTACTTGATGCTGCAGAAATTCAAGGGATGGAATTGCAGCCAATTGTTGAAAGTATGAGAAACTACCCCAAGATTGGCCTACTTAACCCATGTAAATCATCAGAAAGATATCTAAGATTGGGAGACAATTCTGCCAAGACAGATCCTAGCATATCACTCACTGCATTCCCTGATGTTGTGGATATAATTGCGGGGGTATTAAAGAAGACAATTCTTAAGAGTTACCAGCAAGCTTTAGGCGAAGTAGTTGTTGCACCAAAAATTTTAGAAAAATTCTATGGGAATCAGGCCCATGTTCTGGCAAGATATTTTGGAGTGTCAGGAAATTATTTGGGACAGAACAGCCCTGGTTTTTGGTGGAGTTATGGTCTTTTGGCAATTGTTACTTCCTTTAACGCTGCAGTGGAGTTTTCTGATTTTCAGCTGATGGGTGCATTATACAAGGGAAATAAAACCAGTCTTAAAAAGAACAGCAGGGTGTGCACAACAATGGAACAAATGCTAATCCGGGTTCCTGATTGGGGAATACAGTTGGATATTGAGCTATTCAGTGTGAAGCTTCAATCTAAAGATAGGGTGAAGTCAGAAGCAAATGCTATGCTCAGGCTGGACAGGAGTATTTCATCTAGAGGACTAGAAGTATGGGAACGTATGATACCACCGTCAACTAAGTACTGGGAAGGGAGAGGCACCAGGAGGAAGCTGAATACCAGACTTGGTTCATATCTTCCAACTTGAGGGCAAGATGGATTTTCAGGAGGGGAGATTTGATAGAGACTTTACTAATATGAAGATAAGAGATAAATACTTCAATAAAATGTATTCCAGTAAGAAATAGGGTTGTTATTAGTCAAGTCGGTTATGAGCTAATTACTACCAGGGGTTAGTCTTACTGACTATAAAAAGAATAAGGCTGGGAGTAGTAAGGGGGGATTATAAACTTTGTAAACTGTACGCAAGAGATGGTTGCCTTAGGCCAATTGGCCATTGTTGCCTAAAGAGAATAAAGTTGCCTTTGAGATTTCTTGATTTAATTCTGTGATCTGTAAGACTAGAATTGCAAGTTTCTAACAGTGAAGTTCAAAAGTGTAGAAATGTCATCAAATCATAAAGAGTTTAAAAAACAGACAACACATTTAATTTATTTGGTTGGACTATCCGTTATCTGAATCACAGTTGGGACTTGGGAGTCTCCAAGAAACATTATATTTGTTGCCTGTATTATAAAACATTTTGTTATATAGCAACTCTTTGAAGAAGCTAGAAACTCGCCCCGCCCAAGTGAGAAGATCTGGGGAATGAATTTGACGCTGGTATTAGGGGTATTTAACTATTTATATATTCTATCCATATTTGCTCCATTTTTTCAAACAATTAATTAACCAATAACCATGCAAATACGGGACTGAGATTTGCATGCTCGATCACTAAAGATAAACCAAAGTAGAGAGTCCTCAAATTATTGAACATTCTCATTTCATACCATTAGTGATTGCATATTATATTTTAGAAATAGCTTGGAATGCTTTTTTTACAGTCGCCAAAAAAATTTATTTGCGGGTACTGAACATGTTTGATAACACACTATTATACAACTGTTGTGTAACAATATATTAAAGATCCATATATTTCAGGCACATAATTAATTTGTGCCTATGCATTCTAACAATCATAATTTGGAGTATAACTTTGTATTTGCAATTATGGGACATAAATTTATATAGCCACTTTATATGACGTTTCCACCTATTTTTATGTACTTCATGTTTAAAAATGGAAAAAGCTACTTTTTTTGAAGAAAATATACTCTTAATATGTAGGGGCCAGTGAATGTTCAACTTTTTTTATTTACAAAGTGATCTTCATAACATTATCTTCACTTTTAGAGAACTCTCTTTTAACAATGCGCTCAATTTTTTTAAAATAGAATGTTTTAAAATATTGGAGGTCAAGGAAAAAACTCAAAGACGCCAGTTGAATTTATCCAGGATACACCTACTAAACTACTCATTGAATTGAAATTAACTTCAAGATATTTGCAAACACAAATTTCAAATAATAAACGCAAAGCTGTATTCAATTTTCCCCCAAAAAATAATGAACATTATTTTAAAATATGAGTTATCTCCAAAAGAATGCACTATTCAATCTCTTACAGATCAGTAAAAGCGTGTCAGTGCAAATCCTTCGGTTTATATAGATTTTTTATGTATGACTATAAATTAAAATTAAAATAACAGAAATATTATATAGATTACTTATTGATTATTTTGAGTTCAAGACTTGGTCTCTAAGCGTGTTCAAAAGGTATAGTAGCAAGTCTAGATGTGAATGGAACGGAAGATTGGCATAAATTAAGGAAAACGTAGCAAGTCTATCAAATCAATGGTATTAGAAAAACTAAAAAGGTAGCAAGTCCATCAAATCAATTATCTAAGTTCAACTCACCTTTAATTTGCATATTTTGAAGCCATAAAATGAATGCGCATTTTTTGAAATTCCAAACCAATACTATTACAAGCTTAGACAATGAAAATAAAAAATACTCATTATAATGACTTATGCATAAAAATGTGTAGCATGCAATTGTTTCTCACTGCACTGGTAAAATACTAGTCAGCGTCATCATTACCCCAGTGCCGCAAAAGCTCCCACCTACGGTGGGGGGTAAAAGGGGTCGGATGTACGCAGAGAGAGAGACCAAAGACCCCTATACTAAAGCACATTGAGACTGTTTCCGGACGACCCATAGTGAAATTCGAGTCGAAAATTGCATGGACTCTGTTGCTTCATAACAAAGAAACGCTGACAGTTTAGTGAGCCATTTTGCTTTATTTCATCATACTCCAAACCAAAAAATAGTGAGTCTTTGGCTTCATTGCAAATGATGGAAAAACAGGTAAAATAATAGTACAAGAGGAAAATGGGTGAGAAAAAAATAAAGGAGAGAAATAAAAGTAAAATAAGTTAGATCATTTGTGCTGTTTGGTGGGAGAATCATTTCTCTCCATAGAACATAAGAAATAAAAAAGGATGTGGAGCCCACAACTTTCAATTTTCGTTTCTCCGTTTCTCTTGTCACTTGTTTCCAAACAAGAGAAGTTTTATCAATTTTCATATTTATATCGTTCTTATTCATTCCAAAATAATGATGTGCTAAAGAAGAAACTTAGCTTTAGTGCATGTAAAGCAACTCAATCATCACAACCAGTTGCATCAAATATATGCATAACCACAGCAATGTAGATCCAAATATTGGTGAAAATACTTACAACTATGGCATTTGATAGTTCTTGGTGGGCGTCATCAAGTTTCACAGCCATTTTGGCAATTTTATGTGAAAGCACCTTCTGTCGAGTGGTCCAATCAGCATTTATCCAAATGCTTTTAGGAATCTCAATTAAGCCAAAACCAAGAAGAAAAGCACCGGTCACCAGCCCAAAAGTATTGGAGCAAGCCATAGCAAAACCTAGAAGGCCACCACTCCTATCACAGGAAAATGTTGATGAAAAACTTCAAAAAAAGAACACTAATATTTTCCATACTGGTACAAGCTATAATAATTGTTGAATGTTCATAAAGACAATCATTCAATAATCTCCCACAAAGAGACAAATAAGAAAATTCAGTCCTCAGAAAGAAATGGATGGATACTTGGATAGCAATGGAATGTGGGGCCGTGGGGGTGAGGGTGGGGTGGGGGTAAGGTGGGGGGAGGGGGTAAGATGTTCAAAGTTCAAGCTCCAATATTTGGCATTCTGATTATCTTATTTAAGCAAACTGAAGTTAGAAGTATGAAGATACTAGAAAATAAAGAAGGAAATGAGACAAGTGCCTCACCCCACCCCACCCAAATTCTTAACACTTGAATAGAAATATGCCACCACAAAAATCCTTAACTTTTTTCCAATTTCACATAAATAGATTCTAGGTTGACTATATCTTAGGATGACTTAAGATTGAGACGTTGATATCTTAAAAAAAGGTGTGTTACACATAGACTGTGCCATTTCTTCCCACTAGAAATGATGTTACTCTCATAATCTAAGCCATGTTTGTGTGTTAGCAAATACTTGGAAATGGGTTATTTTCTCAATGACTAGGAAATTGCCCGACTGATGAACAGCATCAGTCATATACCAACGAAAACTTGAATTTGAATCATGGCTCACTTATCCGCAGAATGCACATTATAGAACATTATAATTTCGTACTGACTGAGAAGTATTATAATTTCATACTGACTGAGCAGACTGCATCTCTATGGAACACTAAATTATGTACAGAAAGAACAAGTGTACGCAAAGTCATAAAAAGGAGTTCAGGGAACAAGAACAAACCAACTTCTCCGCAACCGCATAATAATGAGAAGAACAAGCCCAAAGAGACCAATGGATCCCACAATTAAATAAAACACCAAATTTACATGTACGCTCGTCTTTAGTCTTTCTACTACAGAAAAGTCTCCAGCATCTTCGAAACCCTGGATAAGCGGAACAACAAGCCTGTCCGAAGCGAAACATACAAAATAAATTTCATAATATTAAACAAGTAATTGATAGTTAAGAAGAAGGGGGTGTTGGTGAGGTTGGAGGTTTCATTTGGTTGAAAAGCATTTAAAAACTGCACAATGAAAATTAGCCAAGTGATCAATGGCACTCTTTAGAATAATTGCTGCGTTAGCTGTATAGAAGTTAAAAACATTCATTTCCAGCCTTCTATTCCAACCAAGAAGCATGGAAAAACATTTTCGGCTAAAAAAAATTAAAGGTGGCGGTGTGAACTGCATATCAAGCACCCAAAGTTGATTGATCACTAGAGCCAAAGAAGCAAGTAGCAGCAGTTAGGAGAAGGAAGTCCATCTTTTTACCCATAGCATACCATGTTAGTAGAAAGGTACTCCAATATGACCAGCTCCAAAAGAATGAGATGCCTCCATTACCTTGTCCAACTATTGTCTAAATTGAAAGCAAAAAAAAAAACATAAAAAGAGGAGCAAGAAACAGGTTCAGATTTCTTAGGATGATTATGCAAATGAAAAATAACACAACTTTCACAAAAGAACAGTATAAGTAGTTCTAGACATGCGCAATACAGGAATAATAATGCATCCAGATATTAAGAGGCAAATGAAACTAATAGAGTACTCCCTGAATCTATAGATCATCTTCATACTTTCTTTTCTGGTCATCCCTGAACTATCTCCCTATGTCCTTCTAAGGAAAGGTTTGTGTTATCCTTTCTTTCCTTTCTAAATAAATCTTAGAACAACAACAACAACATTCAAGCCTTATTCCCAAAAGATTTTGGGGTCAGCTAACATGAATCAGTCCATGATATCAAAGCAAAAAAGGGAAGAAAGATAAGAAAATAAAATAAAAAAATAAGGTAAGATAAAATGGATAAGATAAAAATAACATAAGAACATAAGATGATTAAAAGAGAAAGAAGATAAAGAACATAGCAAAAAATAAAAGATGAAAATAACATAAAAACAAAGAATGATAAACAAAATAAAAGATGAAAGAAAGAAGGCAGGGAGGGAGGGTAGAGAAAAGAATGAGAAGAGATCAATCATCCACATGTATATATGCCCTACACTTTGCTCTGTCCAAAGTCATACTCTCATCCAACCCAAGAAGAAGCATATCAGTTCTAATTCCTCTGATCCAAATATGTTTGGGTCTTCACATCCCCCTCTTACCCGCTTGTTCTCCCCAGCTCTCAACTCGTCTAACAGGTGCATCACTCGATCTTCTACGCACATGACCAAATCACCACAATCGAGATTCTTACAACTTATCTTCTAGAGGTGCTACTCCCACCTTTTGTCTGATTACCTCATTCTTCAAGCAGTCTTTTCTGGTATGTCCACACATCCAACGTAACATACGCATCTCTGCCACACTCATCTTTTGAATGTGACATTGTTTCGCCGCCCAACACTCTACGTCATACATTAGTGCGGTCCTAATTGTTATCCGGTAAAATTTACCTTTCAGTCTATTCGGCATAGATCAATCACATAGAAATTCACATGCACCCTTCCACTTTATCCAACCTGCTTTGATTTTATGGGATACATCCCCATCTAATTCACCATCTTTTTGAATTATAGAGTCTAAATAACAGAACATATCACACACCAGTATCTCCTTGCCATCAAGGACAATCCCACTGTTATTATTACTTATACATCCACCAAACTTGCACTCTATATACTCAATCTTACTTCGACTAAGTCTGAAACCCTTCATCTCTAAATTTTGTCGCCATACTTCCAACATTGCTTTAGCCCTCGATTGTGTCTCATCAATCAATACAATATCGTCGGCAAACATCATGCACCACGATATATCTTCTTGAATTGACTTTGTAAGTCCATCCATGACTATTACAAATAAGAAAGGACTCGGAGCCGATCATTGATGCACCCTGATAGTAAAAGGAAACTCCGCAGTCCTCCCTACACTAGTACGGACACTTGTAGTACAAACCTCATACATATTCATGATGATACGGATATACATATGTGATATGTCTTTTCTTATCAAGGCCCACCAAAGGACTTCTCGAGATACCTTATCATATGCCTTTTCTAAGTCAATGAACACCAAATGCAGATCCTTTTTTGTGTCTCTATACTTCTCCACAATCTGTCTAAGAAGGTGAATAGCCTCAGTTGTTGAGCATCAAGACATAAAACCAAACTGAATTTCCGAAATTTTCACACTTTTTCGGAGTCTTTGCTCAACCAATCGCTCCCAAAGTTTCGTGGTTTGGCTCATAAGCTTAATCTCTCGATAGATGGCACATTCTTGTACATCACCCTTATTTTTAAATAGGAGAATAAGAGTACTCTTTCGCCAACTCAATACATTGTGTTGTTTCTCCAAATCAAGTTGAAGAAACATGTTAGCCACTGATGCCTCTCTCTCCCAAACTTCTCCAGGCATCGATCGATATGCCATCAGGACCCACTGCTTTCTTCCGCCCCATCTTACTCATAGCCTCTTTAACTTCTGACATTTCTAAATAAATCTTAACCACACAATTTCATTTTCATAATAAGCATGCCAAAAGAAAGTGACCAATAAATATGGGGCAGAGAGAGTATAATGACTTCCACAAAAGAAAGGTGTATATGCTATCATTTACTTTCTGCTTTCGTTTTCACCTTTTTGCAAAGCAGAAACAAGAAAGCATGATTGAAAGTAATGATTTTGTTTTCAATTCCTGGATACAAAGAAAAGACATTTTATGTTTTTAGAAATCAAAAAGTATTTGCTTGCTATTGATACCATGTTTCCGATTTCTATACAGTTTATAAAACATAAAGAATAAAATCATATGTATTTACAATAAACCATGTAACACGCATATACGTGGCAGAACAATCAAGCATGTTTATGCTCCATATCTAATAAATTTGAAAGAAAAAACAAAAGAAAACATGAGATTCTTTTAAATCATAAAACAGTAAACAATGTCAAAGAATTCTGAAATTCATAAATTTCAGCTAATAATCATTAGTTCTTCCTTAGATATATACATGTATACATTCTGAGAAAGTGTTTACAGAATTTAGCAGTGTATACAGTGACCACACGTTTTCCTTCCAGAATGCATCAAGTTTATCATTAGTTTCTTCCTTAGAAACAGTGCCACATGTTTTCCTGCTTCAAGAGGAGCCTATTATTCATGGCCTACCACTTCCTAACCAAATTGCCTTGCTGTATTCATGTTGTGAAAAATATCACATAGTACACTCGCTGTCAAACTCATAAGCCCAGCCCAACTTTCCTTTTTTTGTCCTAGAAGTCGTGTGTTTTTGTCTTTTTTCTAAACTCCATCAATTTTATCTCTTTTAAATTTTACCCTATTATGATTTAAGATGTTGATCATCTTTGTAGTTTTTATGAAGGTGATCCACTTTTTAGAAAGTAAATTTGCAAAAATGATTACATATCATTAGTTTCATTAAAATAAATAAATTAAGATTTAAGAATATAAAATTGGTACAGGAGTATGTATTGGAGATGTCAGTGAACCAAAATGTTTTGAAAAAATGAATGCATATGATAAAATCACTTGAAAATGTAGAGAAAGACTGAAAGAGTGAAAGACATATTCAAAATCTTTTAGGACTAGGCTTGGACGTTGTTGTGGTTGTAGTGAAAGACACATTCATCATATTTTCTCTTCAACTTCTAGTTAAATACTCACAATATGACAATAACCACAATTATCACATCATCATCATCTAGCAGCCTACATGGGGCTCCACTTGAGAGTTAGACAGTACACCACAACATTTACCATGCAACCATGAATGCTTTATGACTTAACCTTCCACAATCCAGGCGATTAGTTTTTTATCATTTTGCTCCAAAGATCCCGGTTTGGGAAGGTCCCTAGTTATTAACGAACTCTTTTCACTTAAAAGGGCGCTTATGCAACTCACCAGAGCTATCAATACACTAGTAAGTTCGGTAAGTAAAAACTAGAGAGTATTGTCAGAAAGCTATATTAATTCAAAGTAAATGACGGTAACTGAAACCAATAGCGGAAATTACATAAATTCAAAATTACAATTACGATCTAAGTGAATCAATTAAAAAGAGTCGATACTTACAGTCACTCAATGTAAGATTAAATTCAGAGAAATAAATACATAGAGCAAGCGAAATGATCAAAGAAATCGTGATAAAAACGTGTACATTATGTCAAAGATCATACCGTCCAAATATCAGCAGGAACTAGAACAATGACGGAGATAGAGCAAAACCAAGCGTAGCCAACGGTAAAAAAGACGTATCGAGGCACGTCAGGACCGGCAAAGTACTTGAGAGTCAATAACACCATCCCTAGGGTTAGAGGCAGCGATATCATATAAAATACCCACATCTTCCCCTGTTTCGACTCCTTTCTGTAATCCTCTACCTCTCTGACTCTTTACCACGGCTGATTGATTGGGCATAAATATGTGTATATATGTATGTAAGCGATTCAAATGTAGGAGGTTGATCGGCGAAACACGACTAGATTCGGTGGAGGCTCTCTCATGTGCATAACGATGTAATTGATGATCGAGTGGGGGGGGGGGGGCTCGGCGCTTGAAGCTAATTTGCGCCGCCTTTGACGGTTGGCCTTACTTACACCTCCGTCGCTCCCACCGTGTCCCTGGGACGTTACAGTGGTCCTCAGCCGTCTTTGCGATGACTTGGCAAATTCATTTTTGGGCAAGACTGCAAGAGTATTAAAATAATGGAAAATGCTAGGGGTACACAAGTTGTACACAACTTGTACACACAATGTCGGTCACAGACAATTGTTACGGAGTTGCGTGTGACCACAGACAAGAGTTGTTTGTGTACACATTTTGTCTGTCTCCACACACATTTTCTTTTTTGTAAAAAGTACACTGAGAGCCGCCTGATACTGACAAGTACTTTTTACAAAAAAGTAAATGTCTGTGGAGACAGACAAAATTTGTCTGTGTACACAGACAACTCTTGTTTGTGGTCACAGGCAACTCTGTACCAATTGTCTGTGACCGGCATTGTGTGTACAAGTGTACAACTTGTGTACCCCTAGCATTTTCCTAAAATAATACTGACTAAGAAATAAAAAGTTTCGAATGGCATGAATATTACTCTTTTTTTGTTATTCCAAAATAAATGTCTCATTTCCTTTTTTGGAAAGAAGGATGTGTCTTACGTCATTTCACTTTATTATATTCAATCATGAATCACAACTTTTATTTTATCAACCACTTTATTAATAATCGTGTCAAGTCAAAGTGAGACACATAAAATGGGACGAAGGTAGTTCTTTGGTCTATTTTTTCCAAAAAAGTGACCTAGTTCAAAATTTTAACGTTCTTAATTATGTTGTCTTTCTCTCTCACTAGTATACTCACCCGTGCGATGCACGGTTTGAAAACTTTCTTTCAAATTTATGTCTACTTATTAATTCAAATCACACTATCAATTGATGACAACATCTATCTTTATGTAATACTGATATACATCAAAGTATTAAACAGAACACACTTATAATATTATGGTCAAAATGAGATTACTAAGCATTGCTTAAAAGATAAAAAACATCCAACAAATACGTTGGAACCATAACATTGTAAATATGCATTGAAATCGATGTGCTCATAATACTAAAGCATTACTTCCGGGTACGTCTTATTGGCCTCCATCTATGTTGTGAACAAATTGTCCTTAACTAAGCATGCCCCAACCGCTGGATCCAGAGGTTGATCATTGCGGAAGACAACACTTTGTTCTTCCAGCAAATGGAATCTCAAATGTTTAACTGCCGGGGTCTTATATTGAATTTCAAACCCAAATATGCGCCAAACAGCCTCGCACGCAGAAATGTATGTACAAAAATAGTACATCTGTATCTCATCGACTGATCGTGCATCGCACGGTTAACATTTGAAGTTGTTAATAGGAATGCTTAGGAATCAACACATTTTAGATCGCACTAACTTATGTCAAAATCATTTCTTTTAGTAAAACGTTTTGCTAGTAATTCACCTTGCGATGTGCAAATGATTTGCCTTTTTTTCATTTTCAAATGTTTGTATAAATTAATTGAAGGTAAATTATTTATAATGACTAAGTAATAAGGTAACTATAGATTTACACAAATTGCATTTTTAGACGAATTGTCTCTCTAAATAGGTAAAATAAGAGAGTAAAATATGTGAAAGTGTGTTATGTCATTCTTGAATTATACTTGAATCTAATTTTGTGGGAAAATGTTCAAATAGGTGCTTCTACTATTTATAATATCCAAGTATGGTTTGATCTGGTTTGTTTAAGTTTGGTTTGATCTGAGACTGAAATAAGTGTAAGTATAAACATCTCGAGCAATATGGTGACAATGCATTTATACGAATTGTATTTTTTATATGAATTGCCCTGGAAAATTGGCAAATCAGGGGGTGTGCAAATATGTGAAAGTGTGTTATGGCATTATCAAACAATACTCAAATATGAATTTGTGAGAAAATGTTAGTTGAGTCCGTATATAAAAAGTAATGCTATCATTTAAGCGCAATAGGTAGAATCTATAGTAGTTCTTAATTCAAAAATAAGTACAAATCCAGTGCGATGCTCGGATGATGAAATGTAAAGGGCAAAGTTTTACTCAAATTAGAAAAAAAAAACATACACAATAATCAATTGGATGTAAAATGAAATGTATTACTCAAATTGGTTTGTCCATTTTTAATTATATTTAATTTGGAGTTTGCAACTTTTAAGAGATTTTAACGTAGTTTTTTAAAATGTAAATTTTAACTATTAAAAAATGAAATAAGTATCAATATGGAGGATTTAACTTTATCATTGGTTGATTAAAGAAGCTTGACTTTGGAAATCAATTTTTCTTCTCCAACATTTTCTAATTTTTAGATTCAAAATATATTGCTTTCGTTTTAATATACTATGTATATTTTTTTGTTAAATGTTTAGATATTTTCAATTTTTGTTGTGATTGTATTTCAATTGGTTTTGGATATCTCAGTTTGATTTTTTTCCGGGTTCAACCCGTTCATGGCTGATGATATCCAATATATGTTACGGAGTAACATACGATAGTACAGTCCAATATGATTTTCTCATATTCAAACCGATTAAATTAGTTTAAGAAAGATTCTAGAATGCCACTTATTTTCATTCTCACCCCCACTTTAACCTCAACCTTCAACTCAAACGACCTACCCTCCCTTATCTCTTCCAACTCCAGATCTAACCATTCTCTCTTAACAGATTGCATCCAAGTACGAATCGGAATCGGACGACGTCGCATATCCGCCATCGTCTCTGAAAGTCTTGCAGATCCCTTCGCCTCCGTGGTCTCGGAGAGTGCACCACCATATTTATCGGGCTTGTAGGATAATTTGAAAGAGTATGCAATCCAAAGGAAACCCACCCTGAGGAAGAAGAAGAAGAAGGTCGTTCCACTGTTCCGGCGGAGGAAGATCAAGAAGTCAATACACGTTCCACTGTCCCGGCGGAGGAAGATCAAGAAGTCAATACACACTGTGAATTAAGAGCTACGAATTAGAGGTCTTCCCTGTTTGTAGGTATGTTGGTCTCACTTTCTTATCATATATGATCCCCTCACACTTCTTCCACTGTGCTTCTTAATTTGTGAAATATGACTTGATGCTAAATAAAGTATGACATAACTCAGAACTTTACTTTGATTTTGAAATATGACACTTCAATATGGCTAAACAAATGTGGCACTTCTTTGAACTTTAATTTGGCATGTGAAATATGAAACTTAATGATGAACCGCAATAAAACACTTCATTGAATTGTATTCCTATTTTCGAACCACAAATCCAGGCAGGAAAGAAAAACTTTCGTATACTTTTTTCTTATTTACAATTTCAAATGGAATATAGATATATCTCTTTCGTATTCACCCCTTTGGGTAATTCTAGTTGTTGGAATTTGTATCACCCAACATAACAAAATATTTTACTTGAAATCTTTAAAGAATAAAGACTGTTTCTACATTCAATAAACTTCCTAATAATCAATAATTGTGTTGCAACAGATTTTGAAGCTGTTTTACTATATTCAGGAAGATGATTTTTTTTTCTATTCTAACTTTTTTCTTACTACACTTGAATGTTTGGGACGGTTGGGAGACTTTACTGTCTCATGTACTCCATATTATTTTGAACGCAATCCACCCCAAACCCAACTCACCACCCATCGCTTTCTCTACTCTTAAACCTCTACAGCACAACACACAGACTCCGCACTCCACACACTCTACAGACTCGAAACTCATATCAACTTAAACGATGCACTTTCACTTGGCATCCTTACACAGTACTGGAAAGATAAGAAGATCCAGGAATGGACAACTGGTGAAGCCCACTATACCAACCACACCATTTGAGGTATTGAAATCAGTAGCTTATTTATTACTCTATACTACGTATTTCTTAAGCTTCAGTAAGCTACTAACCTTTATGTTACCTTTTTAACAATAACCACGAATCATAGACCACATACCAACCATATTGAAAGAAATATTTGTTTCTTTTGCTATTTCAGCTTGATGTGCGGATGGATGTGAGAATTGTCATGCCGGTGTGTTTGTTTTATAGCTGAATGCAACTATGCTAAGGGCTGGAAATGAGATACATCAAATCTCATTCACTGTGCTCACCACCCATATCTACCAATAGAAATAAAGCAATGTAAATAGTGCATCAACAGTGCCGGCCTCTCTTTTGAACCAATAAGAATGCATCAAACTTTTAGGGCTCTGCACACCTCCTTTTTGCACCAATAAGAATTGCATAATCACTAAACATCATATGTTGCCCGAGCTATTATATTTACATGATAATTCATTTGTATTTATTTTGACTAATTAAAATAAGAAATAATTACATTAATATGACCAAAATAAAGATGATTTACAAAAATATGATTAGTTACTAGAGTAGTAATGAAATCATAGTAATTCATGTTCAAATTCTGAACTTAAGTTACTACAACACTACGTTGTAGTAATGAATAGTCATACTTATGTAAATAAGTTTTATTTTAGTAATATTGTTATAAAAAACCCATAAAATAATAAAGTATTGATGTTGACATTTCTTGGAGGGAACCCTATTCATCAAAAATCTTTTGCTTTTATATTAAGATAGATTCTAGGAATAAGGACACTAATATTAATAATAGCTTTAGGAAATACAAAAATGTGACTACTTTTCTTTTTTTTCCAGAAATATTGAATACATGGACTTTTTTAATATTATTGTGGACTTTTTTTAATCCATGGACTTTTAAAAAAGTCAATGGACTTTTAAATCCATAGACTTTTTTATGAATGAATTCTATGGACTTTTAAATTTATGGATAAGTTTATTGACTTTCAAAAAGTCCATAGACTTTTAAATGCGGACCGCTACTGCTGGTCGTCAAAATTTTCACCTATATTGTCGCTACGAATATGAATGTGACCTGTCCGCCTCCATCACCGGAGTTCCCCGCTGTCGTCATCGGACTGACGCGTCACCAACAAAATGGCTTTGGTTTTGAAAGGGAGCTAGGGACAATTAATTATATTAATTAATTAATTAAATTAGGGGTGAATATGTAATATTTATTCCTATTTAAGAAAAATCAAACATTTAATCATACTTTAAGAATAATGCTATGTTTTAGTCCTACCGTAAGTGATTTCCTCTATATAATACGGAGTACGATAAGAAATATATAAGTAAGTAAGTAAATAAATAAATAAATATATAAATAAATAAATAAATAAATAAATAAATAAATAAATGAAAAAAATGTAATTCATATAGCAACACAAAATTCTACAAAAATAAATTAAGCCCGGCCCGGTGGATCAGTACCGGTACCGGGCCTAGGACCAACCCGGGGGGGGGGGGGGGTTAATTTGGGCGGTTCCAGGACTGCATATTTGAGGACCAGCCCGGCCGGTTCGGGCCCGGTCCGGGCCTTATTTGTTTTTTTTTTGGGTTTGGGCCTATGGTAGGTAGGTTGGGCTGGGTGTTTTGAGGGGTTTGGGGGGTGAGGTTTGGAATATATAAGACAACCCAAAAAAATGAACCAGCCCCGCCCGGTACCAGTAGACTCCTAGGCCGGTCCCGGGCCTTACCCAAAAAATTCCAAGCCCGGCCGGGCCCAACTCGGAACCGAAACTGGGTCGGGCCCGGTCCATCCCTAGGAGGGGGGGAGGAATGAGGTGGGACGCGGTGAAGAACCGATATAAGAAAAGTCCACGGAAATCTTTGGTGAGGAGAAGAGACAATTGCAGAGAATTTTTGCACTAAAAATGAATTAAAAGTCTACGGGAATCCATGATTTTAGAAGTCAATGAGAATGAACGGAAATTTGAATATGCCTAGACATTTATAGACTTTTAAAAGTCCGCATTGAATACACCTAGACTTTTGTGGACTTTTAAAAGTCCACATTGAATACACCTAAACTTTTAAAATCCATGGACTTTTAAAATTTTGCCACTAATTCCTAATACAATACACCCCCTTTAAAGAAATGAGGGAGATTCTCTCTCTTCATCGTTCCACTCCTAAAATTCATTCTAATCGGAAACCATTAGCATATAACCGGCTCTAATACCAAAATGATAAGAGCCACACGAACGGATAAAAATTATTGGTATTCTACACTGGGTGCGTATATAAATTAAAAATACAAAATGCCATGTAAAAAGCCCGTTTGGTGATCCTGTTTTTCTTTTTCAGCTCATCTGACCATTTTTCACCAAACACGTAACTTCTGATTTCGCGCACTGGGTTGTGTAATAATCAAAATAAATAAGGGAAGTTACCTAACAAGCTCAAAGTCGTGGGCTATTCCTGTCACGTTCACCAATAGTATGAAATCCCAAATCTTGACATGGTATCAAAGCCGATTAAACTCTAATGAACAATTAGATCCTGGTAAGCCCCAAAATTGAACTACAAGATTCTATATATATATAGAGAAATATTCAGGTCAGGAATACCTGACCACTGCCCCCGTCCGGCCTCCTCCATTTGGGGGTCTTCCCGATGGTATTTTTTGCTCAAATTTTTTGTGTAGGTTCCTCATTAAGTCTAGTTCATCCATACCAAATTTCAGCCAAATATTCAATCGGGAAGGTCGTCAAATGATTTTTGCAAGTTAACTGGTCCGGAATATGTATTTTCCGGACCAGTTAACTTGCAAAAATCATTTGACGACCTTCCCGATTGAATTTTTGGCTGAAATTTGGTATGGATAAACTAGACTTGATGAGGAACATACACAAAAAATTTGAGCAAAAAATACTACCGGGAAGGCCCCCAAAAGGAGGAGGCCGGACGGCGGCTCCGGTCAGGTATACCTGACCGGAAGATTACTCTATATATATATATATATATATATATATATATATATATATATATATATATATATATATATATATATATATACACAAATGATCCTGTCCAGACGTCCGGACAGGAACCGCCGTCCGGCCGGCGGCGTTTGGCCGCCTTCCCGGTGGAATTTTTTGATGAAATTTTTATGGCATGTTCTCCATCAAGTCTAGTTTATCCACAAAAAAATTCAGCCAAAAACTCAATCGGGAAGGTCATCAAATGATTTTTGCAAGTTAACTGGTCCGGAATATGTATTTTCCGGACCAGTTAACTTGCAAAAATCATTTGACGACCTTCCCGATTGAGTTTTTGGCTGAATTTTTTTGTGGATAAACTAGACTTGATGGAGAACATGCCATAAAAATTTCATCAAAAAATTCCACCGGGAAGGCGGCCAAACGCCGCCGGCCGGACGGCGGTTCCTGTCCGGACGTCTGGACAGGATCAGGACTCTATATATATATATATATATCTGCTTATATATAATATGTGTAAGGATGTTAAGTTGGGCAATTTTCCGTTTCTACAGGCCAACAGTTGTTTCCCTTTTTTGCGCAAGCCTCTACTAACGGAAGTAGTCTGTTTGCTTCCCTCTCTTTTGGCCAACGCTGCAAACAAATTCCCGGAAGCAGCATCCCAGCGTGTCGGTCTATTGCATTTGTGCTGCTTGACACCCCAAAAATATCTCTGACACCAAATCAAGCTCAGCCGCTCGATATCTGTACACCCTCTACTTTTTACTGTTTGAGTCTTTGCGGCCGGGTATTACAAGATGGGGGGCATGTTAATCATCTCATTCGTTCGTTGTCCCTGCTTCTGTTCAGCCAGTTTTTTTGCTTGTTCTTTCAAAGCGGTGAGTGAATTTGCTGTTTGGATTTTACCCCTCTTTTACTGCGTCTTTCGTTTTTTCTATTTAATGAAGCTGATTTCAGTGGGTTTTTGGTTGTTTTTGTGTGCGTGGGGTTCTTGCGGCACAGATTGCTGTTTTTGATCCGTTTTTCAGTAGTCGAGCCCTTGGATTGCCTAACTGATGGTGTTTTTTTGTAAGAGCTGCGCTCGGCCCTGGGCCTGGCTAGCCCGGCCTTTGGCCCCTGAATTTTGGTGTTTCCCTGTTGGGGAACCTTGTTTTCCTGCGTGGGACTATTTCGTGTTGTGTTTGTTATATTGTGATTTTTTAATTTTTTAATTTTACTGTCTTGACTGCTGCTGGGGTGGTGTTGTGTGGTGCTTCAGTTAAACGGTGTCTTCAGATTACCAGGTAGTTTTCAGTTGTGGTTGTTTTTTTGTTGTGCGCCCAATGTATTTCTGTTTACTTTGGATTGTGCTCGAGGTGGTTTGCCTTTGATTTGCGTTGGTTAAATCCTAAGGTTTCCTCCTCCTGGGATGGTGGGGTGTTTGCAGTGATGTTTAATGTTTTCTTATGCTTGGCTTGTAAGTTTAGCCAGTGGTGTTAACTCTTGGTTGATGTTTGTTTTTTCTTGTCGTCTGGTATTAGGTACTCCTGCTGCCCTCCTTGCAGCTGCTTAAATTGTGAGTCTTTCGCTTTCATGTTCATGTATGTTATTTTTGGCTTGCTATGTTTGAGCTTTGTTATGTTGCTATTTGTGTATTGTTCTTTTTTCTCCGCCCATTCACTGCCTTTTCGGTGCGTGCGTTAATAGGGATATGTATGTCACAGGTGCTCTGTTGTTGTTGTGTTAATTTTTTTTTATGAGTTCTTCACATTACTTGGCTGTTGTCATGATTATGTTGAGTGGTCGGTGTGCTGATGGGTTAGATATACCTTGTTTGCGATCAATTTTAGTCTGCTTCTTGTGCATGTCAACTTCAGTTTATTGTCGATTTGCGTCTGCAATATCAGCCTTTAAGTGTGGAAGAGATTAGTTACATATTGTGCCCGCTGGTTGAATGGGTTGTGCCTCCTGGTGTTATATCGCAGTTGGGTTATGGTACAGCCCAGTGATTTCGACTGTCGGGTCCGTGCTGAAGAAAGACGTGAGCGCCATATGAAACATCGACGCCAAACATACAGTTAACGTGTAACAACCAATCGTGCTGGTGCAACTGGTGCTGCTATCTCTGGTGATAGGGGTTACACATGAACACTTCCTTCAGGTCTGTCCTCGTGTATGTGGCTTCTTCTTGCGTTCCGTGCTCTGGCCCCTATTAGTGACGCTCTCTGACTTGTTGTTCTCTGTTTTTCCAAAAAAATGCCTCTTCTTTGCAACCAAACCATGCTACCTACCATTAAGGTATTTTGTTCTTCCACTAGATCACATGTGAGACGTGAAATGTCATTCCTGGAGTAGTGATGTGATTATGAATAACAACTGGTTTAGTATGACTTGACCAAAAAATAATGCGCAGAGGTCATTGATGATTATTCACTAATTGTGATGAAAGTAAACAAAATATATACATAGCTGTAAAGGTTTTGCAGCCCACGAAATCCAACCTCATTTCAACTGGTTCAGCCTTTTTAGATTTGATTCACTATACATGTACACAAACTTTGTTAAAAAATCAATTTTTTTATTACATGGGATATATACCTGCAAATGCTTCGCGATCTGTTATTCACTGTGCACCCTTCCCCCCTCAATACTGTTTTCCTTTGCCCCTCCCCCCGCCATTGGTCAGTTAAGTATGCTAACTTATTTCTCTTTCCCAGCCACATGGACCTCTTCAGCAATTATACCGTCGAAAATGTCGTTGCCAATGGAGCCGCTGATACCATAACCTATTTCCTCCATACTGTGCATGGGAGAAAGATATCTTTTGCTGTCCTTACTCAACATCAGCCTGCAAATACGACTGTCATGCAAACGCTGTTTGCATGACTGTACTTATTATTTTTGTCTTTTCAATGTGTGATGAGTACTTGGTTAACTAATTACTATATTTTTTTAACTTTTCGTTGAGCAAATACCCCCCTGCATGCACCGTCATTTATTTGAACACACTAAAGTAGAAGCTGTCTTACGGTATTGAAATGGTTCTTGGCCGCTGCCTGTGCGAGCCTACACTTTTGGCGAGGAATTTGCAAATTTCCTCTTCGAAAATGATGTTCCCTTTGACACCTCCATCCTGCTGCGACATATCGGTAATTTCATGTTTGATGTACTCATGTTAGACGCGGAAGGCAACTCGCGGAACCTTGGTGAAACCCCCCATGCTGTCTTTGACCCCGCGCTTCCTGGGGTATTTTCCCTCCATATTCATCATTCCTTTTCATTTACATGTTACTTCACACTAACCCTTTGCGATCGTGTATAATTCTTTCTCTTTCTCCTTGCCATGCAGATCACTTCTTTGTGTGCGTGCAGTCTGCCATTTCGGACTACTCCTACAGAAAACTGTTTCACCCGCCATCATTTCTTTATGTCCCCACAAAAACTGCAGCGGTACACGCTCTTGTGCTTTGATTGTACTTTTCGGTTCTCTTATTTTTATCAAACCTGATTACTCCTATCACCCCGGACGGAGCTATGTATTCAAGCAAGGGGGCCATGGCCCCTCCCAACTTTTAATTTTTTACCTATTAGCATTATGTAATTTATTTTGCCCCCCTCCCTCAAATCTTATACGTAGTACTTATTTGTTAGGACATAGGACTATTATATTAGTTCTTCTAGTAGTTAGTACGGTATCTTGTTGTTACTTGGGCCCCAAAGCCCCACTTTAATATGGAAGCAAATAATTCAATGCCCAAAAATCAAGTATATTAATTAAAAAAATCCTTGGTGGACAATGGATGCATCCACAAGACCTACTCCATCCGTCCCAATATAAAAGGCACACTTTCCTTTTCGGTCCGTCCCAATATAAAAGGCACATTTCCCTTTTTGGCAAACAAAACAGTGCAAAATAGTGCCAAACAGTGCCAAACAGTGTCTAAACAGTGTCAAACAATGTTCAAACAGTGTTCACCCTTAAAATGTCTAGAAACGCAAATGTGCCTTTGAGGGAGTATTAGAATAGAGGTAAAGTATTACGAGTACATTTTTTGCCTTTTACCTATTATTTAATATTGAAAATAGTTTCCTAAGTTTATTACTAATTCATTATTGACTAGCAAGTCTAGTATACTTAGTTAAGTTGTTTACCTTTTTTATTTTTAGATATTCGCTAGTATTTATTGTCTTACACACAAAAAACGCCAAAAAGTTTGGCGTGGATTCTTTTATCGATGATTTTCGTGACATGCAAGATAGATATAGTCATGTAATGTTCTAAATTTTATCCTACACAGTGTTTAATAATGTACTTTTTGAATATTTTAGATGAATACAAATACATCATTTAATGTATATTTTATTTATATTTTAAATCTTATTCTTTTTTATTTCACCCCGCCCCCTCCGGTCATATCCTGGCTCCGCCCCTGCCTATCACTGCGGTCAACATGCGAGGCGTTCCTGAACACCTGCTGTGATAACAGAGGGCGGTTGCTGATTGTCCATGGCGAAGAAGAACACCATTTCTTAGGCAACGAGATGGATCTTATACAGGAGATTCTGTTTACTTTCCACATTGCCCCATCTTGCAGCCTTGCTTTTTCAAATACATTCGTGGGAGGGTTAGACTGCTTGCCATTTCAACATGCGGCGTTGAAGAACCGCCCCTGCAGAACCACACGTACGAGATTGGCAGCCAAGTTTGCACCCACAATGCTGACAATGCTTAACTGCTCTAAAATTTATCATTAACTGATGTCATGCAGCTTTGTTTAACATGTTAGGTTCCCCAATGGCCCTACTGAAACAATGACTCTCAGGCTGTTTTTTTGCTTGCTGCTTTTGGCTGTTACAATGCTTCTTTTATCATAGGCCAACATAAAGCACTTTCTTTTGCATGTGTTCATCACTGTTTTTCTCATTTTTCTTCTCCCTTTCCCACCATTGGGCATTGAACCTCGCGCACCGCGCGTGCCCAAAGCTAGTATATATATATGGTGGTAGATTTAGTTCTCACAAGGATTAGGGTTCCGCAAGAAGTAAGCGAAGGGAAGAAGTAGAATTAATTAGGGGAAATTGAGATTTTAACGTATTCTCATAACTAATGTGCTTGAACTGATGTAGGAAGTTGGGGGTAGGAGGGAACAAAAATATGCTAAGAACTCGGGTGTTGGAAAAGTAATTCCTTGATTCTTTGAAGACACTTCCATTAATTAATTAATTGGATGTGAAGCTTGGAATATTACATTAATTCGTTTCCAGCTAGCACTCTTTCTATTTCTCGATCGATCGAAAATCATTAGTACAATTCAAAAATCTCCGATGAGGCAGCTGTCGGTGCTTGCATGCTTCGCCGTCGTAGTCTTTCTTACGAGTATCAACTCCCACGGCCTCAATCTCAACCAAGTTGCATCCGCACGACGCTCTTTACTCTCTTCTACCAAGTAATTAATTAAGCTGGATGATTGGATTACTTCATATTTCAATTTCATCTTACAAGTTTTTCATTTATTTATTTAAAAAACAATACATTAATGAATGAATTGATACATTAAAAAGCCTAACAAATGTTAAATCAAAGGAAAATTATTAATAGTAAAAAACTTAAAGTTTTATCAAATCATTTGAAGATAATGAGTCTAAAGACTACACAATAACTTACCGAGTATCATTTAAAGTTCCATCAATATCTTTTTTTTGTATCCACCAACCCCTTTTAAATAACTTATAGTCTATTCAACCGCATGAATTGTATCATAATAGGGAATTAAATGTTTGAATTACACTTTTTGTCTATCAAAAGTGTTCATAAGTCACGAGGAGATTTCTTAATATTATAATAATAGTATGTTTGAGATTATTTATTTTTGAAATAATATTATGTTGCTAATTTATGTTTTTAAAGTAAGAAGTAAATGAATTGTATAATTTTAATGTCACACATACATTTAAATTTTGGATTTCCTTCATATTATCTTTAAAAAATTAACTAGTGTGCCTGATATTTAATATTATTTGATATTTCACAAAATCTAGTACTAGTTATCTAATAAAGATAAATCAAGCATTACAAAACTAGATTTTTTTAAAAAAAAGAAGTATCCTAAATCTCAAATCAATGAGTTGTTCTATTGTTTCTTTGTCCAAGTATTGATAAATTATTTTAGATGTTTCTCCTTTTACATTTCCTAGTAAGTATTTTTCTTCCATTCCATAAAACCTTTCTAACTTGGATTCAACAAACTTATATTTAGGTAAATATAATTTAAACAGCTCAAACTTTGAGATTTGTGATGCAAGCACCCCAAATTTGTATGTGTAATATATATATATATATATATATATATATATATATATATATAGAGAGAGAGAGAGAGAGAGAGACAGAGAGAGAGAGTGCTCTTCTCATCAGGCCGAGCCCATTTGGGCACCTTCCCGGTTGAATTTTTTGATGAAATGTTTTGAGCATGTTCCCCATCAAGTCTAGTTTGTCCATACCAAATTTCAGCTCAAAATTCGATCGGGAAGGCATTCAAATCATTTTTTGAAGTTGACTGCGTCAAAATATACATATAAAACTGCAGTCAACTTCAAAAAATGATTTGAATGCCTTCCCGATCGAATTTTGAACTGAAATTTGGTATGGACAAACTAGACTTGATGAGGAACATTCTCAAAAGATTTCATCAAAAAATTCCACCGGGAAGGTGCCCAAACGGGCTCGGCCGGACGGAGCAGCCCGCCAGGCCGGCCTGGCATGAACATTCCTCTATATATATATATATATAGGGAGCGGTTCCGGTAAGAACAGATCTTAGGAGAAAAATGAGAACGAATCTGGACCGTTGGATTGTATTATGTGGAACCAAATTGTACATTTGGTGAAATTGAAATGTGCATTAAATGATAATTAAATGTGCAAGATAAAAATTTAAACTCAAGTGTGCAGTAGATGAAACTGATATGTGCGAAAAAAAGTACAAAAATAACATCACATCGTACTTTTTATTCTGCACATTTCAGCTTCACCTAGTGCACATTTCAATTTCACGTAATGCACAATTCAACTGCACATAATGCCACTCTATCGTACCCTTTGTGATGCACATTTCAATTTCACCTAATGCACATTACAGTTTCATCTAATGCACACTGAATTTCACTTGAGGCAAATCTAATGGTCCAGATTCGTTCTCATTTTTCTCATAAGATCGTGTTCTTATTTGAACCAAAACCTATATATATATATATATCCGAACTTTATATAAACAGTATCTTAGCACCATAATTATTTCTTTTTCTCCTTTATGTTAAGTTTATCAAATTTTTAAAAAGTTTTTTAGCTACAAAGGGATTTTTTAGTGAACGTGCCACATTTTGCCCTTATAAATTTTATTATTCTTTAGCATTTCATGTTGTGAAATACACAATTTAAAATATTTTAGCATTTCATGAGGATACAATTAACATTCTAAACTTTCATTGTGAAATAAATATTATATATTATCACAATCTATATCATTGCAATGCTTTTAATTTTCTCTGTGTCATTGCAATACTTTCATTATTAACATATTTAATTGACTTTTTCATTATTCACACATTCTACTTTGACTTTATTTTATTCATTGATGTATAAATAATTTTCTTTTATAAATCATTATAAAATTTGTCCCGGTTTAAAATTTTATACAAAGTAATCTTAATTTTATCCGATCTTAACCCTATATATATATAGGATCACATACAAAGTAATCTTAATTTACAAAGTGCAAATTAATCTAGGCCATCCATATGAATGAAATAAGGGTGTAGATGGTTTCCATGTAGAGGTTAGAATCCTAAAAAAACTCCTAAAAAACTCCCCTACCATACGGCTCATTTATTAGTGTTCAAAACAACTCCTAACAAATCCTACCATTGATTGCATAATATTGGACGGATGAGATGAATTTGCATTTTATACCGGAAGCACACTTTGTATCCGATCTTAACCCTATATATATATATATATATATATATATATATATAGGATCACATACAAAGTAATCTTATTTTACAAAGTGAAAATTAATCTAGGCCATCCATATGAATGAAATAAGGGTGTAGATGGTTTCCATGTAGAGGTTAGAATCCTAAAAAAACTCCTAAAAAAACTCCCCTACCATACGACTCATTTATTAGTGTTCAAAACAACTCCTAACAAATCCTACCATTGATTGCATAATATTGGACGGATGAGATGAATTTGCATTTTATACCGGAAGCACACTTTGTATCCGATCTTAACCCTATATATAGGATCACATACAAAGTAATCTTAATTTACAAAGTGCAAATTAATCTAGGCCATCCATATGAATGAAATAAGGGTGTAGATGGTTTCCATGTAGAGGTTAGAATCCTAAAAAAAAACTCCTAAAAAAACTCCTCTACCATACGGCTCATTTATCAGTGTTCAAAACAACTCCTAACAAATCCTACCATTTGATTGCATAATATTGGACGGATGAGATGAATTTGCATTTTATACCGGAAGCACACTTTGTATCCAATCTTAACCCTATATATATATATATATATATATATATATATATATATATATATATATATATGATCACATACAAAGTAATCTTAATTTACAAAGTGCAAATTAATCTAGGCCATCCATGTGAATGAAATAAGGGTGTAGATGGTTTCCATGTAGAGGTTAGATTCCTAAAAAAAAACTCCTAAAAAACTCTCCTACCATACGGCTCATTTATTGGTGTTCAAAACAACTCCTAACAAATCCTACCATTGATTGCATAATATTGGACGGATGAGATGAATTTGCATTTTATACCGGAAGCACACTTTGTATCCGATCTTAACCCTATATATATATAGAGGAATGTTCATGTCAGGCCGGCCTGACGGGCTGCTCCGTCCGGCCGAGCCCGTTTGGGCACCTTCCCGGTGGAATTTTTTGATGAAATTTTTTAAGCATGTTCCTCATCAAGTCTAGTTTGTCCATATCAAATTTCAGCTCAAAATTCGATCGGGAAGGCATTCAAATCATTTTTTGAAGTTGACTGCAGTTTTATATGTATATTTTGACGCAGTCAACTTCAAAAAATGATTTGAATGCCTTCCCGATCGAATTTTGAGCTGAAATTTGGTATGGACAAACTAGACTTGATGGGGAACATGCTTAAAAAATTTCATCAAAAAATTCCAGCGGGAAGGTGCCCAAATGGACTCGGCCGGACGGAGCATCCCGTCAGGCCGGCCTGATGAGAAGAGCACTCTATACACACACACACACACACACATATATATATAATAGGGGAATATAATTCAAACAGCTCAAACTTTGAGATTTGTGATGTAAGTACCCCAAATTTGTATGTGTAATATATATATATCCGAACTTTATATAAACAATATCTTAGCACCATAATTATTTCTTTTTCTCCTTTATGTTAAGTTTCTCAAAATTTTAAAAAGTTTTTTAGCTACAAAAGGATTTTTTAGTGAACGTGCCACATTTTGCCCCTATAAATTTTATTATTCTTTAATTTTTTATGTAAGTTGATGTTGCGAAATACGCAATTTAAAATATTTTAGCATTTCATGAGGATACAATTAACATTCTAAACTTTTAATATATATTATCACAATCTATATCATTGCAATTCTATTAATTTTCTATCTGTCATTGCAATACTTTCATTATTAACATATTTAATTGACTTTTTCATTATTCACACACTCTACTTTGACTTTGTTTTATTCATTGATGTATAAATAATTTTCTTTTATAAATCATTATAAAATTTGTCCCGGTTTAAAATTTTAAAATATGACTTTTGAAACTCTGTGGTTTTTACTAATAATGATGATCACTGTTAATCGTCAAAGTTATGTATTGACTGATTTTGCCAATTTATTAAAAAGTAATGAATAAAATAAAGAAAAATATATATGAAAAATAGGTAAAATTGTCCTCCACATAAATTTCATCTAATCTCGCTAGAAAATATCTCTAACCTTATTTTAATTATAATACAACTCAGTGCGTGAAATTAAAAGTTACATGTTTAATGAAAATATTGTGTAATAGAATTAATAGGTTGAAAAATGGTGTCACATGTTCTTAAATGAAAGAGGGAGTAAATTGTCATTTAATTGACGTGTAAGGGTTTTATAATAAATTAGTTACTTCATCTCAATTGATTTACAATTTGCGATTAAGGTTACTATCGATAAAATTAAATCATCTGAGCAGATAGTTAAATCAATTTTATTAATTAAAATATGTATATTCAAAAACTATATTGAAACTTGTATAAAATCACAAAATCTAAATTATATATGCCAAATAACAAAAAATATATGCTAAATAAGTAAATAAAATGAATTTGTATTGAGCAAGAGAAGTAGACTTCACAAATTATTTTGGGGGCACTATCCAATTTTATGGAAACATACTATCTATAACTTACCAGTTGCAAATTCCAACTAATTAAAAATTCATAAAATAATACTACCTCCGTCCTTTTTTATTTAGCCATATTTGACTTTTCCAGTCAAAGATGATAAACTTAGAGTCGTTATTCTAACTATGGAGTAATATATTCATGTGAAGTATAATAAATTTACTTTTATGATAATATTATAAAAAATAACATTTTCATATTATCAAAATTATTGTTTATAAATATATAATCGATCAAAGTTTAACATATTTGACTTGAAAAGTCTTACTTCAGATTCTGTTTCATACGTATTTTGCTGATAAGCTACTTTTGTTTTTTGAAACCTTGATGATAATTAACTTAGGGAGTGTTTTGTGATTGCTTCTCCTTCTAAAAAAAGTGATTTTTTTGAAATTATATGAAAATTGATTAATACCCCATATTAAAAGTTGACAGAGTTTAAGAAAATGATTTTGAAAATTAAAAGTTAGAATGTTTTCTAAAAAAGTGCTTTTTTGTGTACAAAAAATGAAAAACATTTAGAAGCATTACTCAGAACTTTTAACTTTTCAATTAAAACTGCTTAAAAAAGGGTACTCCGTAAAAATTATTATTTAGAAGGACCTGAAGGCAGGGGCGGATCTAGAAATTATAACTATTGGGGGGACCGATAAAGAAAGTTTAGGGAAATTTTGATTTGTTTTTTTGAAAAGAGGAAAATTTTGAATTAAATATATATGAAATTAACTTTAAACAATAAAATAACCAAATATCAGCAAAATAGATGAGTTTTTTGTTTTGAAATAATCATTCAAATATGGTCGTTAATTTATTGTGCAAACTTGATTTAACAATGTTAACGCAGAAAAGTTTCCTTTTATTGCAGGGGTTGCAACGGGTAAAATCAACAATTTAAAAAATACCTATGTCGTCCTTCACCTTTGTCCAATTTTAATTTTCTTGTCTGTTTCGTTAATGTTTTCTAATAACATTTTTGGTAATATTTGATGAACACAATTTATTACGAGTATTACTTTATTAAAATTCAATAATAATGATCATACAATTTTCGTTTTCCTAATAATTGCACCAAGCCACTTCCTCATATTCTAATTCTACAAAATAAAGTAGTATACATTCCCCATAAAATATATAAAACTCAAACTCACACCACTAAATTGTCAACCAATGCTACCGAACTCATTTAAAACACACAAAGTTAAATTATAAGGAAATTCTACAAATTAAATTTTGAAAACTCTAATCCACAAAAAGATAAAGAACTGATAATGGATTCATAAAAATGTAATTATCAATTAAGAAGGTAACAAAAAGTGTTGAGTTGTTGACCGTCCCACATACTTTGTATATTGGGTGCCTCCCTTATTTCTATTGGGGGCACCAATTCATTTGTATAAATAAATATTTAAAATACACTAAAATTTTACTAAAAAGTGGAAAGTCATTGGGGGCATGTGCCCCCATTAAATATAAGATGGATCCACCCCTGCTTGAAGGTTGTTTGATGTGCCTATTTTCGGTTTGTCAGGCTTATCAGCCAACTTTTCCATCAAACATGTTACTTTTGATTTCGCCCCCTGAATTGTGTGATAATAAGAAAAAGTAAGGTTGAAGTTACTTTTCTGCTCGTGTTGACTGAAGTTACTGTAGGAGATCAATTTAGCTATTTTTCATATAATTTTGCTTTAATTAGTTAATAAAATATATTTTAAATATAACTTTTTTCATATATCAACGGAATCTGTCAATTCAGCCACTTCAGCCAAAATTTCATAAATTTCAACAGAATCAGCCAATACAGTTGATTTCAAACGGGCTCTCAATGTAGCTTTTCTACCCAACAAGGATAAACTTTTTAAGCCCACGCAAACACTTCATGAGAGATTAAAAGATTGTTAAAATTGGGAAAGCAAATGTAGGAGATTAAATGTAGAGGCGGGGTGAGAGGGGTGAGAAAAGATTATTTTGTGGATGACATTATCCTTGTGCCACAATATCACAAAGGCTAAAGGATCAAATAGACCCCTATATCGGTCGTGTAAGCTCAATTTAACCACTGAACTAAAAAGATCCAATTCGCACCTCGATCTGGCAAAAAAATGTTCAAAATTCATTTTTAAAGGTAACCAACCGGTCACCCTCCACGTCACGAGTCCGATTGTCACATGTGCATCCAAAGTTGAGACTAAAAGCTCAAATAAGCCCCTGAACCCGTCACAGTTGGTGAAATCACTCCCATAAACTATTAAAAGTGTCGAAATTGTAATAAATTAAAAATAAAAAAATAGAAAAGATTAAAAAAAATTAAAATTATATATGATTTTTTAGAATTAAACATGAAAATTAAATTTTACTTTAGAATTTATATTCATACTGTATATATATGTTTTTACATCAATATTTTCTTTAATATTTTATTAAGATTTTAATGTTTTATTTATTTTATTATATTTTTCTCATTTCATAGGTTTTGAATTAAAACGTATGAAATATAAAATAGCAATTTATAGTACTTCAAAAAGGTTATAGAATAAAAAATTTAAAAGTTCAATCCGGAAATATTTTGTACTACGTATAATTTAAACCATAAATATGATATTTTATCTATCTAATACAAAATAAAATAAATAGGAAAAGATGTTAAAAATCTAGTGAAATATGAAATATAAATGCAAGGACAAATCTAAAACTCTAACGAAAAAATCTCTAAGTAGGAATAAAACATAGCAAATATTCTCAAATAAGAATGTCGTTTTTTCATATTAATAAAATATAATAACATAAAATAAAAACATTAAAATAAAAATGAATTCTTAAATAAAATATTGATGTAAAAACATAGATATAAAGTGTGAATATAAAGTCTAAAATTGAATTTTAAGTTTGATATATATATTTAATTTTTTATATTAATGTTTTTTTTAATTTTTAATTTTTTTTCTTCTATTTTTTATTTTTTAATTTATTACAGTTTCGACACTTTTTAATAGTTTAGAGGGTGATTTGATCAACTATGAAGGATACAGGGGCTTGTTTGAGCTTTTAGTTTCAACTTCAGATGCACATGTGGCAATTAGACCGGTGACATGGCGGGTGACCTGTTGGTTACCTTTAAAAAAATGAAATTTAAACCAATTTTTGCCGGTTCAAGGTGCGAATTGAATTTGTTTTTAGTTCATGGGCTGAATTGAGCTTACACCACCGGTACATGAGCCTATTTGACCCTTTAGCTTATCACAATTTTTTTAAAACTTATGTAGCTTTTTTATTTGTTCTCCAAATATTTCAAAAAAGAAATATCACAATTTATAATATTTTATGATTTTTCATATGACATCAATTTTACTTATAAAAAGCGTATTTTGTTTTTGAAGTTTTGACCGGTGGAGTTCTCTTGGACCCAAAAAAACATGAAACAAAAATTTTAAATCCGTGAAACCTCCAAAAAAAATCGAATAATACATGAATTTGTTTTTAATTAAAACTGAAAAAATGTAAAAAAAAAATGAACTGTTTTATATAAATCGAAATGTGTATTTTTTATTTCATAATTATTCAGGGAAAAGATTAAAAGAAAACATTACTTGTAATAATTTAATTAATGTTTTACTAAATTCATATGCAAAAAATATGCAAAATATATTTAACGAATCTACACTATTTTTATATGGACTGAATTTATATTTAACATTTTATACCTCCCTACCCATACAAATGGTCTAACCTGTAATGAAAAATTTTCTCTCTCCAGGAAAACTGGAACTGCCCTAGTTGCTGCCCTGGATGGAACAATTCATCTGTTTGACCTGAGCACCAAAAGGCCACTCTGGTCATTTACATCTGGTTCGCCAATTTATTGTGCATATCAGGCTCATAATGACAAGGAAAGTACGTCTGACATAAGCAATGGTTATTTCATTGATATTGGAACCGAGGATGACTGGGAACTTTATGCACACAACGGACCGGAGAAACTGGTATTATCTTCTTCTACGGAGTACTCCGTATTTCTTAAAATAAAATTCACCGAATCCATTAAATCTATTAGTACCTCCGTCCCAGTTGTCTTATTTCAATTCGACATGATTATTATTAATGTGATTGAAAATAATTGTGATTGAAATTTGAGTGAAACAATGTGAAACAATGTCTATCACAATTTTTTTACCAAAAAGAGAAACATGACATCCATTTTTGGACAATCCAAAAGGGAAAGTAAGACAACCAATTGGAACGGAGGGAGTAAAATCTATGAAATTCTGACCGAAGTACTTGCATTAGCTTAATCTGTTGAATTATGAAAAACTTATATTAAATATATTTTATTAATGAAATTAAGAAAAAGTCACATGAAAAATAGCTAAAATAATGCTTTATAGTGATTTCAAACAATTTAACCAAAAAAAACTTCAACGCGCGAAGTCGTAAAAAAATGGCTGAAAAAGGCGACACCGAAAATAGGAGTTAAGAAATGGATATTCAACAAGTATATAGAGCATTTAAACATGTTTGATGCGCACACACTTGAAAAATTATGCATTTCCTTTTTCACATTGTCAATTGACTGAACCAATGCTTGGTGTGGTGTATTTAGAAACTCAAAAAGAGCATTGAAGCTTATGTTAGTGCAACACCTCAAGTAGCAGAAGATGGAGGAGTTGTTTTGGGGTCTAGAAGAAGTAGTGTATTCCAAGTTGAAGCAAAAACTGGAAGCCGAATTTCCACATATACAATGCTGCCTGATTACCCAGCAAATAGTGGCAGATCTGTGAATCTGAAATCAGCACTTTATATTACAAGGACTGATTATTCTTTGACGTCATTTGCTCTAAACTCAAATAAAGTTGTGTGGAATGTGTCAGTTGCTGAAATTGGGGCAGCTTTTCTTTGCCAAGGTTTTGATGACCCGACTGATTTCAACATGCCATTGCCATGCAACTCATGGGCTCCAGTTCATCGCTTTCGTGGTCACAATTTACTAGAATGTCTGTCCACTCCCAATTGCTTGCTTAATGTCATTCTTTTATCTTCACATTACACCGACAAATATTCAAACAATCATCGTGAAGATGGACCAAGGATCAAAGGCATTAGCCAACTTATCAATAATGGAAGATTCAGCGTGTTCGTTTTAATTGTTTTTGCTGCTATGCTTGTGGGAACCATTTTCCAGCATTATATACTTGGACACACCATTAGCTTATGGGGGGAAACTGCACCTCCCAAAAAGAAGAAATCAAACAAGTCTGCAAAGATTGAAGGAAATGGAGGGGAAAAGGATGCAGCAGACATTGAGACTGGTAACAAAATGTTGTTAAACCTCAACCATCCAACTTCACACAATGCAGATGGCCGGACAATTGGTAAATTATTTGTCTTCTTCGATAAGGAGATTGGTAAAGGAAGCAATGGGACGATTGTTCTCGAGGGCATCTATCAAGGCCGTCCAGTTGCTGTGAAGCGTCTAGTGAGGGCCCATCATGATATTGCTTTTAAAGAAATGCAGAATCTGATTGCATCCGATCAACATCCAAATATTGTTCGATGGTACGGAGTGGAGCAAGACCAAGATTTTGTTTATATGGCATTGGAGCGCTGCATTTGCAGTTTGGATGACCTTATCCAGATCTGCTCGCTCTCTTCACAAAATAGTAATAATGATACTAAAAGGATTGTGGATCCTGAATCTATGCAGTATAGGATTCGCTTGGATTCTTTGAAACTTGATATGCAGGGTATAAAGTTGTGCAAGGAAAACGGCTATCCTTCGGCGACATTACTCAAGCTGATGAGGTCAGTATGCATGCTTGAGGCTGAAATTATACTTTTTGGGCCACCAATATCAAGTGATAGATAATAGGTCCACTCACTTTTCATTTTCTTTTCTCAATTTCCTTAAGACTATCTTTCCAAAGACTCATTATTTTTTGGCTTGGGAATATGATGGAATAAAGCAAAATAGCTCACTAAACTGTCTGCACTTCTTTGTTATGAAGCTGCAGTCAGTCCATGCAATTTTTGATGCGATTTTAACTATGAGTCATCCGAAAACAGTCTCTCTGTACTTCTCTATACTTTAGTAGAGGGGTAAGGCTGCGTACATCCGACCCCCCTACCCCACCGTAGGTGGGAGCCCTTGCGGCACTTGGGTAATGACGACGATGATGATGATTTTCCTTAAGACTATATTGGTTCCCAGAAGTTGTAGGGAAGATGGGTTGCATGAGTTTGATTTTACCGTTGGAAATATGCAGCCAACACAGATTTTATTTAAACTTTTTTATTTACATAAATCTAGATTTCTCAGTCTTTATGTAACAATAAGTAAAATGGGTTTGAACAACTATGCAGAATGGATTTATGGATTTACACCAATATTTTCTTTCCCAATCCCCTCCCCTCCAAACCTCAGTCTAGATTTCTTAGTCTTTATGTAATAATTAGTATGATGGGTTTGAACAACTATGCACAATTGATTTATGGATTTACATCAATGTTTTCTTTCCCAACCGCCCTCCCTCCCTCCAAATCTCCCTTCTATTCTCCTCTCAATTCTCTTTCCCTACCATTTTCAGTGCTCCAAATGAACCTTGAGTGGACTTCAAACTGCACCTTATTTCTCAGCGATGAAAACCTAATAGTCTGATTTCAATTTGGTGTGATACTAATCATTCCTAGCCATGTGCACTACAAACTTAGAGAAGTATTAAGATTTTGAGGTATCCACTTTTTTTGGGAATTTGCCTGATTATGTATTTTATTCCGACTTTGACACAGGGATGTGGTCTGTGGGCTGATCCATCTACACGAGTTAGGAATTATTCATCGAGATCTAAAGCCCCAAAATGTCTTGATAACTAAGGAAAGAGTATTGTGTGCTAAAGTATCAGATATGGGTATAAGCAAACGCCTTATTGGGGATATGTCTTCTTTAGGTCATCATGCAACAGGTAATTTACTACTTACCTGGCTATTTCATTAGCTAAGCATGTGATCTACTTTGAATTGGTTCTCACGTTTCACATAACTTCTCTCTTACTGTATAGAGATCAAGAAATTGATTATTGTATACACTCACTCTGTTAAAAAAAAGATGCTTGTTTGTAGATTCTTTTTGTACCAAAAAAGTTCTGATTGATTAAAGAAATAATTGCCCGTATATGACATTTGACTTTTCAAATTACAAAAGTATGACCCTTTTCCCCTTTTCTAAAAATGTGACTCAGCCTCCTCGCGTCTCTCTCAGCGTGTCTCCTCCCCTCCCCTACGAAATCTGCCTTTTCTTCTCCCCCTCCCCTGCGCTTCAAATCGCACGCAACAAATGGCCATTCTCACCTCCAACTCGCCTCAACCTCGCCGCACAAGACGCCTCCGTCTCAGCCTCGCCGCGCCTCAGAACCTCCGCACAGGCCGCCTCAGCCTTGCCGCGCCTCACACTCTCCACACAGGCGCCCTCCACCTCAGCCTTGCCTCAGCCTCTTCGAACAGGCTGCCTCACCTCACCTCGCCTCACAGGCCGCCTTCGTCCGCCTCGCCTCTGATGGATGGTCAGATCTAAGATGACGAACAGTAACGGCCAGATCTGGGGGATGGTGGTGGCTAGGGTTCAATTGCAGGTGGTCAAGGTTGAGCTTGACTGTTCAAGGTGGGGCTGGGAAAGGATAGGGGACTAGGGGTTGGGTTGGGATCTGGAGTGTATAGCTAAGGCAGGGGAGGGGGCTGGGGACGGGGTGGCGGTTGTGGACGGAGAATGGGCAGCGGCAGTGGACGGTGGAGCGGCGGTGGCTGGGGATGAGAGAGGGCGACGTTAGAAAACTTTTCGGCGGCCATATGGCCGGTGGGAGGTCGGTCACTGTGACGGGCAGAGGTTACTGACGAGGGGAGGCGGCAGTCACTGGACGGAATTATGGCTGTCACTGTACTGGCGTCGGAGTCACTATGGCGGCAGTCACTGTGGTGGCAGTCACTGTGGCCGGAGTCACTTTGGCCGGAGTCACTGAGATAGTGACTGCCGGCGGCGGCGGTGCTGCTGCGGCAGCGGTGCCGGCGGCAGTGGCAGTGGTGGTGCTGGGGTCAGTGGTCTGGAGGTGCTAGTGGCTACAAATGTATAAAAGGAATATTATAAAATAAATATATGATTAAATATATGGAATAAATGACTTTTAGTCACATTTTTAGAAAAATTTAAAACATGTCACTTTTTTATCTTTTTCATTCATTTTGGTAATATTGGAATAAAAAGGCCTTGATTAAATAAAGCTAAAATTTTCATGTAGTTTATCAAAGTTGCCAAAAGAGAGTCACATACAAGTTATTTATGATAAATTTAGTTAAATTAAGAAATATAGTTAAAAGTATAAGTATGATTCATGCAATATGACAGCTGTAGCTCAACAAAATTTAAAGGTTGTATGTTGCTCAAGCATGGGTTTATGGGATGGAAGTAGTAAGCCCACCATCCATAAAAAAAGATCCTTGCAAAAGCTTTTTGCGATGAAAAAGGTCTGATTTTATGGGTTAACTTTGATTTGTAAGTACAATCCATGTAAAGCAAAGTGGCAAGTAGGTTTTGTCATTCACTCGATATAACATGGAAATAAGCTGGGGTATAAGTGACCATTCATAATTTTCAAAAGCTTGTATCTTGATTGAGTTGGCTAAAATAAAAGGTTGTATCTTACTCAAATGAGATTTTTTTGGGCATGGAGGGGGTATTTGCTAACTGAACTATGGTTTAATCCTTGTGTGTGCATTTTTTGCAGGTTACGGAAGTTCAGGATGGCAAGCTCCAGAACTGCTTCTTCAAGGGCGTCAAACACGTGCATTAGATTTATTTAGTTTGGGCTGTGTTCTGTTTCATTGTATAACTGGTGGTTGTCATCCCTTTGGCAACCCCCTGGAACGTGATATCAATATTACCAAGAACAGAATTGACCTATTTTTGGTTAATCATATGCCAGAAGCGGTGGAACTCCTCTCTGGCTTATTAGATCCCAATGCTGAGATGAGGTAAATTTTAAAAAATGAAATCTAGCTGCACTGCTGCAGTAGTGCTGTTCCTTTAGGGTCTATTTGGATGGGGTTTTTTGGAGAGGCAGGCTTTGAATGGCTTAGTGTATATCTTGATAAATAGAATGTATCAAAAACCGAATAAAAAGTGATTGGAATGGGATGCAAACTCATATATATATGGTTCATGTGATTGCGACATTGCGTGCATTTATAAGTTTCATTTCAACAGAATTTCTTTAAAAACATTGCAGGCCAAATGCGGGAGAGGTTCTTGCTCATCCTTTCTTTTGGACATCCGAGACGCGATTGGCGTTCCTTCGTGACACTAGCGATAGGGTAGAAGTAGAAGATAGGGATAGTGGTTCGGTTTTATTAAAAGCACTGGAATTGGAAGGGACATCTGTGTGTGCATGGGATTCAAAGCTGGACCCCGCACTCCTCCATGACATAGCCCGTTACAGGCGTTATCAGTTCCACAGTGTCCGTGACTTGCTCAGGCTCATACGTAACAAGTCCAATCATTACAGACAGCTTCCAACTGAAGTTCAGGTGGTTTTCTCACAACAAAATATTAATATAAGGTCCGTTTGGGACTAGGGAAAGAAAATAGGGATATATAATGTGAAGGAGTATGTCTTGAAAACATTAAACATATTTGATTTTTTTTGCATTACCCGACGTAAAACTAGATATAAAGAAATAACTTTGATTAGGATCAGAACATGTGTATTTGATCAGAATATGTTATTCTGTTTATCTTTGGCTATTTGCACCTCCAACTTAACTTGATAGCATTACAGGAACTTTTAGGGCCATTGCCGGAAGGATTTGATGCCTATTTCACAAGCCGATTTCCTCGACTGCTTATTCAGGTTTACAAAGTTGTGTCCTCACACTGTAGGAAAGAAGAGTTCTTCCATAAATACTTCTCAAACTCTACACTGTAATATTTTATCTTTCGACTTATATAACTACGCTTTGATACATACTTGTTTGATACCTCTAGTGTTTCCTGTACATACACATCCCCGTTAAATGTTTATCCTGATTAAACACCATTGATTTTCACTTACTGGGCTGAAATGGATTATAGAACCTTCCTTTAATATTCACATTTCAACCAAGCACTTACCGAACAATGTTTGGACTTTGGACCATGCCAATATGTTTTGTGAAGTTTTACCTCTTAACTCTATATTTATCAAAACATAAAGGTAAAACTTAACGAAGCAATATAATACCCCAATCTCTTTCAAGATGGTAGAGCTCCATTGTGTTAAAACTCGGGGTTTATCCTAAAAGGTCAACCTGATAGAAGGTGTAGTCCAAAGCCTTATATAATGTTTTATTGTTTTATAACGTTCCGGTGTGAAACAAATACTTTAACACGCCCCCTCAGCCCGAATCAAGTTGGGCAATATCGGGGTGTATAAATGAGCCAAACAGACCCTTAACAAGCTACCCGTAATCATGAGTGCTAAACAAGCAGTCAAACCACAACCGAAATTGGCTCTAATACCATGTTAAGACCCGAGGTTTCATTCTAAAAGGTCATATGTGTGTGAGAGAGGGAAAGACTAAGCATTGCAGTGAGAGAATATTTGTTAATGGTCAACTTATGTTCTTAGATCCATTTATATAAGCATCACCACCACCACCAATATTTGTCTATGTCTCTATATATATAATTAGGATCAATTTTTTTTATAACCCGAAATATAAACCACCCATCGGTGGGTAAATTCCGAGGAACATTTATCGAATTTTATTAAAATAAAAATAGTACAAAACGAGAGGACACTAGATCAAAACCTCTCAAAAGAAGGCATACCTCCTCGAAATACATGAACAGAAAAGTAAACGAAAGGAAAGAAATATAGTAACAAAAAGCGGGAAGAGTTGAAGCATCTAAGTGAACCAATGTTTTGACAAAGAGAAAAAGAGATTAGCGAATACAGGGAATATCAAGGGAGTCCAATTCAATAAGATTTAATGGAATTGGAAAGATTGTGCTTATTATAAAAGTACTTGAGCTGACTAAGATGTATGCCATCCTGGGCCAAAGCATGAGCTACTGAATTAATCTCCCTGTAGATATGCCTTATTACACACACACCCAACTCCTCACAGATCTTCCGAGTCATATCAACTGTACACATCAGATGAAAAGGCGAATGTTGAGCACCTTTCAAAGCTCTGATAACCATCTCAGAATCATATTCAAGCTAGAAATCCTGAAAGCCTTGATGTTTACAACATTTTAGAGCAATGTATCCGCTTTAAGCTCGGCTTGCACAACCGTGCTTGCTTTAATCGGAAAGGATATAGTCATGAGCAAGCTCCCTCTATCGTCTCTAAGCACTCTTCTTAAGATCAAATAAGAAGAGTGCTTATTGTAAAAAGTGAGAATGCATCTCGTGCATTGAATTTGAGATCTAATGGTTGTTACAGTGCAAAAATTGTTAAAAAGTGATGAGCAACATGGTGTTTTGTAATTAACTCAAGCTTTTATGCTATCGGGTAAAAGTGCATTAGATAAGCGTAAAATTGCAACAAAAAGGACTAAACGCGAATCCCTCTCATTTCTCACATTAAGATGTCTTCATATCCAATCCTATATAGAATTATATATATATATATATATATATAGAGTAGTCTTCCGGTCAGGTATACCTGACCAGAGCCCCGTCCGGCCTCCTCCATTTGGGGGTCTTCCCGGTGGTATTTTTTGCTCAAATTTTTTGTGTAGGGTCCTCATCAAGTCTAGTTCATCCATACCAAATTTCAGCCAAAAATTCAATCGGGAAGGTCGTCAAATGATTTTTGCAAGTTAACTGGTCCGGAATATGTATTTTAAAGTATTGCAAAATGCCAAATTGGCACCACGTGATTCCAACCTTTAGATCAATTCAACAAATGAGCAAGATGAGTTTATAGCTTGTAAATTAGGAGAAGTTTGTCTTTTATCACTTATATATATATATATATATATAGAGGAATGCTCCTGTCCAGACGTCCGGACAGGAGCCGCCGTCCGGCCGGCGGCGTTTGGCCGCCTTCCCGGTGGAATTTTTTGATGAAATTTTTATGGCATGTTCTCCATCAAGTCTAGTTTATCCACAAAAAAATTCAGCCAAAAACTCAATCGGGAAGGTCGTCAAATGATTTTTGCAAGTTAACTGGTCCGGAAAATACATATTCCGGACCAGTTAACTTGCAAAAATCATTTGACGACCTTCCCGATTGAGTTTTTGGCTGATTTTTTTTGTGGATAAACTAGACTTGATGGAGAACATGCCATAAAAATTTCATCAAAAAATTCCACCGGGAAGGCGTCCAAACGCCGCCGGCCGGACGGCGGCTCCTGTCCGGACGTCTGGACAGGATCTTTTCTATATATATATATATATATATATATATATATATATATATATATATATATATATATAGAGGAATGCTCCTGTCCAGACGTCCGGACAGGAGCCGCCGTCCGGCCGGCGGCGTTTGGCCGCCTTCCCGGTGGAATTTTTTGATGAAATTTTTATGGCATGTTCTCCATCAAGTCTAGTTTATCCACAAAAAAATTCAGCTAAAAACTCAATCGGGAAGGTCGTCAAATGATTTTTGCAAGTTAACTGGTCCGGAAAATACATATTCCGGACCAGTTAACTTGCAAAAATCATTTGACGACCTTCCCGATTGAGTTTTTGGCTGAATTTTTTTGTGGATAAACTAGACTTGATGGAGAACATGCCATAAAAATTTCATCAAAAAAATCCACCGGGAAGGCGGCCAAACGCCGCCGGCCGGACGGCGGCTCCTGTCCGGACGTCTGGACAGGATCTTTTCTATATATATATATATATATATATATATATATATATATATATATATATATTTCTTAGGCCTCTTTCATTTGAGGTGCTTCTGGGTCGAATTTTTTGATGAAATTTTGTGACCAGGTTCTCCATGGATTGAAGATTATGTCCACCAAGTTTCAGAATAAAATTCAATCGGGAAGTCGTTTAAATAAATTATTGAAAAAAACTGCATTTTATATATGCTAAAACCTGCACAATTTTGAAAAAATTATTTAACCGACTTCCCGATTGAATTTTATTCTGAAATTTGGTGGGCATAGTCAACACTTCATGGAGAACATGCTCACAAAATTTCATCAAAAAATAAATCCCGGAAGCACCTCAAATGAAAGAGGCATAAGAATTTCAATTCTTAGGCCTACCTTACTTGAACATTTTCCTATATATATATATATATATATATATATATATATATATATATATATATATATATATATATATATATATACCAATTTATGTAAAAGAGAGAGACTAAGAATTGCTTTGAGAGAATATTTGTGAATGGCATTGTTATTACAACAGTGCCTTGGAAAGCCTAGCCGGCAACTCAGCGTTCTCACAATGGGAAGTGCTCGCTAGGTTTCGTTACCTCGCTAGAAGAAGAAGAAGAATAGGCGACTTAGGCATCATCCAAACATCGTCTAGGCAAGCTTTTGGCATTAAGGCGTCTCCAGGTTTTATGTTTAGAAAGGCTAACCGCAATCCCATAAAATTAGGGCTCGTTTGGTAGTTTACACATTAAAACTTTGCACGCAAAATGATTGCATGTAAAGTTTAGGACATGTAAAATTGTTTGCATGTAAAATAAAGATACACCATTTGGTTACCTATGTAATCTATTTTTAAATTACACGCAAAGTCTTTGCAATGTTTGATAACAAAAATAACTTTACATAGTAAAATATTTATAAAAAACTACTTCGTACATCACTTCATGCGTGTGATAGCAAAAATTTGTGGCCATGGCTTTTTCTCCAGCAATATGGTACCTGCAGTTGCCGATGATGCACTCGCGAGTGTGCCATGGCGTTGCTCTCCAGCAGTATACAATGGGTCGAGGGGGATCAAAATGTTATTTTTGTAACTATTTGAAACCAACTCATTATACTTGCCGATGACAAATTATATTACTAATTTTTGCTTCCATACACTTGTAAAAAATAAATGTATGTGAAATAGCAGTTTATTTGAATTGAAAGCACAAAGTAGACATTATAAATTGAAAAGTTTAAATTGAAAATTACTTTATTGTCGTAGTTTCAACTACCAAAACAGTAACACTTTGAAGGAATGTAAAAGGATTAAATAGAAATCCAATATTGTCTTAATAAAACTAAATGATAAAAAATTCATAGAAAGTCACTAAAATGCCTCTAATTAGATTTCTCCGTTCAAGACAGCTCGGACATAAATCAACCTCATCATCACAATTAACCATTTTGGTTTCCTCATTCCAGCCAAAACCTGAAGCACCCCTCATCATAGAGAATTCCTTATATTGAGTTTTTAAATGCCTTAACCTATTTTTTATATTTGGATCTCCCAAAATATGACAACCAGGGATTTTTGTAGCCATCCACTTCTGCAGCTGCTGATAAAAACCAGTTTTGAATCCATTTTCAGCTTTCCAACCTTGGTTGATCAATTCCAGACAACCCTCAATGAGTATTTTGTCTTCATGAGAAGACCACTGATGATTATTGCGCTTCACTTTTGAACTCGGGGGTGTGATAGTACAATCTTCCATTGTAGACTCTATAACACAAATGTTAAGAACACACAATCATCATGGTGAAATACGCAGTCTTGCTTTATATGATGAGTTAATATAAAAAGAAAGTACAACACGTCCTGAAAAAAAAAATTATATAGATCGCTAGTATTTTATTATAAATAAAAACAAAGAGTTCTTGCAGCTCATCCACCAAGTGCACAAAGAGTGGACAGATTTTCTTAACAAAAAATCATAACAAATAATTAAGATGATTCCTAACAAATAAAAACGTATAAAACCACTAATATGTTTATTAATTCCTATTAGCTCGACGCTCATTCCATATTTCTTGGGCTAAGTTATCCCTAAATGCAGTCCAAGCTGCAGATGGCTCAATATCTTGTATGCTTGGGGCATTCAACAACGGATCAGAATCAGCATAATCTTCCGGCACCTTATCCTCAAGCGGATCCTTTCGCATCTCCCTTCTTATATGATTGTGAAGTAAAGCACAAGCAGTTATGATTCTACAATACGTCTTCACAGGGTACCACGATCTACTACGAAGAATTGCCCATCTCATTTTTAATAACCCAAATGATCTCTCAATGACATTGCGTGCACATGAATGCTTGTAATTAAACAATTCTTCTTTTGTTCTAGGATAATTTTGTGGACTCCATTCTTTTATGTGATACCGTTGGCCTCTATACGGAGCTAAAAACCCGTCTGCATTGCTGTATCCAGCATCACATAGATAGTAGCAACCTTGAGGAACTACAAAGCCATTTGGTCTAGAAATTGCACTTCTTAATACCCTTGCGTCCGCAGCAGAACCTTCCCACCCAGGCAATATGTAAATAAAATGTAAATCCCGAGAACAAACTCCAAGTACATTTGTTGCTAAATCGCCTTTCCTTGTCCTGTACTTGGGCTTTTCTTGTTCAGGGACATTTATCTGAATATAAGTTCCGTCTAGTGCTCCCAAACAATTCTACATATTAAAATAAAATAGTAGTACTTTGTTAGTAATTAGCTTATTTAACCATTTTTTATTTTGAGGTAAGTTCCAGGTAAATAATGTAAAATCAATACCTTAAACCATTTCCAACGATGTTCTTTACAATTTTGAGGCACTGGTTCAGGCTTCTTAAGCAAAACTTCATGTAGTCTCAAGATAGCAAGCAAGACCTTATTAAAGTTTCTGCTTATTGTCTCACCGCTACGCACAAATTCTCTTTTGGCCACTCTTACTTTGGTATGATGAGAGAGTATATAGAGGAATGAAGCAAGCATTTCCTCAACGGTTGAATTCTTTGTTGATCGCAACATGCCAATGGTTTCAACCATGTCACATAACACGTAAAATGCCCTCCTATCCATCCTAATGTTATCTACACATTCTTTATCGTCATCCCAAATCATTGTTCTAAAATTTACTCGTCTAATTTCATACCTCTCATAGGCACTTCCTTTTTGACACCTCTTCCTCTTTCGTAGAATAAAAGTGTCTCTATAATATTCTAACATCGCAAGCACAATGAGTAGAAAGTTTCTAAAATTTAAAGCAACAACATAAGCTGCCATGCACATTGTAATTTCGTCTTGCAATGAGCTGTCCATGATCAACACTAACACCAAAAAAATATAACTCCACTTAATTAGTATGTCATACAAATTTTATTTATTTATTTATTTATTTATTTATTTATTTTTGAAAGCTTGTTATAATAAGAATGAAAATATGAAAAGTTTGTGATACAATATTAGACAATTAGAAATTAAAAGATGTTATCACAAATCACAATCAAAGAAAAATTGTTCCAAATTAACATTAAAACTCAAAATTAGCTGGAACATCTAGTTAGAAGCTAGGCAACAATTGAACAACCGAACAGAGTAAATACGCCTTTTTAATAACAATGATAAATCAAATATAATGGGTATACGAGCATCAAATATCATAACTGGTATAATAACAGAGACCATTACATCATACAGAGTAGTAAAAGCAGTACAACACACATCAATTAACAAAAAAACTTCAAAATTCCTATTTCTGCAAACATGGGTTTCCAGTCCCCAATCCCTGTTCAGATTGCAAATGCTAACTTCACAGCAGCCGTGTATATACATATATTCATATATGTTTGTGTATATATAGATAGACAAATAATACGTATATATATTTGATCAACCCAAGTATTTCTCATACCTAAACAACGGATATGCATGGTTTAGCTTTCAAATTCAAGTATACATCAAATCTCAGCATATAATCAAAGTTACAGATCAAATATTTGAATATATATACACGTATATATAAATTAAACCAAAGTGTAGAAGCTGACCTCTTGATAACGTCGAGCGCAGAGAACAGATGGAGAAGAGATTTGATGATTTTATTTGCTTATATAGAAGATATTATGAAGTTCTTTCCGCCAATTTTTTTGCTTTGCCGCCACAGTCGTGTTTCAATCGATGCCGCCATATGTTTTAATCAATGCCGCCATATGTTTTAATCGCTCGCAAAAATAGGTTTTAATCGATGCCGGCTGTGGAAACCCTAGTAGTATTGGGCTTAGCCCATTTTGTATGTCTTGTATAGGAAACCCTAGGACTCTAAATATAGCTATAAATATAGCTTCTTGTATAGGATTTCATGTGAAGTATATTGAATACAATCTTATTATCCATTATCTTCAGTTAATACCCCATCATGTTTGGACTTCACCTCATATCTTCGGCCCATCCATCAGGAGCCTCCCATTAACCCCCCATCTGATGAGCACCCAAACTGCCCTCCTATGTCAGATCGTCCATTACAGGTATACCATCGACGTCCTCGACCTCCTCCCATTGAGCCCATCATGGCCACGCCCGTTGATTCCCCTATGACGGATCCTGCATCACCACCATCACCTACTCCAGCACTTGACACCACTCAGGATAATTTGCCAATTGCTCTCCGAAAAGGTACGCGTTCCACATTGAATCCACATCCCATATATAACTTTTTGAGTTATCACCGCCTCTCTACCCCTTACTATGCCTTTATTTCCCACCTATCTCATATATGCATTCCTAAAACCACACATGAGGCACTGACACACCCAGAGTGGCGTAAAGCCATGTTGGCTGAGATGGAGGCTCTTCATTCTAGTGGGACATGGGACTTAGTCCCCCTTCCCACTGGCAAATCAGTGGTGGGATGTCGGTGGATTTACACGGTTAAGGTTGGGCCTGATGGGGAGATTGATCGTTTTAAAGCACGCCTTGTGGCGAAAGGGTATACTCAGATATATGGCTTGGATTACACTGACACTTTTTCTCCTGTAGCGAAGATTGCATCAGTTCGTTTGGTTTTATCCATGGCAGCAATGAGCCGCTGGCCATTGTTCCAATTGGATATTAAAAACGCATTCCTTCACGGAGATCTGCACGAGGAAGTTTATATGGAGCAACCACCTGGATTTGTTGCTCAGGGGGAGTCTGGTATGGTGTGCAGATTACGTCGTTCATTATATGGCTTGAAGCAATCTCCACGTGCATGGTTTGGGAGGTTCAGTGCCGTTGTTTGCAGCTTTGGCATGATTCGCAGTGATGTTGATCATTCTATATTCTACAGACATTCTGCTGGCAACAAATGTATTTATCTTGTTGTGTATGTTGATGACATTGTCATTACAGGTAGCGATGATCAAGGAATTGCTCTCCTCAAGCAACATCTGTTTAGCAAATTTCAAACAAAAGACTTGGGAAAGTTGAGATACTTCCTTGGCATTGAGGTTGCACAGTCTCAAGATGGAATTGCTCTCTCACAAAGAAAGTATGCCTTGGATATTCTTGAGGAAACAGGTTTGCTAGATTGCAGGCCAGTGGATACACCAATGGATCCGAACGTTAAACTCGTATCAGAACAGGGAGATCTTTTGCCCAACAAGGAAAAATATAGAAGACTCATCGGAAAATTGAATTATCTTACCATCACGAGACCAGATATTTCATTTGCGGTAAGTGTTCTTAGCCAGTTTCTTGATAAGCCATGTACTGGACATTGGGATGCAGCTATTCGAGTTTTGAGATACATCAAGAAAACTCCAGGACAAGGATTGTTGTTTGAAGATCGAGGCCACCGTGATATTGTGGGATACTGTGATGCAGACTGGGCCGGATGTCCGATGGATAGACGTTCCACTTCGGGATATTGCATCTTGATTGGTGGAAACTTAATTTCATGGAAAAGTAAGAAACAGGATGTGGTTGCCAGATCTAGTGCTGAAGCAGAATATCGTGCAATGGCCCTTGCTACCTGTGAAATCTTATGGTTGAAGCATCTCCTCCAAGAGTTAAAATATGGAAACACAAAACCAGCTCAACTCATGTGTGATAATCAAGCTGCAATGCACATCGCATCAAATCCGGTATATCATGAGAGGACAAAACATATTGAAGTTGATTGTCATTTTATCCGAGAGAAGATCACCAGTGGACATATCATCACAAAATATGTGAACACAACTGGACAACTTGCAGATATTTTAACTAAGTCTCTTAGAGGTCCTAGAGTGGAATATATTTGTAACAAGCTTGGTACATATGATTTATATGCTCCAGCTTGAGGGGGAGTGTGGAAACCCTAGTAGTATTGGGCTTAGCCCATTTTGTATGTCTTGTATAGGAAACCCTAGGACTCTAAATATAGCTATAAATATAGCTTCTTGTATAGGATTTCATATGAAGTATATTGAATACAATCTTATATTTCACACCGGCAGTATGCCGCCATATGTTTTAAACTTTTAATCGCTCGCAAAAGTGGATGTAAACTACTTTGCAACCCTCCCCCCACGTAAAATATTTTACACGGTACAGTGTAAAATATGATTAAAAAAGTGTCCTACAGTTTACATTAAAATAGTTAAAACAAACGGTTTTAGAAACAAAATTTTAGGAAACTAATTCAAGGGACTTCAGGTATTTATTAGAGCCATCATTGACGTCGAAGAGTTTCAGAATGCCACAAGTTCAAAGCGCAGATGCAGTGACGAACCCCAGTGTTGAAATCTCACACCGTCAAAATATGAAGTAATAAAACATTATACTCCGTATTAAAATGAAACCTCGAGTCATAACATGACATCAAAATCAAATCGATTCATACTCATAATATAAGCCCCTTAAGAAAAATTGACGACACAATTATAAAAAAATGACAATGACGAACCAACAAAAAATGAATAACGACATGATTCAGACGAAGTGTCTGGTCATGGGAAGAGATATTGAAGTCTCACACTGGTAAAATATGAAATAATAAAGTACTACATTAAAACCTTGAGCTGCTATTCTTCCTATCAAGTTGACATTTTAGGATAGAATCTCGAGTTTTAATATTCAATAAAAGTTGTTCCCAGGTCCTAAATCCCAATCTGTTCTACCCGAGTACCTATATCCTACAACCGGATGTAGGTACATCCAGCCCAATTGAAAAGGACAGCCCATTAGCTAATATAGGCCATTTTATTTTCGATGGCATTTTTGTAATTTAAGCAAAAATCGCGGTTTCAGCTAAATGAGCATTAGTGTACATTTAATGAGCAATAGTCCAATGTTAATGAGTATTTAGCATCCAATAATGAACATCATGTTAGTACAACAAAGTTGATATCACAACTAAAAAAACGGTGACATTTTTGTAATATCAGTGAAAATCGTTATTTTCGATAGATGACCATTTACACACTGTTAATGAGCATCAGATGTATTCTATTGAGCATTAAGAGTCGAATAATGAGTAATGTGATATCAATTTCATACTACCTCCGTCCCAAAAAGAGATGCAAATTTGACTTTTCTTAGTCAAACAGTCTCGTTTTGTTCACTTAATTTGGATGTCAATTTTTAATTATGTTCTAATTTGGAGTTTACAACTTTGAAGAGATTTTAATGTAGTTTATGAATATGTAAATTTTAATTATTAAAAATTGAATTAATTATCTATACGGAGGGTTGACTTTTATTATTGGTTGACCAAAAATTGTTGACTTTGCAAAACAAATTGGGACGGAGGGAGTATATTGTAATTCACTTTCTTTTTTCTTTTTTTTTCTTTTATAAAAACTCATTAAATTATAACATATGAATTTCAATATGTGAATCGAATATAATATAATACTTTTGAAATATGCATTGTTATGACATTTTAAAAATGAGCATAACATGAGTACCAATTGAGCATATGTAACTTCCAAAATGAGCATAAATATGAAAATCATGAAGTTTTTGAGTTGGACGTCACGATATTTTCATTAAGCATCAAACCTCCTATATTGAGATAAAAATAACGCTTTCTGTTGAATGAACTTTTAATTAGCACTAACCTATTATATTAAGTGTTAGGAGTCTAGTATTGAGCATCGTAATCTCTGTTTTATATCTTTTAATTGACATTCTTTTTATATTTTTTCTTTTATAGAAACTTATTAAATTATATCTACAATCAATCTCTATGAAGTTCAATATGTGAATCTAATGTAATATGATGCTTTTGAAATATGCATTGATATAACATTTTAAAAATGAGCAAAACATCATTATCGATTGAGCATATATAACTTACAAAATAAGCATTAATATGAAAAATAAACTTTGTTAGTTGAGCATCAAGACATTTTTTCATTGAGCATTAAATCTCCTCTATTGAGTATTAGAAGCGTGCAATTGAGTACCGATTGAGCATTCGCAAATTATAAAATGAGCATTAGTATGACAATCATAAGTTTTTTTTAGTTGAGCGAGCATCAAAACGTTTTCATTGAGCATCAAATCTTCTCTATTGAGTATTAAAAATATGCAATTGAATATCATGGTCTGTGCTCTCGTATCTATAATTAACTCCTACTTCAATCTAATTTAATATGTTACTCTTGAAATATGGATAGATATAACATTTTAAAATGAGCATAACATCAGTATCAAATGAGTATACATAATTTACAAAAAGAGCATTGATATGGAAATCGCAAACTTTGTTAATTGAACATCAAAACATTTTTCATTGAGTATCAAACTTTCTTTTATTGAATTACAAAAATAATCTTGTTCTTTTTATAATTGATGTTTACTCATGCACATTTATTTTACATTATACTCATTTTTGTATAAAACAAAATTGAGTAAATAAAACACAATGTATAATAAACTAATAAAGATATATAATTCATTCATTCTCATTTACCCCAATGCCGCAAAGGCTCCCACCTACGGTGGGGTAAGGGGGGGTCGGATGTACGCAGTCTTACCCCTGTAAGAGCACAGAGAGACTGTTTCCGGATGACACGTAGTGAAATTCGCGTCCAAAATTGCATGGACTGACTGCTGCTTCAAACAAAGAAGCACAGACAGTTTAGTGAGCCATTTTGCTTTATTCCATCATATTCTCAAGCCAAAAAATAATGAATCTTTGACTCTATTGCAAATGATGGAAATAAATAAAGATATATAATTAAAATAAAAAAATAGAAAAATGAAAAATCAATACCTAAAACTTTTTATATTACACAAATAAAAAAAACTAAGTTAGAAAGTTGATTGGAAAAAGAGAAAATCTGGAACATTAAGTAATATTTTATATTATAGATTTTCATGATAATTTAATTGAAAATAAAAAAAAAATGTAAAGAAAAAAACAAAAACCTGAAAAGGAAGAACCGAAAGAAAACAAAAAGGTCGTTACCGAATAAAACAAAAGAAAACAAAGAACTGAAAACAAGGAGTAAACAAGGAAGGAACGGAATGCTAAGCAAATTAAATCGCCGGATGTACGTACCACCGGCGGTACGATATAATTTACCGTTCTACCCGTATGTTATAGTCAGATTAAGTATAAAAACCGAGTACTCCACTACCCGTACAATTTTATAAAGGGGAAAAAGACCAAAAACGACATCAAAGTTTTTAACAAAGTTCAGATTGGACACTAAAGTTTTAAGTAGACCAAATAAACACAAATTTAATCTTTTTGGTTCCATTTCAGCCACCCTTAAGGATGTTTTCTTTTGGACTGAAATTTGCTGGTCTGGTCTGGTCTGGTCTGGTCTGTTTAAGTCTGGTCTGGTCTGAACTGGTCTGGTAAACGTCTGGTCTCTGTGTATTTTATAACTATCCAAGTCTGGTCTGGTCTGGTCTGATCTGTTTAAGTCTGGTCTGGTCTGGGACTGAAAAACAGTCCAAAAGAAAACATCCTAACTGCTCCGTTATATTGTTCCTTTGGATGCCGCTAAGCAAGACCAGAATCCGAAAACCCCTTTATCTGGTGTCTCAATCCCGACCTGCCCAGACCACCACACGCTCTCAAGAAACCCTGCCAACTCTAAATTTCATGACCAGAAGACCTTGGGTCCGCGATTTATTTCAAGACATCCGAGATTCACTGTTACTAAGAAATTGATGTTCCTCGCAAAAAAAAAATGTTTCCAGAAATCATCTCCAACTCCTTTGTTCCAATCGTCCATGCCACTACGTATAGTCATGGACCCGGGCCCGGCCGGGCTTTTTTTTGGGAAGGAAGGCCCGGGACCGGCCCGGGTAGCCACCGGGTCCGGGCCGGGCCTCCGGTTCGATCATAATTTTTTTTTTTTTGCTTTCCTAACCCCCCCACTCACCCCCCCCAAACCCCCAAACCCCTCCTAACCATCAAGCCCAACCCGGCTAACCCCAAAAAATGAAAAAAAAAAAAAAAAAAAAAAAAATCAATTCGGCCCGGGCCCGGGCCCGACCCGGCCGGGCCGGTTCACCAAATACAAGGCCCGAGCCCGGACCCGCCCCCCCCACCGGGCCTAGGCCCGACCCGGACCCGGACCTGAGAACCGGGCCGGTTCCGGGCCCGCACAGTGGCGGGCCGGGCCGGTCCCGGGCCGGGCGGCCCGAACCGGGTCCATGCCTAACTACGTAATTGGTTGCACCATTGTAGCGATTGCTGGTGTCGTTCCCAGCAAGCCGATGCAAATCATTGGTGCAAATTGACCCTCTGTGATTCTTCCGTTTGCCCGACCATATCCTTCAAACTTAAAGTTTTTGTTCTTTTTCTTCCCAGCCTAAAGTGAAGTTTAATTTTTAAATTTAACTAATGGAGTGTCTACTGGTGAAAGTGTTAAACATCTACCGTCCCTATTTAGCCAAAGACGGGATCTACTCACATGAACTTTGTTTTCATTGGGGCTGTGTTTTTTAATCGAGATGGCACTAACGACAGGAAAGATCATTTAAAAGAGATGTTAAAAGGGTGGCTGAAATGGAACCAAAAAGTTTAAAATTGTGTTTATTTGGTCTATAGTGTCCAATTTGAACTTCATGAAAAACGTCGGTGTCATTTTTGGACCTTTTCCCTTTTATAAAGTATATAAAAAGTATTAAGCTATTTGAGACGGGCATTTTTACTCTTCATTCCCATTAATAAACCTTGTCTCTAATTATTAAATGTTAGTTTCAGTTGTAGGTTATACAGTTTAATTAGTAATATATTATACATAATATATCAAGTAGTATAAATTACAAATTAAATATAGTTAAACCGGATATTATGAATATCATACTACGTATATAATTATATATATATATATATATATATATATATATATATCATTATATATATGAGAGCTCTTCCTCTCCGGAATTTCCGGACAGGATCCTGGCCCGGCCAACTCAATTTGAGGTGGTTTCCGGTGGTATTTTTGACCCAAATTTTTTGTGTATGTTCCTCATCAAGTCTAGTTCATCCATACCAAATTTCTGAAAAAAAATTCAATCGGGAAGGTCGTCAAATGATTTTTACATATTCCGGACCAGTAAACTTGCAAAAATCATTTGATGACCTTCCCGATTGAATTGTTTTCTGAAATTTGGTATGGATGAACTAGACTTGATGAGGAACATACACAAAAAATTTGGGTCAAAAATACCACCGAGAACCACCTCAAATTGAGGTGGCCGGACAGGGGAGTGGTCCGGCCGAGGGCATTTTGGGCACTTCCCGATGGAATTTTTTGATGAAAGTTTTTGAGCATGTTCTTCATGAGGTCTAGTTTATTCATACCAAATTTCAGATCAAAATTCGATGGGAAGACATTCAAATAATTTTTTGAAGTTGACTGCGTCAAAGTATACATATAAAAACCCAGTCAACTTCAAAAAAATATTTGAATGCCTTCCCGATCGAATTTTGAGCTGAAATTTGGTATGGATAAACTAGACTTGATGAAGAACATGTCCAAAAAATTTTATCAAAAAATTCCACCGGGAAGTGCCCGAAATGCCCTCGGCCGGACGGCGGTTCCCGTCAGGCCGGCTGGACATGAAAAGTCCTCTCTCTCTCTCTATATATATATATAAACTATATATATGACACAATGTGCAACTAGTCGCCCAATTGCCTAGGCAATATGGCAGTCGACTGGCTCCCCGACTTGCCTTACCACCGTGACAACCATGGTGAATGGTCAATTTATGTTCTTAGATCCATTTATACAAGCATCAACATGACCACCAATACTCCCCCTACCTGAAGCCTCTTCCATTTGTCTCCTCTTTATTGACCGGCTTTTCACATAATCTTCCTTCTCATCTACAAATGAAAGGAAAGTGTGGAGCCTCCCTGTCCGGGAGCTTCCACCACCACTGCTAGACAGATCAGGATCAGACGAATACCTCTTGAACTGGTAGGTGAGAAGTATGAAGTACAGCATTAGAGCTAAGAAGCTCACAGCCCCACAGATGGAAAAGAGACCTGCAAAGCTCCTTAGCTCAAGATGGTCAACTTCAAACTTTGTGTTCTGTGATGTGCAAGCACTTCTCGTAAGCCATTTTTCATGGATTCTCTGAAGCTCTCCATTTTCTGAGAGTTTTAGTATTGCGGTTGACAAGTCCACTGCCAGAGGAGAGTCCCTTGGGAAAGCCTTAACCAAATATTTTGAGATTAGAATTTAGAAACATGTTACACTACAATACACTAGGATGATGGGTTTTGTGATGCAAAGGTTAAGAAGAGTCAATACACACTACGCCGGATCACATACATGTTCTCAAAACATTTAGGTACCAACTGCTGTACTGCAGCCTATTGTTTGATGGGATCTAAGTGGAAGTGGAAGGGTCTAAAGTCCAGGGGGGAATTAATTGGGAATAGTAGTGGATTTTTTAATAACAAAATGACTTTTTCATGCATGTGAAAAAAATACCCTGTGAAATTGTGGCTGAAATGGTTGAAAATATAGAAAGATCACTTAGAGCAAACTTACAAAGCCCCAACCGTTCTTCTGAAACTCCTGGCCTACAATACTGAACTCACAGTGTGTTGATAAAAAAACTTCCATGTAGGCACGTTCATCAACCACAGCCATAACACCACCATTTGTAGGACCCTTCCTTAGAGCATCCACATAATCTTCAGGCAAATTAAGAGGAACAAGCCTAGATGCATGAATACCAAGCTCCTCAACCAGATAATTCCGTGTAAATGAACCAAGTTGATAACCGATTGGATCGTTCGAAGTCAACAAGCTCTCGATCCCTTTCACCGCAGAAGAAAGACGTTGAACAGTGAGGATTGAGGTTAAACTAGCTGTGTAGCTTGAGGTTATGATCAAGACCACGAAAAGCCATACGATTAGGACGACTCGGCCAAGGGTGCTTACTGTAGTTTCCTCTGAGGGGCAAAAAGGACAATAAGAAATTTCATTTAAAAAAAGCTTGTCAGGTTACTGAAGTTCATTAATGTGTGGAGTAGTTCACTTACTGTGTGCAAAGAAGAGAGTTGAAAAGCTAAACCTGAAATTGGAAAACCATAAAGCTTAGTCACTTTGGAGCACGTGACTCAAAGAAAGAATGATCCTTGATTTTTTTTTTTTTGCTTCTAGATGTTTAGGGTCTGTTTGCATCCGGAAATGATTGGGAAAGAAAATATATAGGAAATGTTTGGGAGGAAAAAATGCTGGGCAAAGTTAAAAAACTAGTTCAAACTCAATAAATTAATTTTGGAAGTTTATTCAAACTCGTTATATTTTTCCATCATTTCCAATGGAGTAAAGACTCACTATTTTTGGGCATGGGAATACGATGGAATGAATAGAAATATGTCTCACTAAATTGTTTGTGCTTCTTTGTTATGAAGTAGCAGTCAGTCTATGCAATTTTTATGCGATTATCATTATGAGTCCTCATTTGCAGGTTACTGTCTGCGCTTCTTTGTTATGAAGCAGCGGTCAGTCAATGCAATTTTGGACGTGATTTTCACCATGGGTCATCCGAAAACAGTCTCTTTGTGCTTTAGTACAGGGGTAAGACTGCGTACATCCGACCCCCCTTACCCCACCGTAGGTGGGAGCCTTTGCGGCCCTGGGGTAAATGATGAATGAAATGAATGATCATTATGAGTCCTCCAGAAACAGTCTCTTTGTGGTTTAGTACTAGTGTAAGGCTGCATATATCCGACCCCCTTATCCCACCGTAGGTGGGAAACCTTTGCGGCATTGGAATAATGTTGTAGTTGTATTCAAACTCGTTATATGATAAAGACAAAGAAATCAAATATACGCAAAGTTGTAAAACCTTTAATGAAATTTGATTTTTGCTCTTTTACTTTCCATTCAAAGGAAAACGAACATAAAACTGTTTTCCTCGCATATTTTCCATTTCTATACCATTTCCTACATTATAAACAAACCTTAATGTTTAGCCTCATTCCAACATATATCCCTGACGCACTCTTTACTACCTAAGACACTATAGTACAGATAATCAACGATAAATAAATACCGTTGCCCAGAGCCAAAAGGCTAAACCAACTTTTATTCCAAGATGATCAAGAATGAAGCATACAAGGGGTATAAATAACCTTCTAGGTCTAATAAGAATAGGAATCCTAATTAAATTATTCTAGGAAACTGAATGGAATAGGAAACCTCTAGTTCTAATAGAACTCCTAATTAAATCATTCTAGGAAACTAAATAGAAACAGGAAACCTCTAATTCTAATAAGAATATAAGTCCTAAATAAATCCTACCAGGAAACAAATTAAATTAGGAAACAAAATAAAAGAAATAATAAATATTAATTAAACAGCCCGCAACCAGCCCACGGAGGTGGGCTCAAGCCCGTCCTGCCCCATGCTCTTCCCGCTTCATATCAATCCATCCTCCTTCAAATTAACCTTGTCCTCAAGGTTGAAAACTCGTGGAACGGGAACTGAAATTTGCAGACATAGAATAGACTGGAAAATATTCTTCTTCTCTTTCCTGAACCTTTTCCTGGCCGGTTATTTCACATAATTCATGCTGCTTGAGGTCCAACTTTTCATCCTCCTCAGCTATCATTACCCGCAGCTGCTTAAAGGGGCAGTCATGTGTTGGCGTAAATGGTTTCTTACACCTAAAGCATAATCCCTTCGCCCGCAATTCTGCAAACTCTTTTGGCGGAAGACGAGTGAACTGAGAGCGTGTCATGGACTGCCCGGACTGCCCTGATCTTGTCCCAGGGGGCTGTCCACTGTCTTTCGCCAAGCTGCCCTCTGAACCCTGTAAGCTGCCACCAATGGTGGTCAACGGGGAACCTGTGTTTGCCCTTAAAAGGCTGCTAGAACGTACCCCTGACGAATGATAATTCAGGCTGTCACTTTCTCCACTTTGGACGAACAGATTATACTCCACTTCGCGAGCTAATTCCATCGCCATCTCCAGGTTGTTTGGTCGAAGCAATCGCAGCGAGCTTCAGATTGTTTCCTTAAGACCGCTCATGTAATATCCCAAATAGTGCTCATCAGACAAACCCAAGACTTGACTTGCCAACTGGACAAAAAGAATGTTACTCCCTCCGTATCAAATTAATTGACCCATTTGCTTCTCACGCAGTTTAAGACAATTAATGTAGACTTTATTAAAAGTAAGAGGTTTTTGGTACTGTAGCGACACTGTAGCGGTACTGTAGCAGTACTGTAGCTGCTTTTTGAGTGGGATTCTTTCCAAAAAGGGAAAGGGGTCAATTAATTTGATACCCCAAAAAAGGAAAGTGGGTCAAGTAATTTGATATGGAGGGAGTATAATCCTCCACAGTTCCAGCTTGCTTGACTCCAGACAGTCGTTCAAACCGGTTTCCCTGGTATCGAGAATCAAATCTGGTAACCAGGGCTTGTTTGAATTCTTCCCAGTTTATACCGGGTTTGCGTGATCTCAGCCATGTAACCCAGTAAAGCGCTCCACCTTCCATGGTTACCATAGCGGCAACCACCTTTCTCTCTGGTAGGGTTGCTGCTCCACCCGGGCTAACCACCCGATCGGGTCCCACCCATCGAACGTGGGTAGTGGCGTCGGAGTTGGATTGCGCCCTCCCCCGTCGATATGCGGCACTGTCAGCGCGCCGATGTTGGCTCCCACCGCGCCGATGTCCGGTGACCCAGGCGGTACCAACGCCTTTGGTTAACGCGGCCAGAGAAGCCGCGATTTCCTCCAGTTTCGCACCGTAATCTCTTAGTGTCAGGTTCATCACCTCCAATTTCATACCATGGTCGTCGAGTGTCAGGTTCGTCCGGGTCTGTTCGGCGCCCAGTCGGGCCACCTCCTCTCCCGTGCGACTTTGTTCACTTTCCAATTCTTGCAATCGATCACTTTGAGATCTCGTCATTGTGGCGGGACGGGATCCGGCAGGTCGGACCAATTGATAGGAACAAAAACAATAAAATCAACGGAGTGAACCGTTGCCCAGATAATCAATGATAAATAAATACCGTTGCCCAGAGCCAAAAGGATAAACCAACTTTTATTCCAAGATGATCAAGAATGAAGCATACAAGGGGTATAAATAACCTTCTAGGTCTAACAAGAATAGGAATCCTAATTAAATTATTCTAGGAAACTGAATGGAATAGGAAACCTCTAGTTCTAATAGAACTCCTAATTAAATCATTCTAGGAAACTAAATAGAAACAGGAAAACTCTAATTCTAATAAGAATAGAAGTCCTAAATAAATCGTACCAGGAAACAAATTAAATTAGGAAACAAAATAAAAGGAATAATAAATATTAATTAAACAGCCCGCAACCAGCCCACGGAGGTGGGCTCAAGCCCGTCCCGCCCCATGCTCTTCCCGCTTCATATCAGGTAGTTAGAAACATACCAGAGAATGGTGATGAATTGCTTTTTAGGAGGTCCACGAAAATCCTCATTCATTCTGTGTTCCAAAAACCAGACGACGGCCCCCACAATGAGGAAAAAGATTCCAGTAATAGCCCACATAGGAGGAGTGAAAGGTCTAAGAAAAGCCCAAGCACTTGAGCTCAATTCTTTCACAGGTACCACCACAACTAGCCCTGATTCAATGTAAGGTTGAGTAAAGTCGGCCATCTTCGTTCGCTTGGTTGTGATCGCAATGTCCCCTACTGCTGCATCATAAACCTGAAACCATACCATTCCCAGTTTTTCTTTTAGTCATAAGAGTTGGGATGGGGTTCAACCTAGGCACAAAGAGTAAAGTTTGGGTGCTAATTATTAGGTTCAGGTTTCGAACCCAAATTTCTAAATTACATTATTCCATCTAGTACAAGCAGTGAGGATCGTATGTCAGACTATCTTCCCGGCTCAGATTTCCTGAGTTCGGTTTTCCAAGGGCAAACCACAGCGCTACCCTAGACCACAATGGTCTATACCACCTTCACCAACTACAAACCAGACATACAACATAACCAACATAAGCTAAAATATATTTTGAGTGGAGATGAAACAATAATAGACAAATCTCTTCTAAACCCATAACTACAATTTACAAGCACACCAATTACACTATCCAATGGATGTATTCCCTTCAGTCCTTATAAAACACAAACCTTTAAGGAGGAGACAGTGGTCCTTATATGAGGCATGGTTTTTTTCAACAAGTAATTAACGTTGTTTTCCCATTGTTTAATATTATGTCCCTAATAAATATTGAGTCATATTTTGAAAGTATACATGCATGATAATGTAGTGGTTGCACTATCTTTTAGAGATCAGGAAAATGAACTAATTTACCGAGTTGGACATAACATTAGGTTGCACCCGAACCTTATGCTTGTGTGTCTATCTATATATATATATATGTATAGCAATGTAAAGTGTATACGTAGTATTAAATAAACTTAGAGCCTTAGCAACTCACCCCGGAAGTGATTAGATGCACAATTTCTGTATGGTTTGGGTTTTTAAGGCCATCCCCCAAGGACACAAACTTGTAAGGGACAGAATATGGTAATAAGGTAACAGCATTAGTGAAAACTTCAATGCAGTAGCCTCTGAACATATCATCATCATCATCACCACCACCTGTCACCTGCCCTACAAATTCCTGAAAACTAACCCTTTTAGGGACACCTATTTTTAACTTCTTTCCATTGTTAGGGAATACCCAACCTCGGGGCTTGCTGGTCATTTGACCAGGCCATATCATGCCGTGTAGTCGTTGATTTGAAGAAGAGATGTTTGATGGTTTTGAATAAAGCGATTCAGGAGGATTAACTGATAGTCTGGAATAATTTGACCAATAACCAACCCTTGTAAATCCATTCCCTACCATATTTATGACCTCAAATGCTGGTCTGTTTAGGTCCCTATCTGATGTGAACCTGATGTAACAAACTATATAGATCAGGGAAAAAAAGAATAATACAATTACTGCTCCATACTAAATGTATTCCATACAAAAATAAGCATAACATTAGACAAATTATGCACCAATAATGGTAATTGAACGTGAGCACTGAATTGGTCAATAATGGAAAACAATAGGACTGTGATAAGCCTCTGAAAGGCAGTTGACGTTGCTGCTATTTTTTAGCCCTTAGTGGGAAGTTGGTTATGGCATGACTCATATCCTCTGAAGTGTAATCCACTACTTTATTGCATTATTAGTAAGTAGTATAAATACTTGCTAATTAGCTCTATCCTAGGGAAGATATTACTGGAAATTATCGTGGAAATTATCATGTCCCTTCCAAATGGACAATTTCTCAATTCTCACTCTCTTTTTATTTTTTGTCAAGACTTAGAGTTTCTTGTCAATCTCCTAGGAGGAGTAGCCCACGACTTTATATGTTAGCTTGCATTTTTATATGCAATTTATGTGAAATAGCTTAATACGCCCCACAAAATGGTTGCTCATTGAATCAGACCAACCTTGTAGTTCAATTTTGGGGCTTACCAGGATCTAATTGTTCATTAGAGTTTAATCGGCTTTGATACCATGTCAAGATTTGGGATTTCATACTATTGGTGAACGTGACAGGAATAGCCCACGACTTTGAGCTTGTTAGGTAACTTCCCTTATTTATTTTGATTATTACACAACTTAGTGCGCGAAATCAGAAGTTACGTGTTTGGTGAAAAAATGGTCAGATGAGCTGAAAAAGAAAAACAGGATCACCAAACGGGCTCTTTACATGGCATTTTGTATTTTTAATTTATATACGCACCCAGTGTAGAATAGCAATAGTTTTTATCCGTTCGTGTGGCTCTTATCATTTTGGTATTAGAGCCGGTTATATGCTAATGGTTTCCAATTAGTCTACCATCCAAACTGATCCACACATTCAACTAGTGAATTCCTTTGTTGAAACAAATCCTGATTTCATTCAATAAGTAACATTGATTGCTTCACGATTGCAAACTCTAGACGGACAAAAGATGTTCAAATAAAATCTCAACAGGGTGATGGCCAATATGGTGGATCGAGCAAAGGTAAGGCTAAGAAAATGTTACGGACCAGCTCATACTAGGCCCACACCAATGCCATAAGCCCGGGTGTAGAACTGACTCCCACAAGGCTAGCCAATTAGGAGGAGGGGACACCTAGCTTATAAGCCACCGCCCACCGATCAAGCCCATACTTGATCAGTGTGGGATCGTTACAATACCCCACGTTTCGAAGAGCCAATGTCCTCGTTGGTCATGACTATGTTGGTCCCGGATGGCACCCCCAGGGCCCAAGCCACCACTCCATAGGCCACCACTCCGAGTGTTGGGACGGGGAAGATGGGGATGACTCTGATACCAATTATTACGGACCTAGCCCATACTAGACCCACACCAATGCCATAAGCCCAGGTGTAGAACTCACTCCCAAAAGACTTGTCAATAAGGAGAAGGAGACACCTAGCTTATAAGCCACCGATCAAGACAATACTTGATCGGTGTGGGATTGTTACATAAAAGTCAAATGGGATCTCAAGAAAGGGTACGAGTGCCTTGTGGATATATCCTCGACAAAGATATGATGCACTTGGCATGGCAACAAAGCTTCACTTGTAGGCCCACAAGGATGGATTCTAAAAGCTTCACTCTAGTTTCTGTCTAGCTTTCGCAATGATATTTGATTGGAAGAACTTGTTAATTTCACTCCAAAGTTTTGGTGCGAGTGTCTGTATTAGATAACACGAGCAACGAGAGCTCAAGAGAGTGACACAAGGAGCCATGAAAACAACATTTGATCTTGTTGCTCCTAGAGGATATACACTTCGTTCACGATTCCGCTGGCCAGTTAGTGAATTGTTTTGGAATCTCTGGCTTCACAATAAATCGAAGCAGTTTATGTGCTCAAACCATAGATTCAACATGGTGTTTCCACAAGAGAAAATTGTTAGAGTCAAGTTTGATTGGAAGAAGAGGTGCAAACTGGAGAGGTAGTGCTTCCATAGTTTCTAGCACACGAAGAAGAATTGGGACTTTCATTTGAGATCGCCATTAATGGATCAAGCTAAGCTCTGTTACCATAGTAGAATAGCAACAATAATGAAAGAGACTAATGAGAATGATCTTCTTGTTTTGATATGAACAACCATACACAGTATTTATAGAAACAGACAACCATAACAAACTAAACAAAATCGGGTGGCTTTGACACAGTTCTAGTGGTGGTGAATCGCACTCTAGAATCACACCTCATCTTGGAGCAAGTACCTAGTGTTGGCTGAGTATTTGATTTGATCATATCTTGTTGTATTATGTTGCGATTCAAGCGTTTTATATCTCGTTGGAAAGGTTTTGTTTGAGCTCTAAAACTCATATTCAGACTTTATTTATAATGTATTAAAGAATAAATACGTAGAAACCTGAAATTCATAAGCATTGTCGAGTTCACTCTAAACTTGTGTAGTGTTTGATTTGATCATATCTTGTTGTATTTCGTTCGGTTTCAAGCGTTTTATAGATCGTTGGAAAGATCATATCGAGTTATAAAACTCGTATACATACTTCATTTACAGAATATTAAAGGATAGGTGTCAATCAGAGAATCAGTAGAAAATATCTTTGTTACCTTATTGAAATCTTTGTAATTATCGGAAGTTTTGTTAAAAAAATAAAACACAAACAAAATCAACAAATTACCACAAACCTCACAAACTAAGTAGCATGATAAATTTGATCAAAGTGAGAAAGGTACAATTGCACTTTACTTGCAAATAGTGTGATCTAATAATAATAATAATAATAATAAGATATATGTGGAATTAGCATTTAACCAATATTCCTGATACCTGCAGCAATCCCAATGATGGTGATGAGCAAAGCATATCCCAATGATGGTGATGAGCAAAGCATATCCCAATGATGGTGATGAGCAAAGCATCTCTAAGCTTATTGTTATTTGTATCTTGCCCTAACATCTTCAATACCTCCATCAGTAAAATATTCTTCGGATTCAGATAAGGTAGCCTACTCTCAATCAACCTCCTAAGACTCTGGTTATTCTCAGAGAGCTTCTCGTGCCCCATCACCAAAAGCACATACTTCTCTGTCGTCAAAAGCTCTCCCCTCAAGTCAATGCCCAATTTTTGTCTGCTTATAGACACTAACACTTCATCATAGTGCTTCGCAATGGGAATGTCCGCTTTCCCGAGAACCATCTCTATGAGATCAATGGTTGACTGAAAAAATGGCCAATCTTTGTACATTGCACGTAAATCTTTAGTGTGCCCTTTCTTGCAAACGCCCTTAAGGCCAGCTCCAACCCTTAGCCAAGAGGGGAGGATGAACCTTGTTTGAGTCCACGCAAATATCCATGGAATAGTCTGGAGATGTTCTATTCATGCCGTGTTTTTTCTTCTTGTTGGTCGGCTTCCAATGTTGAGATATCCAAGCTCGGCTTGTGGGGTGGCTTCGTGGTGTTTCTCTTTGCGTGGTGGTTGGGACTTGGGGTGGGCGCAACTGCGCAAGGTGGCAAGTAGTACAGCTGTTGTGTAGATCTCAAGCTGCCTAAGCGCAACGTGGGGTAGTCCAAACTTTGCTTGAACCATTTCTCCTTGTTCTGTTGACCGGACTGTTCCCATAACAGAACCAGGTCACTGGGATTGAATGGCAACTGGCAAGGTAAGTGTTCATTACATGCAGCTATCACATCTTCTTGATCTTTATAAAGCTCCCATGCGGCTGTAAAACGCCCTCCATCTTTCCTGGAGTCCGAATAACCAACCATCACCTCTTGATGTCCATTATGATTCTTTTTTATGTGGTCTCGGTACCAGTCGATCGATAGTAGCTTCCTGATCACTGAACCAGCTTCTCTTAAATCCTTCACAGTTTCAAACAGTGGAACCACCTGTAGTCTCTTCGGATTGCTTCAATCCATACCCAAAAAAATGGCCTGCTCATCTGCCCCTAATATCCAAATGTGAACTTGAGCATCAATCACCTCCCAAGTTTCATCCTTTGTGGCCCTAATATCCTTAGTGGCAGAGTTCTGTGTGGAAGAGTCATCCATGTGAGCCCACAAATCCTTTTCTTTCAGAAAGGTTTCAAATTGAAACGCCCATGATAGAGTATATGGGCCTGGACCCCATGCCCCACATACTCATAAAGTCAACGATGCCAAAAGAACATCCACGTGGCCCCCTTCAGCCCAGTAAGGGCCTGCAACGGCCAGAACCGGATCAGCTCAGGACACCGCCTGGAGGAAAGATGGGCCTCATCGGCCATGGACCACATCGGCCAAAAGCACTGCATCGGCCAGGATGGCTCCTGGCAGAATGTAACTTTCTTACTTTATTTCGCTAAGTGTTGTACTCAGCCCATTAGTGGCCCTATTTCGCCCAAAGAAGACATGATTATTGTAATGGGCCTCCTAAGCCCATGGCTAGGAGCCCAAATCCACATTTTCCCTATAAATACTCCCCTTGGGGGTAGTTATTAGGGGTTGAGAAATATTAATTGCTCACTTTCTCTCTCTAGCTCTCACTTCTCTCTAGAATTAAATACTCTATCAGCCCAAGTAACATAATTCTTGCAATCAAATCGAACACACAAATTTTCAAATTTATCCCATGATAACAAAAAGAGCTGAGATAGAAGATGGCTGTAACTAAGGCGGTGATGCCAACCAAGAGCTGAGATAGCAGAATCTGAGAGGAAACCCTAAGGTTTGTGTTAAAAATCTGAGACGTCGAGCAAGAACTCCATGAACAAACCTAAGTGAATTTTAAAAAATAACTGCTGAAAAAATGCTTATGGCTCTGATACCATGTCACGAATATGACTAGAAATGATAAAATCATGATTTAAAATCAGGAATTAAGAACTGGGAATTCTGGAAAACTTGAGCTGCCTTGCTCAGCTGTTTATTTAAACTTAGATAGGCAACATATGAATATATGTGCAAGGAAACAAATCAAGAGATCCTTACAATTAATGCAAGATATCCCTGCACTTAATGCCAAATAAAAACTTCCTATGATTACAAAGATTCAATAAGGTAACAAAGATATATTTCCACTGATTCTCTGATTGACAATCAGTACGTATTACTCTGAAATTAAAAATTATTGCCGAGTTGACTCTGAACATGGGAACCACTCCACTTATAATTCTCTGTGATCGAGATCCGCCTGTTCTAGACCCTTTTGTGTCTGGAGAAAAAAACAATGATGACCTAGAAAAATAACTACTGTCTCGTGATGCTATGCTAAAACTTCTTTGGGAGAACCTCCAAAGCGCTCAATGCCAGATAAGAGCTCAAGTTGACTCCAAACGTCGGAAGTTGTCTTTTGAGGTAGGAGATGATGTCTTCCTTTAAATTCAACCTTTCCGTCAACGTTCATTTTCCAAGCGACGGTTTGAAAAGTTGTCCCTCGTTTTTTTGGCCCTTATTCGATAGTTCATCGAGTTGGTCGCTCTACCTGAAGATTGCAAAATTCATCCAAACTTTCATGTCTCCTTGTGGCGCATTGCTTATGGACAGTCCCCTTCGGTTCCGCCCACTGCCCTTCCTAATTCTACTGATTAGGAGTATGTGTTACATCCTGAAAAAGTGTCACCAACGGGTTTCTGGTTCTAATTTGGAATTGTTGGTGCAATGGGCAGGCCGTCCTATCATCGAAAAAGCAACTTGGGAAGATTATGACCTACTTTCCAAGCAGTTCCCTTCTTTCTACCTGAGGACAAGGTGACTTTTCAGGGGGGAGTACTGATAAGCCACTAAGAACTTGTTCTCACCTGAAGAAAAAACCTCTGAAAGGCAGTTGACGTTGTTGAGTTGCTGTTTTTTAGCCCTTAGTGGCTTAGTGGGAAGTTGGTTATGGGCATGACCGATGCCCTGTAAAGTATAAACCACTACATTATTGCATTATTAGTAATTATAAATACTTGCTAATTAGCTCTGTAATAGGGAAGATATTACTGGAAATTATCCTATCGTAAAAGGAGACTTGTCCCCTCGAAACGGAGAGAGAACCTTGGGAAATTTGTTCAGATACTATAAATTTCACAATCCTCGCTATCTTTCTATTTGTCTTTATCCGTTTACATTTGCGTCATCAGACTGCCTATACTCTTTTGACTGAAGTTGCAAGTTTTGCTGAACATAAACATTTTTCATATACACTTTATTTTATTATTTATTGTTTTAAACTGTGATGTCATATGTCGATTCAAACCCAAACTCTTTTGGGACTAAGGTTGGATGTTGTCATGTTGTTGTTGTACTTTCATCATTTTGTCACTTAAAATATACTCTCTCCTCTTCCTTTTCAAAACTTCATGGATCTCCACCCCAATTGGACACATTTCACCCTTAAAAGAAGGGCTGTAAAATAGCTTTTGACTTGGTTGAAATAGATGTTACAAAACCCTCTTCATACGCATAAAATTCAAAAAATCCTACTATTTCAGCCAAATAAGATGTATTTACCAAACAGACCCTCCTGACTCCTGAGTAGTATTGAGTTAAAATGTGCAACATGCCTAATACAGTAATACCTTAATGGACCTGTCATGCCGGTCATTTCCTCCTTAAAAATCATCTCCCTCAATAGATTCCCACCATCAAAGACGCTCATGGAATCTAGACGCAGACGCCCTCTGCTACCTTCCAGCCTTGGATCTTTGGAAAATGAAATGTTTCCACCACCCTCAAAGAACGCATTAAGCGCACGGGCAAGCAACCAAACGGTGTCATAGGCATATAAACCATATGTGCACAATCCCAACTGCCAGTTAAATGCCAGACTTCTAGTCATATTGCTCCACCTATAGTAAACCCATGAATGAATGAATGAATGAATGAATGAATGAATAGTATGCACAAGAACAAAAAGAACCTACAAAAAGGAAGAACAAACTAGCGAATGAAGAACACTTCTCAAGAATCCTGAATAGTTTTCACTCACCAACAATAATAGCAATATTAATAACAATGATAATTATAACGGTGATAATAATATCAACAGCAGCAACAACAATGATGATAATATTATATCCTAACCCTATCAACGTGTTCATCAACAAACCTGGAGATAAAGTCCCTTTTTAATCCCGAGTCTGGGGTGTGTATGCGTAGTGTAACAACTCCTTGAATGTCTTCCATTGTTTCCGGAGAAAGCGGGCTGATGGTATCAAATATGGTTGAGAGCCAATGTGTAGTGATCCACACATACCCGCTCTCCATCATCCTTAAACTCTTCGCCACCGAAAATATACTCAGGCTGTTTTTTTCAGGGTAAGTGTGGACAACGAAAATTCGGGACTCTGATAAAGCCACCTGAATTAACACATCCCTTATATCATCAATTGTTGCTTTAGGCTTCAAAGCAGCTTTGTAAGAAATCTGGCATCTTCTCAGAGCCAATTGATCCCCTAATAATATTCAACGTAAACAAACAGATTTGTTAATTGCTCCAGTCCATAGTAGTATATACTCTACAAATTTACCTCGCAGAAGTTCTAGACAAGATATTGGAAACAATAGGGTAGGAATCGTAGTATTTCACATATGGTATGTGGTATTCAAATCTACCTAAAGTGCATAACGCTTCCAAAGGGTACAAATAAGACTAAGGCCCTGTTTGGTAACATTGATAAGCTTATTCTGCTAATGAGCATAAAAAGGAATCGCTCTCCAGCCAGTATTACTTATTCTGTTTATCAGAAAACCATCAGAACAAGAAGTAGCTTTTGACTTGCTTTATTTGGCTGAAATGCATTTTACCAATCAAGTGTCCAACAAAAAATATCAGCAGATTCATTAATCCATTTCATCCAAGTGGCACCTTGCCACGGACACAAAAAAGTAGCATTTGACTACTTGCACAGATGAAACCGACTTTACGAAACACCTTCCCTCTAAACAATTCAACAGATTCAGAGCTAAATGACTCTGACCAAATGGGGCCTAAATAAATATGCAATTCAAATAAATGAATACAATATTAAGAAATAAACTGACAATGACTCTCTGACCTAATGCAGCAATGCCATTCCTTCCATAATCATCATCAGTGTAAATGGCAACCACTTTTTTCCATTCATAGTATTCCACGATGGATGCTATTGCAGCCATCTGAAAAAGATCATTTGGTGAAGTCCTGACAAAGAAAGGGAACTGAAGTGAAGTAAGGGCAGGATCAGCTGCAGCAAAAGACAACAGAGGGACGTGGAGCTCATTCGCGATATGGGAAATAACATGAGCTATGACTGATGACTGAGGACCTATTATCGCCACTATATTCGTCTCCATGAACCTTATAGCTGTCGTTAACAATAACAACAATGCATGTTAAACATGTATACAACGATGCATATTGCATCACAATATTATTATTATTATATATATATGATAAATATGCAAGACGATAGATTGAACTAAGTGGCTGTTTTGGCGGATTGGTCTTTATCAGCCAGCTTTTCTTCTTTTCAAAACACTAAATTATTGAGCTAATTCCCAAAGCAGTAGTGAAAAAATAGGAGTTAGAAGTTTGGTAAGAGTAAAAACAGATTAATTAGCATTATACAATAATAAATTAAAGAATGGGGATAGTATATATTTCTATAATTAATATCTTGACCAGTTTTTTAGGAATAATTAGTAAGCGGGGTGACTTGAAAACTTGATCCTACACATCTATTTAAAAATCGGGCGGAATGATGCTTTCCTATCCTGTGTCAGTTTACGGGAAAATGGAAACTAATAATCCAACCTTTTACCGGTCTTTTTAGAATGATCTTCTTAGAATAACCCCACCTAATTGTAATCTAGGAATAATCCCACCTTTACATCCTATCTTCTTTTATCGGTCCCTGACCGGTTGATAACCTGATATTCTAGGTTATTTTCTTTTCTTTGCATAATATTAAACCATAAATCTCACCTTTCACAAATCTTTTCAAAACGGTCTCACGTAATGTTTTTTCTTTTTTCTCCCTAAACGTTTTCTCTCTTTATTTTATCCTCTTGACTCTTTTATTCCCTTCTTTTGTCTTCTTCTTATTTTTATTTATTTTCCATGTTTATGTATTTCATTTTTCCTTCTTTTTCTTCTTCCCGTTTATTATTTCGTTTCCATTTTATGTATTTTTCGGATTGGTTCCCTTCTTATATAAATCTTTTTCTCACCCTACTAATGTTTTACTTTACTTTTTTTTTACTTCAACTTATTTTTTTCTTTTTTTCTTTTCTTACCTTAACTCTACCACCAATATTCCATCAGCTATTAGTTATTATCTCAATGATGGACTCATTTAGAAAAATATGGTGATGCAGAAAAAAGAAAAATATATTAGTGGTGGAATTAATATCTTTTATAAGAAGGGAACTAATCTGAAAAATACATAAAAACAACAATCAAATAATAAACAAGAAGAACAAAAAGGAAAAAAATGAAATTGATAGAGTATATGGGCTCGGACCCCATGACCCACATACTCATCTTTATATATATAAAGAGAATATGGTGGAGATCCAAATAGAAATCTATTTGGAGCCAAAAGAAGTGAAAAATTGTTGTCACAATTAATTAAACATTATTTAATATGTCAATAGTTAATAACAATCAATGATTAAGTAGAAACCTCATTAATTGTTGTAAGTTACAAATACAAATTAGAAAAGTAAGCATATAGACATTACATATAAATAAAATTATTAGAAAAATATTAGAAACATTTACATACATAATTAGTTAATAGACATTTACATACATAATAAATTTTAAAACGAAATGTTCTAACTTTAGAATATAAAAAAAGTACTTCGTATTAAATTATATTCATGAATGATGAATTCAGATACAAATATTATTAAAAAGGAAAATGATACTACCTTCGTCCCCTAAGTTTGGGACAAAGGGGTGTGGTGTGGTTTTTAAGAAAACGTAGAATTGTGTGGTTGATATTGAATTGATAAAGTGTGAATAAATTAATAATGAATTCTAGCCACTCAAACATTACCTAATATGGTATGGGACAAACTTAATGGGACGGACGAAAAAGGTAAAACGGGACAAACATAGGGGGACGGAGGGAGTAGTAATTAGTACCCCCATAAAATGTGAATGAAATTGATTTGCATGTGAAATACAACAACAACAACAACAATATCTAAGCCTTAGTCCCAATAGATATTGGGGTCGGCTAACATAAATCGATACATGAGATCACCGCCAAAAGGAAAAGAAAGAAAATAATTTAAAGATAAAAAGATAAGCTATTATAAAAAAGATAATGTACAAAGAGATGAATATACCTAAAAACGATAAAATAAAAAGGATAAAAGTAGTCTATATATATAAGGATAAAAAGATAAAAAAACACAAGCAAAAAATGAGGGGAAAAGATGATTTGCATGTGAAATATAAAGAAAATTATATGATGGAGATTTGTGCAGATCGTAGAAGGAAAAAATAATTTACCCACAAACTTAATACTTTAAATAGAAATCACCAAAGTTGCATAAATAAAGTTATCAAAGTTTAACGAGACGAGAGAGGAATTGTTATTGGTAATCAGTTGCAAAATAAAATAAAAATGCATTCATTTAATTCTATTATATCTATCCATAAAAAAAAGACGATTTAAATAAATGTATCCATTAGTAAATAAGTAACTATATTAAAAAGAATTCAATCCTTACTAGCTAGATGCAGACAATTGAATAAGGAGAATATGATTGTACTTTATCAAATTTAACACGAATTTGAACTTAACTGAACTAGAAATTAATTATAAGGAAATAAATAGCCACTTTCACAACAATACATTGAAAAAACATAAAAGGGTCAATACATTGATAACTCACTAATAAGTAAACATAGCATGTCGATCTACAATTCATATGATTGGTCTATATCGTTATAAAATTTCTATACTATGATACACACTAATAATTTATGTGGCTGATATTGAATTGATAAAATGAGAGTAAAGTAGGAATGATTTAGAATCATACCAACGTTACCAAATTTGGTATAAAACAATCTTAATGAGACAAACTAAAAAGGAAAAATGAGACAATTTTAGTGGGACGGATGAAGTAGTATCATACATGAACTCTAATTTATTTTTATATCATATTTTTATACAATAACTATGTATATACACATTTCTCATGAATTATTTTAAAATAAATTATTTCATCTTTTATCCGTGCAACGTACGGGTGGATTGACTAGTAAGGTCAACGATACCAGAGGAACATCCACGTGGCACCCCTCGGCCTAGTGGGTCCCGCAACGGCCAGAAACCGGATCAGCCCAGAACACCGCCCGGAGGATAGATGGGCCTTGTCGGCCATGGACCGCATCGGCCAAAAGGCACCGCATCGGCCAAGAGTTGTCCTGGCAGAATGCATTTTCCTATCTTTTTTACTAAGAATTGTACTCAGCCCATTAGTGGCCCTATTCCGCCCAAAGAAGGCATGATTATTGTAATGGGCCTCCTAAGCCCAAGGCTAGGAGCTCAAATCCACATTTTTACCTATAAATAGACCCCTAGGGGCTAGTTATAGGGGGTTGAGAAATATTAATTACTCACTTTCTCTCTCTATCTCTCACTTCTCTCTAGAATTAAATACTCTATCATTTGGTGCTCTCGTTGAGAGCTTGAACAGATCAAGTGAGCACCCTTCGTCGCTACCAGACGCAACTAACAAGAAATGGGAAGAGTTAGGTCAAAGAACCCCACCGGCAAAACCATCCCTGAGACCCAGGAAAACTTTGAGGAAGCCGGAGATGTTGCTGACAACTACTTCGCGGCTGAGGAAGGGAACATCTGGGAGGTCAATAACCCAACTAACGACCTCCGCAACCACCTCAACAAGACTGCTCAGGACGCCCGCATTGGGCTCGAAGATAAACGCGCTACTGATCGCGCATCGGGTCAATAGACCTCTCCCCCTGTTGTCCCCCAGTTCAACCAGGCCGCCCTATCGGCCATTGTTGCTAGCATCCTCCAGGATCCCAACGTCGTCATCGCCTTTGTCGCAAGAACTGCAAAAAAACAACACCCCCAAGACAGGGGAGGTCGCAACGGCCCCACCGCCTCCACCACCTCCACCTGTTGTCACCTTCTTCGGCAATGGCGAAGATGTTGATGCCATGGACACCCACTCCCACACTGCCACTCCGCCCCGTGATGCACCGGCCCAACCTCAAGGTAAGACCTCGGCCTTCAATAGGCTGGGTGACACAAGCCGTCGGGCACCTACGGGGAGGATGGCGGGTCGGTTGGGTGACCGCGAGCCTGCCTCGCTAAAAGAAAGCTTTGGGTCCGTCTCCAGGACAACGGAACGGCACCGAATGAACAAAGGAAAAGGAAAGCTGCACGACGATGACGCGCGTCACTAGATCAACCAGGCACACGCAGCCCGGGTCCAACCTCAGCAAGATGTCACTGCAGCCATCAGAGATCCTAAAGACAAAATGATTGCCCGGCTGGAGAAGCGACTGGTCGACACTGAAGCCAGGGAAGCCGCGGCGCTCGCTGCGGCCGCTGCGGCCCATGCCTCCCAACCCCCAACTACGAGTATCAAGTTGATTCGGGGCGATATATCTTCCTCGTCAAACGGCCAGTCCTCTTCGTCCAGTGAGGCTGTTAAATCAATAGGGGAGGGGACGCTACGGCCATGATGGAACGGCATAACATCTAAAACCTAATCCTAAGGGTGGTTTTCGGATCAAAGTGAGTTTTCCTACAAACACTAGATCTAAACCCCTAGGAAACAAAGTATAAATAAAATGACAAGAACAATAAGGAATCTAACCTTTGAAGATTTGAAGGCTTGGATAAACACTTGAAGGTTCTGGGGAGCACTTTATCTCTCTAGAAATGGGCAGCACTTCGTTGCTTGATTAGAATGCAAATGGGGAGATGGCTTCGGACTAAGGGGTACTTATAGGCACCCCCTCCAACGGTCACTACACGTGGCACGCATCCATTGGCTACACCGGCTGCCGCCTCCCTTAGAGCCAATCACATGGTGTCCTTTCAAATTCTTACACAAACCACCCACTACGGCCCGAATGAGCCACAACAATAAGGTCGCGCCACGGCCTCGTCACCAACAGCACATACATCACCACAACGGCTCAAGTAAAAAAGTCAACAAACATGAGGCAAGCATCGGCCTAAATACTCAAAAGCAAAGCAACCCCTCTACGACCTGACCTTACAACAACCCAGATCCAATACTACCGTAACGGCCACCTACACGCGAATCGTTCGATGATAACCCTGGCATCATGGCCTCCGTCCAAGGGTTCTCCCACAGGGTTAACTTGGACAGGTTCGCCTGAGGGTTGGAGTCGCGACAAGCATCACGGTGCCGCTTCGGCCAAACAACACTCGTACTCCTTTATGCCTCAACATTCTCTTCAGCCAAAGGAGTGGGGGACTGGGGGAATACATCGGCTAAAACAGGTATATACAAAAAATTAAAATTGATGAAGCATCAACATGGAAACGTTGCGGCTGTATTACAAATCAAAGGCGTGCGACTTACATCGTCCTTATAAATGTGGAAATGAAAGACTTCACCACATAGAGTAAGAGTACCGCCACGGCCAAGAAGCAGATGAGATCTCTTCGGCCTCCAACAGATGACAATAAAACACTTCGGCTTACCTACACCAGACTGCATCGCATCGTCTTCAACCAAAAAAGAAAGTCACCAACCACGAAGGCGTCGCAACGGCCTTCATCCTCAATAGATGAAGAAACCTCTTCGGCCTCCAAACACATTGAGGGCGCGCAACGGCCATTCAGAAGAGGAACAAGGATAGTACTCCCTTTCGCTTCGTCTTCCTCTCAGCTCAGAGAGTGGGGGACTCCTGATAGAGTATATGGGCTTGGACCCCATGACCCACATACTCATAAGGTCAACGATACCAGAGGGACATCCACGTGGCACCCCTCGGCCTAGTGGGTCCCGCAACGGCCAGAAACCGGATCAGCCCAGAACAATGCCTGGAGGACAGATGGGCCTTGTCGGCCATGGACCGCATCGGCCAAAAGGCACCGCATCGGCCAAGAGTTGTCATGGCAGAATGCATTTTCCTATCTTTTTTACTAAGTATTGTACCCAGCCCATTAGTGGCCCTATTCCACTCATAGAAGCCATGATTATTGTAATGGGCCTCCTAAGCCCAAGGCTAGGAGCCCAAATCCACAGTTTTACCTATAAATAGACCCCTAGGGACTAGTTATGGGGGGTTGAGAAATATTAATTACTCACTTTCTCTCTCTAGCTCTCACTTCTCTCTAGAATTAAATACTCTATCAGAAATACATGAACATGGAAAAGAAATAAAAAAATAAAAATAAAAAAGACAAAAGAAGAGTATAAAAGAGTGAAGATGATAAAAATAAAGGTAGAATTTATGGTTTAATATTCTGCAAAGAAAAAAAATACCCTGGATAGCAAATCATCAATCAGTCAAGAACCAATAAAAGAAGATGGGGTGCAAAGGTGGGATTATTCCTATATTACAGTTAGGTGGGATTTTTCTAAGAACACCGGTAAAAGGTTGGATTATTAGTTTCCATTTCACTTAATTTTATTTAAGTTTGTCAGTTTTATTAAAGTTTGTCCGAGTTATTATTCCATTATTTTTCTACTTAGTTGGAATTTGACTTGATCTTTTTTTTTTCAGATTAGACCAGCGCATATAAAATTTTCCGACTTCTTTATTTTTAGTTCAATTTAGTTCATTATTTCAACTTTGTTGAAAATGGTTTTTCCCACTTATTTTTATTCAACTTATTTTTTATGGTAGGAATACAGAGTTATTATGGTTTATGCATTGTCACCCATTATTTTTATTCACCTCAGTCGGAATTGGCTTTTCCAACAGGTTTATTTTTCAAAAAAAAAAAAACACCAACAGGAACATGGTATTCTGAATGCACCTTTTTTCATATTTTTTAATAACCTAATTCAGTCGGAATGGGTCGTTATGAATTACGTGTCTTCCAAACTAATTGGAACTCTCATGTTTTGCATGTCAGACCCAAAACCACTGTCTTTTTGTCATTTCCTCTAGAGGTTATGAGGAGCATCGGTATTATGTAAGTGCAAGAAACTAACTAGATTGGAGAGAAGGCTCAGGAGATTAATCCCAAAGGTTTAAGTTGCGGTATTCGGGGAGAGGAAAGACTAAAAATAGAGTAGGCATGATTGTGGCACGTGACTATGTTGAAGAGGTGTGGAAGTCTTTAAGAAGAACGACCGCATTATAAGCATTATTAAATTGATTATTAAATTGGTGATAGAGGATGAAATCATGTCCATGGTAAGTGCCTATGCACCACAAGTGAGATTGGATGAACTTATCACTCAACAATTCTGAAAAGATATTGAGGAAGTGGTGCGGTGAGCGCTAAGGGAGAGAAAGTGATCATAGGAGGTAACCCCAACGGGCATGTGGGCTCGAGTCGTGATGGTTTTGAGAGTACTCATGGTGGAAATGGTTTTGCTACAAGTAGAAATGAAGAGGTAAAGAACATTATGGATTTTGCCTCGACATATGAGTTGGCTATAATAAATACGTGGTTCAAGAAAAAAGACTCATCTTCTGACCTACAAAAGTGGAGCTAATAGTACCCAAATTGACAACTTCTTCTTTTTTTGGCAAAAAATTGACTTCTTAGTACACACTACTTGGAGAACTAGTTACATTGATCGTAAGGTTATCCCAAGTGAGAGTGTTGTCACTCAACATAGGATATTTATGCTTGAATTTCACGGTAATAAGCATAGAAAGCGGGCTAAACAACAAGTTAAGCTAAAGATAAAGTGGTGGAGGCTCAATGGGGATAATGTTATGTAAAATCAACATTTTTTTGTCAACCAATGTTAAAGTTAAAACCTCCTTATTGATAATTAATTCAAATTTAATAATTAAAATTTACAATTTACATATTCAGAAACTAAATTAAAATTCTCTATAAAGTTGCAAAATTAAAATTAAATTTAAAATTTAATTAAAAATTGATATAATAATTAAGTCAATTTTGGGACGGGGGAGTAGTAAACATGGAGGCTAGAGTTTGTGTATTAACATTGTTATGTTGTGATACGAGTTTGAGAAATTGTGCTAAATAGGACTAAAATTAAACATAAATGCACAAATTAAACTCAATGTTTCTAATTCTCTCAAGAGGACTAAACATTACTTTTCTAACCTAATATAATTAATTGTTCCCTAATTTCCCGACATAACCAGGGCAGTCCGTTGGTGGCACAACGGCAGCCAAGCTGTGAATCGACGGCAGAGTCAGGCTGCGGCAGCGACATTCTAGCAACTGCCAACACCAACGCCAGCAGCCTAGTTGCAGGCCCAAGTGCCCAACCCCTATAGGGGTATTTGTCTAAGCACAAAAAGAGGAATTTTAAACAATAACTCCTATTTTTGCATTTGGACCCAGGGTCGTCCCTAGGGGGAGGAGGGCAGCAGGGGCGACCGCCCCAGGCCCTGAAAATCTAGAAGAAGAAAATTACGCCCAAATTTTTTTCTTTAAGTATAATGTTAGTAGGCTTCTTTTTTATTTTTAAATTCAATTGATTAGGTCTAATGTTTAATTTATGTTGATAATTTAAAAATGTTAAAACATAAGTAAAAAGTCTTGATTAGAGCCGTTCAGACAAATTTAAAAAAGAATATATATTTAATTTTGATTTTTAAGTAGAGCTGATTGTAGGTCAACACATTTGTTGTAGAATCAAATAATCGATAAAGACACGTCTCTTCACATCGTTTTAGCCTTTAAGACTTTTTATTCCTTTTAATTACAAAATTATCAATTTATACTATTGTTTGGGCAGCTTATGCCTCCCAATTCCCAAATTTCATCCCAATTATCCGCGATCGAAAATGTCTCAAAAGAACTCAATGGTAGCAATTTTAAGCATTATATTGAACATGGAATCTTGAAAAAGATTGATTATGGAGCAATTATTGATGATTTAGCTTCACAATATTATGCGACAAATGTTTTTAAGTAATGCTTTTTGTGATACTTGTGTTCTAACTTTTGTCCAAATATGTACTAGTAATTTAAATATTACTCCGTAAAAAATGTGTATTTCGTCTTTATTTTATAAGCTTTATTGGATAGTTTTATTATAATTCTTATTTAAAAAAATATAATTTACTATAAGTCTTGAAAATAAGTCCAAGATGGTATATCGCCCTGTTTGGACCATGTTTCTTCTAATTTGGAAATTGACTCTTAAGCATATGAGTGATTGGAGAAGTGAAAAAGATGAGAATGGTGGAATAATGATGATTATGAAGGAATGAATTATTATTATTATTATTATTACCTTGAAGAATGGGAAGAAAGGCGGCAGTGGGGGCGGTGTCAAGGAGGGTGAGGTTGAGCTTGGTTGCAGGAAGAAGAGTTGGGTTGGAATTGACGTCCTCCACAGCGGCCTCCACAGCCAATTTGGTAACTTTCCCAACTGGGGAATCCAGAATGAGCATACACCCAACATTCACCACTTCCCAACTACAACACCCGCTGCTGTAAAACATCATCATCACTACTGCCCAAAACACCAACTTCATGCCTAGCTAGCTGCGCTCGCAATCCAATCCCAATCTTACTTTATTTCATCAACCCTCACACAATCATAACCTATCAATTACATACCGAATTCAACGCTTACCTTTTTCATACATCTATGTTTGTACGAGTATATAAGTAATCCTTACCAATAATTAAATCAAGTACAGCTCTGGCCCTTGATCTTTGCTTTCACAAATACATGATCGACTAGCTCAGGTTGGTCAGGGCAGAGAACTTGATTAATTTAGACCAATCCTATTTACTTATTGCTTTTTAACTCTACTGTCGGTCGGTATCAATTCGAGTTGGTCGAATGATGTCCTAGTGCCGGGTTGAGAGATCGATCAACGTATAAATGTAGGGAAAATGGAAAGTAATAATTCAACCTTTTAGCGGTCTTCTTTTAATAGTCCGACCTTTTCGTTATTCATGAATAATCCAACCTTTGCACTTCATCTTCATTCATTGGTCCCCGACCGGTTGATGACCTGCTATTTTGAGTTATTTTCTTATCTCTGCAAACTATTATACCATAAATTCCACTTTTCACAAAAATAATATTTTGCAAAGATAAGAAAATAACTCGGAATAGCAGGTCATCAACCGGTCAGGGACCAATGAATGAAGATGAGGTACAAAGGTTGGATTATTCATGAATAACGAAAAGGTTGGACTATTAAAAGAAGACCGCTAAAAGATTGAATTATTACTTTCCATTTTCCCTACATTTATACGTTGATCTCATTTAAGCAGAGATTTCCAAAAGGTTTGTACTAGTGCCGGGTTGAGAGATTTCGAAAAGGTCTGAACAATGATTTAATTTAATATAGAGTATAGAAATTACTTCAAATAGGACTAAAACTATGGCAAAACTCAAAATAGGACCATAGTGGTCCTATTGGAAACATACTCATTTCTTCCTTCCATTCTTACCGCTCCTTTAAATATTAGTAAAAGATAGCTAAAAGTCATAATTAAATGTTTAATTCATAATAAATTCGAAAAAAATTCAATAATTCGTAGAAAAATAATAAAAAAATTAATAAATTTTTTTATAAAATAAAAAATAAGAATATTTTTTTTTTTAATTAATAAAAAAATTGTAAAAACTCCATAAAAAATTTAAAAAAAATATGGATACCTTTCCCACCGCCTGTACTACCTCCCTGAACCACCACCTCCGATCGGTGTAAAAAATGCCACTTTCTTTTTCAATTCCACAAAAATGGCATATTTCTCTATGAGAATGCCAACATTTTCATTCTGCCAACTTGAATCCTTTTGACTTTTGCCAAAAATATGGCATTCATAATTTTTTTGGCATTTTTTTACCCCGGTGACAGGAGGTGGTGGTACCGCCTCCCTGCACCACCACCCCTGACCGTTAAAAAAATGTCATATTTCCTACAAACTTCCATTTTTTCGGAAAATGCTAAAAATATGGCATATTTCTCTTTGACAATGCAAACATTTTTTTTCTTCCATCTTAAATCATTCTGAATTATGCCAAAAATATGGAATTCATAATAAATTTGGAATTTTTACCCAAATGACTAGAGGTGGTGGTGCTGGGGCGGCAGAGGTGGCGGTGACAAAAAAAATGATTTTTTTTTTAATTTTTTTTTATTTTTTTTTAATTTTTTTTTAATTTTTTTTAAAATTTATTATTATTCAAAATATTTTTATTAATTTTTTGGTATATTTTATGAATTTTTTATTATTTTATTATGAATTAAAACATTCCAATAGGTATAAGGGTATATTTGTCCAAGACACACATAATTAGTCCTATGGAAACATAGTTTATTTTTTGGTCCTATTTCTGCAAAGTGAATGACTTTTAGTCCTATTTTGATAATTAACTCTATAGAGTACTCTTCCGGTCAGGAATTCCTGACCGGAACCGCCGTCCAGACGGCGGCATTTGGCCGCCTTCCGGACCAGTTAACTTGCAAAAATCATTTGACGACCTTCCCGGTTGAGATTTTGGCTGAATTTTTTTGTGGATAAACTAGACTTGATGGAGAACATGCCATAAAAATTTCATCAAAAAATGCCACCGGGAACGCGGCCAAACGCCGCCGTCCGGACGGCGGTTCCTGTCCGGAATTCCGGACATGAACATTTGTGTATATTTCCTCCGTTCTTTAATTCTTGCAACAGTTTGACTTTCACGTTTGCCCATGCACAACTTTGACTGTAATTATATTTAATTATGTATTAGTAAACATTATAACAAGTTGATATTTTGAAAATTCACATTGATAGGAATTCAATAACATTTTATACGTAATAGTTTGATTATGTATATTAGTATAAAATCGTGGTCAAAGTAAGGTCTGTAAATAGTGTAAAAATCACAATGTTGCAAGAATTAAAGAACGGAGGAAGTATATGAATATAATTTATAAATTTTATGCATGAAAATATTTTGAATAAGGAACATTTTGATATATTTTTCATATTTAAAATAATTTAGTGTTAAAAATATCATTGACCAAAATTGATTGTCAATGATCAGGAAAGGTCAATTTGGCAAAACCTTTTTCGGGATGGAGGGAGTAATATGGAAGTGGTCGGTGGAATCTACTCAATATATATCAAGTTAAGGGCCCACATCCAAACCCAAAATAACGGACCCTCCCGGTCCATTTTAGGTCGGTTGCAATAGGGTGGGTAGAGTTGGAGTAGGTAATTGACAAATTTTTAATAACGACCAGTTTCATTTAGGGCCCATTTCGTAACATCCAAATCGGCTGTATCGGCTGATTCTGCCAAAGTTTATGAAGTTCTGGTTGAAGTGGTTATATTGGCTTTTTCTGTTGATTTGTGAGAAAAAAATATTTAAAATATAATTTATTAATAAAATAAATAATATATATAGCTCAAATGGTCCTCTGCAGTAACTTCGGTCAATGCAGGCAGAAAAGTAACTTCAACCTTACTTTTCTTATTATTGCACAATTCAGCGCTCAAAATCAAAATTTACGTGTTTGGTAAAAAAGTTGGTTGATAAGCCTGAAAAGAAAAAATCATGGTTACCAAACAGGCTCTTAATTTAACAGAAAGGTTTGATCGGGATATATAACTTAGGGAGATTTCCCAAAATAGGAGTAAATGGAGTTTGGAATTCCAAAATAAGACTACTATGTTTTTATTCACAAAATAGGACTTACATGACATTATTTATTATAATTAATGGCAGTATTTTTTATGCATGGCAGTAACTACTCCTATTTCGGGAAGAAAAACATAGTAATCCTATTTTGTTTTTTTTTTTTTTTTTTTTATTCCAACATTAATATGATAACTAGCAAACGCATCGAAGTATTTAAAACGGTGAAACAAACACCAACCCACTAAAGACAAAAATTCATAAAGTGATGTCCTGATATACTTGCTCGAATGAAATAAAATCATAGCATGCCAGGATAGACTTTGCTCAAGAGTCTTGTGAAACAAAACAAAATGTTTAAGCTGCTATTTTGTAATTTCAAACCTCATTTACTCCTCTTTAGGGTAATTTCTCTATACCTAATCTTGTACTCCCCCCGTCACATTAAAGGTTCTCGTCCACTATTCTCCAGCCAATATATATATATATATATAGAGAGAGAGAGAGAGAGAGTCCTTTTCCTGTCCGGCCAGGCAAATTAACTGGTCCGGAATATACATATAAAACGCAGTGAACTTGCAAAAATCATTTGACAACCTTCCCGATTGAATTTTTTGCTCAAATTTGGTATGAATGAACTAGACTTGATGAGAAACATACACAAAAACTTTGGGCAACAAATACCACCGGGAACCACCTCAAATTGAGGTGGCCGGACAGGGGAGTGGTCCGGCCTGGCCGGACCTGAATAATTCTCTCTCTCTCTCTCCCTCCCTCTCTCTCTCTCTCTCTCTCTCTCTCTCTCTCTCTCTCTATATATATATATATATATATATATATATATAACTTTTATGAAATTTAATTTTTCTTGATCAGGTTTTATAAAACTTGTAATGTAGTTTCTGAATATGTAAATTTTATTTATTAAAAATAATCTTATTAATGACAAGGATTGGTTAACTTTATGATCAGTCAAACATTGTAAATCGCGTGAGAACCTTTAAGTGGGAGTGTGGGATGGAAGGAGTATTTATTTATTGTTGAAGATTATTATTGTGTTTCAAGCTTGTCTTATGTCTTTTTAATTAATAGTTTATTTATACCTTTTATGGTATTAAATATGATGTAATAAGTAGCCTAGAATAGAGAATAGGGCCACTTATAGTTTGGGCCCATATTAGTAGGTTAGCCTTTTAGGGAACCTGCACATGCGCCTATAAATATGCGCGTAAGGTGTGCAGGTCTGAATAATCAGCATATATCCTTCCGCACACTTATTCTGTAAAAGTTCTCGATAGTATTACAAAGGGAGATTTCACTGTTCGATACATTGCATATCATTATTTGAATCTCTGCTTTTTATTCATCGATGAATCCATTTTGTAGCTGATCGATTAGCATTCATACACATTTGGGACCAACAACTGGCATCAGAGCCGATCGAGTGAAGAACATCTGTTAAGAAAAAGTGCGAAGATGCTCTGTTTATCTGTTTTCGATATTTTCTTCTTTTAGCTCTTGTAATCCTGTTTCTGCTCATTTCAGTGTAAAAGTTATATTGTTGAAATCGCCATCTCGAAATGATCAAGCAGTATATCTTCATTTTCATTTTCTGTAAACTTTGATTTTTAGATTTCTCGATATCTTAGTATCGAAAAACAGGTTTCTCGAACTTCAGGAGGGTTTTTCGACTCGAAATCGATACAGGACATTTCTCGAAGTACAAGACTTTGCAGAGGGATTTTTCGAATTGCTTAAATCTGATTTTTTGAAGTGCAGGATCTCGATATCAAGATCTCAGCATCTTAGTTCTCGAACTAAGTTTTCGATACTAGCTTCTCGACATTTAGTTTTCGATATTTTGCTTTCTCGAATCATTTTTCGATATACAGGTTCTCGAATTGACTTTCTCGAAATCAAGGGTCTTCGTATTCAAGTTTTTTAGAAACTTTTTTTTCTCGAACCTTATTTCTCGATACTCAATTTCTCGAGCCTAGTTTCTCGAAATCCTGGTTCTCGAAGTCAATTATCGAAATCTTCTTTCTCGATAAGCTTTTCTCGAAATCTTAGTTTCTCGAGCTTAGAGTTTTTGAAGTCTAGGTTTTCGACATTCTGAACTCCAAATTCAGTTAAACATCTGATCAAACACTCGAACGGTCAATTTTAAAAGGACAGAATGGACACTTTATCACTAGGAAACGAAAGCAGACCCCCGATCCTAAGAAGAGGAGAATATCTGATGTGGAAGAATTAGTTTTTGAATTTCCTAGAAAGCAAGGACAATTCCTCAGAAATGTTGGAATCTTTGACTGAAGGACCAACTCAACTCTGGATGACTGTTGGAGGGGATGGAGATAACAATCCTCTAGTTGAACCAGTCAGAGTGCTGAAGACTATTGCTGATTATACTGATCAAGATTTTCCTGCTTCAAGCAATCCCCAATGATATCTACATTCTGATAGTCAACATGGAAACTGCGAAAGAAATGTGGGATGAAGTGAACAAACTGATGCAAGGAACTGATCTTGGACTGAAGACGAAGAAGGCCAATATTCTGACTACTTATGACTCTTTCAAAGCTAAGCCCGGTGAACCGCTCCATGAGACGTATAACGGATTTGTGATGTTGATAAACGACATGAGGAAGATCAAAGTGATCAAATCCCACATGGAGCTGAATATACGTTTTTTGTCAAGTATGAACCTTGAGTGGAAGAGAACAGTGAAAAGTCTGCGTCAGAATTTGGACCTAGATGAGGTTGACCTTTACACTACACATGATCATCTTCAACAATTTGTGAATGACACTGCTGAAATGCAAGGAAACTTTGTTGCAGATCCATTAGCTCTGGTGATGGAAGCACAAGCTAAGAACTCATTTAAGGTTCAGGAGAAGAAGAAAGCAGTTGTTGTGTCTGAAGAAAAAGAAAGTGAAGATGAAGTTGATGTGGAATCTGAGTTAGCTGAGTTGCAGAAGAAGATGGCCTTGTTGATCAATCCATTCAACAAAGAGTTTTTCAAGAAGAACAATTCATCCAATAAGTTGAGAACATCATCATCCAACTACAAACCGAAGAACACTTATCAGAATGCCTCAGGAAAGGCTGTTGCAACTGAAGAACCTCCCAAATGATTCAATTGTGGCAAAGCTGGACATCTTATCAAAGATTATCGCTTACCAAGGTGGATGAACTTCAATTATTACAAGCTGAAGATGCTCCTGAACAAGTAGAAGATGTTCATGGCTAGGCAAGATGATGGAAATGTTGCACTGCTAGCTGAGAAGGATCATTGGATGGATAACTCTTCTGATGATGAAGTTGAAGAAAAGTTGGCTTTGATGGCGATTGTTGAAAAGAAAGATGAAAAGGGTTATGTTATGATCCCCGGAGAAGAAAGTGAAGGTTCGAATGATGATGTAAGTCCTTCTAACTCTCCTTGTTCTTGTAATTGCCAAATTCATTCACCAAATGAAAAAGATAAACCCATTAAGGAACTAGAGGAGAGACTAGATAACAACCATAGAGTCTTATTGAAGAATCTGAATAAGAATGCCACTCTATCTATACAACTTGAACAAGCTAGAGAAAAGGTTGCAATTTTGACTTTAGATACGGATAAATTGGCACTGAAAGTAGCAGATTTGACTAATCAATTGCATGTTACTATGATAGAGCTTAATCAATCTCTCACTATAAGAGCAACTTTGCATGATCAAAGAAGTACTCTATATAGGAATATCAAAGAGCTTGAAGACCTTATAGCCAAGCCAGGTCAAACGGAACAAACCATTTTTCTGAATCAAAACAAGGACATCCGTTTCTATAATTCTAAAGAAGGCTCGGTCTGTCCAAACCATGTAACTTGAAGAAGGTTAACTGTCATCAATTGTATGACATCAATTACATGGGTCTTGGATTGACTAAGTTAATGTCATTTGTTGGTGCAAAAGAAACGGCTGAACTTGAAGAAGAAAAGACATCAAATCCTACTGAAGAAGAAAAGAGATCAAATCATACTGGAACTGAAATTCCTTTTAATTATGCTTCTTTAAACAAGAGTTATGAAACAAAAGAACCTGAAATTTCTACTGATGAGAGTGTGTGCATTTATCCTTCTGAAATGGAAATTGTGTCAGACCAGGAACCCCCCCCCCCTCGACCTCGCAGCCTAGTGATAAAGAACCCTACACCCCTCCTTTGATCAGAAAAATTGAAAACTTACACATTTCAATTGAGAATGAAAGAAAAAGTTTTGAAGAAGAAAGAAAAGGTTTTGAATCTGAAAAGGAGGGACTGTTGAGAGAACTTACACTTTTAAGAGAGAATTCCCAGTCTAACACAGTTTCCCTGTAACAAGTAGTTCTTGGAGAATGCCCAGTCTAAAAATGTTCATAAAAACAAAAACAAAACTCGATTTTCTTAAAAAGCGTCCGCTCACTCCAAGTATCCCTTGAAAACAGGAAAAGAAGTGAGTAGGAGATTGGAGAAGAGGGAAGAGTGGATGCTAAAGAGAAAAGAAGTAGTTGAAGGGAAGAAGAAGAAGAAGTTTTTGAAAAATAAGAAGTTTAGTTCTAGTGTTTTGTTTTACCAAGGATAATTGTAGCTCTGGCTCAAATATGCAATCATGTAGTCACATTCCAATCTTGTGTCCCAAGTTGGATGTTTCCAAGTCGATGATGAATGCTTTTATTTTTCTGATAATGAAAAGTATGCTTTTGGTCATGGATATTCTGGTTCTGATTCTTCTGATTATGAATGTGATGTGAATGGTGTGCATGTGAGAAGAGTGAATGAACGCAATCTAAGAAAACAAACCAAGAATACAACTGTCGAGGGTGATTATAATTTTCCAAATTTAAAATATCCCTTCAAAGTTCATTCTAGGAAACATTTGGAAAGACTTTCTAAAGAAGAAATCTTTAAGCCTTATCTCACTGACTGACCATTCACTCACAATGACCATGTCTCCTCTACTCCTCAATCAAACAAAAATGGATACCAAAAGATGAACTTGAGAAAACACAATCCTTAGTTGAAAAAGTTGTTGACAAAAATTTTCTCGATCAATAAGGAAGGACCCATCCTGAGGTGGGTACCTAAGAAACCTTAACTGTTTTGCAGAACGATCATGTGTGACACTTAGATTCGGGATGCTCAACCCACATGACCGGAATAAAACACCTGCTGAGCAACTATACACAATGTTATGGAGGAAATGTCAAATTCGGAAACCACGCCTCATTTCCAATCCTTGGATATGGAGATGTCATTTGCGCAAATGTCACGATAAAGGATGTATCATTCGTGAAAGGACTCAAACATAATCTTCTGAGCATTAGACAGTTTTGTGATAGCGGCATGGAAGTGAAATTCAAATCCAGGCACTGCTGTGTGATGGACAGCTTTGGGAAAACATTATTAACATGTACCGGGACATCCAACCTGTACACCATTGATCTAAAAAATGTGAAATCAATTTCTTCCATTTGTCTGCTGTCTAAAGCATCCTCTGAACAAAACAATTTGTGGCATAGGCGTCTATCTCACCTAAAATGCAAGAATATGTCTATCTTGTCATCATAGATACTTGTAAAAGGGCTTCCTCTGTTGAAGTCTTGCGCTGGCAATCATTGTAGTGCCTGCAAAATGGGCAAGATGACCAGAAGCTCACACAAGTCAAAATAAGTTCCATCCTCCTCTCAACCACTACAGCTGATACACGTGGGTCTGTGTGGACCGATGAGAATCCAAAGTATCAATGGTCGCAAGTACACTCTTGTTATCGTTGATGACTTCTCTCGGTACACATGGACAAAATTCTTGCAAATGAAGGATGAAGCTGCAAGTTCTATCATAACCTTCATCAGAACCATTCGAAATTTCCTACAGAAGAGTGTGCAAATAACCAGAACGGATAATGGTACTGAGTTCAAGAATCAACTTCTCACTGATTTCTATGAATCTCAAGGTATCACTCAACAATTCTCATCTGCCAAAACTCCTTAACAGAATGGGGTTGTTGAAAGAAGAAACAGGACTCTAGTTGAAGCCGCACGCACCATGCTGATACAATCAAAACTTCCTCAATTTATATGAGCGAAAGCTATCAATACTATGCGCTTCACTCAGAACAGAACAACAATTCACAAACGCTTTGACAAGACTCCTTACGAGATTCTCTTCAAAAGGACCCCAACATTTCATTCTTCAGAGTTTTTGGTTGCAAGTGTCTTGCTCTGAATGATAGAAGTGAAAGAAGTAAGCTCGATCCAAAAGCCAAAGAAGGTGTGTTTATTGGTTACTCAACCCAATCCAAAGCTTACAGAATCTACTTCAGAGATCGACGAGCTGTCATTGAGAGTGTGCATGTGGCATTCTATGAAATGACATACTTTGCTTCTGAACACTTCTTGACAGAACTCACTCTATCTGTACCACAACCATCATCTAATGAAACCGAACAAAATCTGCAAACTACATCCGAACGTGTGATTCCCGACTCTCTCTTTGAACATTTCTATTAGAATCCACGTCCATCAAATCCACAACAAACAACAACAACACCTGATACTCACCCACCACTCCTGCCTGATCCAACTAATGTTCAAACACCTCCTCAATCCGATCAAGAGAATCCTGAAGATCAAGGCATGGAGACAACCTCTCCAACGACAATAATAACAACTCTCGTGCACTCCACTCCTCACCAATCTACATTTGTTACCTATGAGGACCCGGATCATCCCATCATAACTCCAATCCCTCTTACACATGAGCGGAAATGGATGAAGGCACATCCTCGTGAACAAATCATTGGTGATCCGAGTCGTGGAGTATGCACAAGAACTGCAACAGCCAATGAATGCCTCTTCTCTTGCTTTCTAATTCAGTCTGAACCTTCAAAAGTCCCTGAAGCACTATCTGATCCTGATTGGGTGATTGCAATGCAAGATGAACTCAATCAATTCAATAGAATGAATGTGTGGACACTCGTGCCAAGGCCTTAACTGAAAACAATCACCGGCACAAAGTGGGTGTTCAAGAATAAGTGAGATGAATAAGGTGTCATTGTGAGAAATAAGGGTAGGTTGGTTACGCGGCTCATAAGAATTTCACGGTCTATCAAATGGACGTGAAAACAGCCTTCTTGAATGGAGTTCTACAGGAAGAAGTCTATGTCTCTCAGCCTGAAAGATTTGTAGATCCAAGATGCCCAAATCATGTATACAAACTGAATAAAGCGCTCTATGGATTGAAGTAAGCACTGAGAGCATGGTATGATACCTTAGCTGATTTTCTAGTTGATTCAGGCTTCTCGAAAGAAAAGATCGATACGACACTCTTGATCAAGCGACATGAGACTGATATCATGCTGATTCAGATCTATGTCGATGACATTATCTTTGCTTCTTCTAATCTGAGCCTGTGCAAGAAGTTTGAAGAGCTGATGAAAACGAAGTTTGAGATGAGCATGATGGGCGAGATGAATTTCATTCTAAGCTTGTAAGTGAGAAAGCTACGAGAAGGAATCTTCATCAATCAATCAAAGTACATTCTGGATATGCTGAAAAGATTCTGTTAGGTCCCCTAGATTTTGATGATTAATATGTATTGTTTTGATGATGCCACCCCTTTTTATTATCCTTGTATTAGACTAGTATCTCTTGTTTATGTTCTACTTTGTTTATTGTAATGTGCTCCTATATTAGTGATAAAGTACTCAAGAAAAGAAAAGAGTACTAAAAAGAGAAGAAACATACCATAAAACAAAAAGAAAAGAATCAAAAAGGTAAGGTACGAAATAGAGTTAACTGATATTCATTGAAAAGGAAGCTAACTGGATACACAGAATTCGGCAACCTGTTGATTGCTTGGCAGCCAGCTGAAATTTTGTTTTCCAATTAAGGCATCCAAAATCAAAACTCACTCTTCTCTTAGCACAAAAACAATTAAACAAAAGACCAACTTGCAGTCAAAATAACAAATTGATAGAAAGTAAATTTTCAAGAGATTTTTTATCACAATATATATTTCTTATGAATTTATTTTACTAAAAGCAAGTATTTGTTATTTGTAAGGAAGCATTGAAACATCACTCAGCTTTTATACTAAGTTTCTACGCACAAAAGAAATAAAGATAAATCATCTTTGTCTCTGCATTGAAATGAGGAAACAAGTTGAAGTGAAGATATTGATCCACGTCACAAGAAGACAAAGACCAATCATGTTGCCTCAGTCAAGTGGAACAAATGCAAATAGATCAAGCAACGGTCAAGATTGATTTCCTCAACCAACGGTGGAGATTCAATCATCAGTCTATAAATACAGAAGGAGTGTGAGAAGACCAAGGGTGGTAAACCGAGAGGAGCCAAGTGGAATAGAAGGGAATCAAGCCACTTCGGCTACCACCCCACTCATCTAATTCTCTTAGATTAGCTACAATTCAGACAAACCTATAAAGCTTAGATTAGTTGGTAGTTTAGATTTACACCCATGTAAACTATACTAGTGTTAGACATTCTGGAGGGCTCTGTGTTTAAATCCAGAAGGTGAGAAAGGGGCAAGGACATGAGTAACATTTGGCATGTCAAAGCCATTAGTAAAAAACCTTGGGAGGACTGAGTAGCTTGGAATGGTGTTGCAATTCCTTGTGAAAAAACTCACAATCTACGCCTGGGCCAAGGGTAGATTGGGCACTAAATGTAATGGGATATTCGTTTAGTGGAAATCCATCTAAAATAGGGTAGGACTAGATGTAGGAGGATTACACCACCTCTGAACCACGACACATCTTGTGTCACCTTTTACATTCTGCTCCTAACATACACTTCAGTTCTCACTCACCTTCACAACTTCACAGGAAAACAGCTTGCTCACTAAAACAATCCAATGAACATTTCCACTTCACTGTGAGTCAACTCCTTGTTTTTTGTTCATCGTAGTGATCTATTTCTATAGGTCTAAATCCTTCATACTCATGTGTTAAGACTAGTTCTAAAGCCTATCATTGTGTTAGAGTACAGTTCATTGCTATACCTTAACCTTTGAAGCAACAGCTTATTTCGGCAGCCTGCTCCTAAAGGTTTTGGCATTGGCAGCCAGCTCCCAATTCTGGCAGCTAGCTCCTAAGGATTCAGCAGCCCACTCTTTGAGCCAGCTGATTCTGGCAAACACATTTGAAACTTGTTTCATCCATCTCCTCATAACTAAAAGGGTCATAACCTTTGTTTCTATAAAGTGTCACACTCTTTAGGTCAAGACTTCCGCTGCATGTTTCAATATCTCCCAAAAGATATTGCAATACATTATGTTAGAGAAAAAAAGGGTTGAAAAATGAAAAGATTTAAAAGTCTATTCACCCCCTATAGACTTTTACTTCACTTGGGACCCATCAATTGGTATCAGAGCGGTTGTTCATAGAGTCAGTTTCTTAACCGACTTATTTTGAACAAAAGATCAACCACCAATTTCCCACCAATTGAACAAAAGATCAACCACCAACTTACTCTGAAGGAAAAGAAACAAAAAAAGAGACAACAAGCTGTTTATCAAGCTCTGGATTCACAAAGCCAAATCAAGGGACTGCCATGCATGCATGAAGAAGAAGTCAAACCTACTCTCATGACATCACTAATTTGGCCAACTCCATCAAAGAAAGATGATCATGAAGAGGTATATTCAAACACATCTCCAGTTACTGAATTTATCTTAAATGTTCAAACATTTATCCCATTGGTGATTCATAGGCAGTGTTGTCTGACACAAGAGCTTGTGTTGAAGTTAAGTCTCTGTGGTCCAAAGGTCTAACACAGTCATTTGGGTTTTCATATGATCCTTTACCATTTAGAGTATTTTGTGTTTAAGGCGATACGAGAATGACGGAGGCAATAACCAGCAAGAGGAGAAGCCAAGTGGGTCAAGTTCTACTATGGACTTGGAACGATTACAACGCACCATTGCCGAGTTTGAGATCCAACCCTCTATTCTATACTGAAAAGATTGCAGAAGAACTAGAGAGAAGTATATTCTATTTAGGGCGGGTGTCCCCAATTTAGATTTCGAAATTCGGGTGTCCTCAACTTGGAATTTAAAAAATCTTTCAAAATCCTAGTATCCCCAATCATTCCATGGATTTATTTCTTTTGAATTTTAGCAGATTTTGGTGGAATTAAGTATTAAAAATAACACTGATTCATTCTTCCAACTGTCTTGACCTCACCCATCGGATTTGAAATCCACCCGTTTCCTCCAGACTATTTCCCCACTCCTCCTCCAGGTAAATATCTTCTCCCATGCTTATCTTCTACAAAATTCGGAACACAGATGATGGTAGGATTAACAGACGAGCATGGTGTCAATTTACGAGTCTCCTCCCAAATATGAAGGTCATATTTAAGTATGGTGTCTGGACCTCTGACTCTTCCCAGAAAGTAACACCGAAATCCCAACAGTATTGAGAAGAGGATCAACGACAGAGATATCACCATCATCATCCCATCTCCGTCGGGACACTTCTCCGATCGTATCTAATAATGTAGATTTAATTAAGTATTAATTTTTAGTCAATATCCTAATTGTAACTGGAGAATTATTCTATTATAAATATACAGTCAGGGCTACCAGTCTGGTTAATCCTGTTTATTATTCTCACATGGTATCAAGAGCCCTAGGGTTTTAATATTTTTTTCTCGTTCCTCTGGCGTCGACCGCTTCCACCAATACCGCCGCCGCAGTGCCGCTCACCTCGGCCACGCTGGCTGTTACTGCTTCCGCCAGCACCGCAGCAGCGCCGTTCATCTCGGCAGCACCGACATCATCCATGATGATTGCTCCGGTTACCTTTTCTTTTGGCTCCAGCGCATCTTTTTTGCAGCCTTCTATTACCTCGTCGCCGTTTCCTCAGTCTACGTCCGCCCTTAATATGTCGGCATGGACGCCACCTGTATTTGATTGGTCATCACAGTCGCCCCGTGTTTGCACCAGATCAGATACTGAAGCTCCGTCCATCAGCCTCGAACCAAGGGTGCAGTTTGCTGGTCCCACTTTCTCAGGTTCGCCAGGTGTCAATCTGTCGCCTGCGGCTCAGCCGATAGGTGTTCGGACAGGTACCTTGGCTACCTCTGGATTGGCTCTTGAGGCACTTGTTCAGTCCATGGGATTCTCTACCCCGAATGTTACAAACATTATTACCACAAAACTTGATACCGTTGAAGATTACGTTCCCTGGAGAACTCAATTTGAGTCTTTTTTGGTATCTCATGGACTGTTGAGTTTCCTAGACGGTACAATTTCTGCTCCTCCTCCTTATGTTCTTGATGCTCTTCGTAGGGAGGTTGCTAATA